>CM055120.1:176963972-177436472 GCA_029206835.1 Rana muscosa
GTGTCAGTTTCTTTCACTGTCAAAGTCCTTGTTTCCAGGGACCTGGAAGGACAGTGAGGTAATTCTCCTTGTGCTAAATTGTGCTTAAAAAAAACATTTTTTCTAGGGACAGAAAACTGTAGGTAGGGAGAGTGTGTCAGTTTCTTTCACTGTCAAAGTCCTTGTTTCCAGGGACCTGGAAGGACAGTGAGGTAATTCTCCTTGTGCTAAATTGTGCTTAAAAAAAACATTTTTTCTAGGGACAGAAAACTGTAGGTAGGGAGAGTGTGTCAGTTTCTTTCACTGTCAAAGTCCTTGTTTCCAGGGACCTGGAAGGACAGTGAGGTAATTCTCCTTGTGCTAAATTGTGCTTAAAAAAAACATTTTTTCTAGGGACAGAAAACTGTAGGTAGGGAGAGTGTGTCAGTTTCTTTCACTGCCAAAGTCCTTGTTTCCAGGGACCTGGAAGGACAGTGAGGTAATTCTCCTTGTGCTAAATTGTGCTTAAAAAAAACATTTTTTCTAGGGACAGAAAACTGTAGGTAGGGAGAGTGTGTCAGTTTCTTTCACTGTCAAAGTCCTTGTTTCCAGGGACCTGGAAGGACAGTGAGGTAATTCTCCTTGTGCTAAATTGTGCTTAAAAAAAACATTTTTTCTAGGGACAGAAAACTGTAGGTAGGGAGAGTGTGTCAGTTTCTTTCACTGTCAAAGTCCTTGTTTCCAGGGACCTGGAAGGACAGTGAGGTAATTCTCCTTGTGCTAAATTGTGCTTAAAAAAAACATTTTTTCTAGGGACAGAAAACTGTAGGTAGGGAGAGTGTGTCAGTTTCTTTCACTGTCAAAGTCCTTGTTTCCAGGGACCTGGAAGGACAGTGAGGTAATTCTCCTTGTGCTAAATTGTGCTTAAAAAAAACATTTTTTCTAGGGACAGAAAACTGTAGGTAGGGAGAGTGTGTCAGTTTCTTTCACTGTCAAAGTCCTTGTTTCCAGGGACCTGGAAGGACAGTGAGGTAATTCTCCTTGTGCTAAATTGTGCTTAAAAAAAAACATTTTTTCTAGGGACAGAAAACTGTAGGTAGGGAGAGTGTGTCAGTTTCTTTCACTGTCAAAGTCCTTGTTTCCAGGGACCTGGAAGGACAGTGAGGTAATTCTCCTTGTGCTAAATTGTGCTTAAAAAAAACATTTTTTCTAGGGACAGAAAACTGTAGGTAGGGAGAGTGTGTCAGTTTCTTTCACTGTCAAAGTCCTTGTTTCCAGGGACCTGGAAGGACAGTGAGGTAATTCTCCTTGTGCTAAATTGTGCTTAAAAAAAACATTTTTTCTAGGGACAGAAAACTGTAGGTAGGGAGAGTGTGTCAGTTTCTTTCACTGTCAAAGTCCTTGTTTCCAGGGACCTGGAAGGACAGTGAGGTAATTCTCCTTGTGCTAAATTGTGCTTAAAAAAAACATTTTTTCTAGGGACAGAAAACTGTAGGTAGGGAGAGTGTGTCAGTTTCTTTCACTGTCAAAGTCCTTGTTTCCAGGGACCTGGAAGGACAGTGAGGTAATTCTCCTTGTGCTAAATTGTGCTTAAAAAAAACATTTTTTCTAGGGACAGAAAACTGTAGGTAGGGAGAGTGTGTCAGTTTCTTTCACTGTCAAAGTCCTTGTTTCCAGGGACCTGGAAGGACAGTGAGGTAATTCTCCTTGTGCTAAATTGTGCTTAAAAAAAACATTTTTTCTAGGGACAGAAAACTGTAGGTAGGGAGAGTGTGTCAGTTTCTTTCACTGTCAAAGTCCTTGTTTCCAGGGACCTGGAAGGACAGTGAGGTAATTCTCCTTGTGCTAAATTGTGCTTAAAAAAAACATTTTTTCTAGGGACAGAAAACTGTAGGTAGGGAGAGTGTGTCAGTTTCTTTCACTGTCAAAGTCCTTGTTTCCAGGGACCTGGAAGGACAGTGAGGTAATTCTCCTTGTGCTAAATTGTGCTTAAAAAAAACATTTTTTCTAGGGACAGAAAACTGTAGGTAGGGAGAGTGTGTCAGTTTCTTTCACTGTCAAAGTCCTTGTTTCCAGGGACCTGGAAGGACAGTGAGGTAATTCTCCTTGTGCTAAATTGTGCTTAAAAAAAACATTTTTTCTAGGGACAGAAAACTGTAGGTAGGGAGAGTGTGTCAGTTTCTTTCACTGTCAAAGTCCTTGTTTCCAGGGACCTGGAAGGACAGTGAGTGAATTCTCCTTGTGCTATATTGTGCTTAAAAAAAACATTTTTTCTAGGGACAGAAAACTGTAGGTAGGGAGAGTGTGTCAGTTTCTTTCACTGTCAAAGTCCTTGTTTCCAGGGACCTGGAAGGACAGTGAGGTAATTCTCCTTGTGCTAAATTGTGCTTAAAAAAAAACATTTTTTCTAGGGACAGAAAACTGTAGGTAGGGAGAGTGTGTCAGTTTCTTTCACTGTCAAAGTCCTTGTTTCCAGGGACCTGGAAGGACAGTGAGTGAATTCTCCTTGTGCTAAATTGTGCTTAAAAAAAACATTTTTTCTAGGGACAGAAAACTGTAGGTAGGGAGAGTGTGTCAGTTTCTTTCACTGTCAAAGTCCTTGTTTCCAGGGACCTGGAAGGACAGTGAGGTAATTCTCCTTGTGCTAAATTGTGCTTAAAAAAAAACATTTTTTCTAGGGACAGAAAACTGTAGGTAGGGAGAGTGTGTCAGTTTCTTTCACTGTCAAAGTCCTTGTTTCCAGGGACCTGGAAGGACAGTGAGGTAATTCTCCTTGTGCTAAATTGTGCTTAAAAAAAACATTTTTTCTAGGGACAGAAAACTGTAGGTAGGGAGAGTGTGTCAGTTTCTTTCACTGTCAAAGTCCTTGTTTCCAGGGACCTGGAAGGACAGTGAGGTAATTCTCCTTGTGCTAAATTGTGCTTAAAAAAAACATTTTTTCTAGGGACAGAAAACTGTAGGTAGGGAGAGTGTGTCAGTTTCTTTCACTGTCAAAGTCCTTGTTTCCAGGGACCTGGAAGGACAGTGAGGTAATTCTCCTTGTGCTAAATTGTGCTTAAAAAAAACACTTTTTCTAGGGACAGAAAACTGTAGGTAGGGAGAGTGTGTCAGTTTCTTTCACTGTCAAAGTCCTTGTTTCCAGGGACCTGGAAGGACAGTGAGGTAATTCTCCTTGTGCTAAATTGTGCTTAAAAAAAACATTTTTTCTAGGGACAGAAAACTGTAGGTAGGGAGAGTGTGTCAGTTTCTTTCACTGCCAAAGTCCTTGTTTCCAGGGACCTGGAAGGACAGTGAGGTAATTCTCCTTGTGCTAAATTGTGCTTAAAAAAAACATTTTTTCTAGGGACAGAAAACTGTAGGTAGGGAGAGTGTGTCAGTTTCTTTCACTGTCAAAGTCCTTGTTTCCAGGGACCTGGAAGGACAGTGAGGTAATTCTCCTTGTGCTAAATTGTGCTTAAAAAAAACATTTTTTCTAGGGACAGAAAACTGTAGGTAGGGAGAGTGTGTCAGTTTCTTTCACTGTCAAAGTCCTTGTTTCCAGGGACCTGGAAGGACAGTGAGGTAATTCTCCTTGTGCTAAATTGTGCTTAAAAAAAACATTTTTTCTAGGGACAGAAAACTGTAGGTAGGGAGAGTGTGTCAGTTTCTTTCACTGTCAAAGTCCTTGTTTCCAGGGACCTGGAAGGACAGTGAGGTAATTCTCCTTGTGCTAAATTGTGCTTAAAAAAAACATTTTTTCTAGGGACAGAAAACTGTAGGTAGGGAGAGTGTGTCAGTTTCTTTCACTGTCAAAGTCCTTGTTTCCTGGGACCTGGAAGGACAGTGAGGTAATTCTCCTTGTGCTAAATTGTGCTTAAAAAAAACATTTTTTCTAGGGACAGAAAACTGTAGGTAGGGAGAGTGTGTCAGTTTCTTTCACTGTCAAAGTCCTTGTTTCCAGGGACCTGGAAGGACAGTGAGGTAATTCTCCTTGTGCTAAATTGTGCTTAAAAAAAACATTTTTTCTAGGGACAGAAAACTGTAGGTAGGGAGAGTGTGTCAGTTTCTTTCACTGTCAAAGTCCTTGTTTCCAGGGACCTGGAAGGACAGTGAGGTAATTCTCCTTGTGCTAAATTGTGCTTAAAAAAAACATTTTTTCTAGGGACAGAAAACTGTAGGTAGGGAGAGTGTGTCAGTTTCTTTCACTGTCAAAGTCCTTGTTTCCAGGGACCTGGAAGGACAGTGAGGTAATTCTCCTTGTGCTAAATTGTGCTTAAAAAAAACATTTTTTCTAGGGACAGAAAACTGTAGGTAGGGAGAGTGTGTCAGTTTCTTTCACTGTCAAAGTCCTTGTTTCCAGGGACCTGGAAGGACAGTGAGGTAATTCTCCTTGTGCTAAATTGTGCTTAAAAAAAACATTTTTTCTAGGGACAGAAAACTGTAGGTAGGGAGAGTGTGTCAGTTTCTTTCACTGTCAAAGTCCTTGTTTCCAGGGACCTGGAAGGACAGTGAGGTAATTCTCCTTGTGCTAAATTGTGCTTAAAAAAAACATTTTTTCTAGGGACAGAAAACTGTAGGTAGGGAGAGTGTGTCAGTTTCTTTCACTGTCAAAGTCCTTGTTTCCAGGGACCTGGAAGGACAGTGAGTGAATTCTCCTTGTGCTATATTGTGCTTAAAAAAAACATTTTTTCTAGGGACAGAAAACTGTAGGTAGGGAGAGTGTGTCAGTTTCTTTCACTGTCAAAGTCCTTGTTTCCAGGGACCTGGAAGGACAGTGAGGTAATTCTCCTTGTGCTAAATTGTGCTTAAAAAAAACATTTTTTCTAGGGACAGAAAACTGTAGGTAGGGAGAGTGTGTCAGTTTCTTTCACTGTCAAAGTCCTTGTTTCCAGGGACCTGGAAGGACAGTGAGTGAATTCTCCTTGTGCTAAATTGTGCTTAAAAAAAACATTTTTTCTAGGGACAGAAAACTGTAGGTAGGGAGAGTGTGTCAGTTTCTTTCACTGTCAAAGTCCTTGTTTCCAGGGACCTGGAAGGACAGTGAGGTAATTCTCCTTGTGCTAAATTGTGCTTAAAAAAAAACATTTTTTCTAGGGACAGAAAACTGTAGGTAGGGAGAGTGTGTCAGTTTCTTTCACTGTCAAAGTCCTTGTTTCCAGGGACCTGGAAGGACAGTGAGGTAATTCTCCTTGTGCTAAATTGTGCTTAAAAAAAACATTTTTTCTAGGGACAGAAAACTGTAGGTAGGGAGAGTGTGTCAGTTTCTTTCACTGTCAAAGTCCTTGTTTCCAGGGACCTGGAAGGACAGTGAGGTAATTCTCCTTGTGCTAAATTGTGCTTAAAAAAAACATTTTTTCTAGGGACAGAAAACTGTAGGTAGGGAGAGTGTGTCAGTTTCTTTCACTGTCAAAGTCCTTGTTTCCAGGGACCTGGAAGGACAGTGAGGTAATTCTCCTTGTGCTAAATTGTGCTTAAAAAAAACATTTTTTCTAGGGACAGAAAACTGTAGGTAGGGAGAGTGTGTCAGTTTCTTTCACTGTCAAAGTCCTTGTTTCCAGGGACCTGGAAGGACAGTGAGGTAATTCTCCTTGTGCTAAATTGTGCTTAAAAAAAACATTTTTTCTAGGGACAGAAAACTGTAGGTAGGGAGAGTGTGTCAGTTTCTTTCACTGTCAAAGTCCTTGTTTCCAGGGACCTGGAAGGACAGTGAGGTAATTCTCCTTGTGCTAAATTGTGCTTAAAAAAAACATTTTTTCTAGGGACAGAAAACTGTAGGTAGGGAGAGTGTGTCAGTTTCTTTCACTGCCAAAGTCCTTGTTTCCAGGGACCTGGAAGGACAGTGAGGTAATTCTCCTTGTGCTAAATTGTGCTTAAAAAAAACATTTTTTCTAGGGACAGAAAACTGTAGGTAGGGAGAGTGTGTCAGTTTCTTTCACTGTCAAAGTCCTTGTTTCCAGGGACCTGGAAGGACAGTGAGGTAATTCTCCTTGTGCTAAATTGTGCTTAAAAAAAACATTTTTTCTAGGGACAGAAAACTGTAGGTAGGGAGAGTGTGTCAGTTTCTTTCACTGTCAAAGTCCTTGTTTCCAGGGACCTGGAAGGACAGTGAGGTAATTCTCCTTGTGCTAAATTGTGCTTAAAAAAAACATTTTTTCTAGGGACAGAAAACTGTAGGTAGGGAGAGTGTGTCAGTTTCTTTCACTGTCAAAGTCCTTGTTTCCAGGGACCTGGAAGGACAGTGAGGTAATTCTCCTTGTGCTAAATTGTGCTTAAAAAAAACATTTTTTCTAGGGACAGAAAACTGTAGGTAGGGAGAGTGTGTCAGTTTCTTTCACTGTCAAAGTCCTTGTTTCCAGGGACCTGGAAGGACAGTGAGGTAATTCTCCTTGTGCTAAATTGTGCTTAAAAAAAACATTTTTTCTAGGGACAGAAAACTGTAGGTAGGGAGAGTGTGTCAGTTTCTTTCACTGTCAAAGTCCTTGTTTCCAGGGACCTGGAAGGACAGTGAGGTAATTCTCCTTGTGCTAAATTGTGCTTAAAAAAAACATTTTTTCTAGGGACAGAAAACTGTAGGTAGGGAGAGTGTGTCAGTTTCTTTCACTGTCAAAGTCCTTGTTTCCAGGGACCTGGAAGGACAGTGAGGTAATTCTCCTTGTGCTAAATTGTGCTTAAAAAAAACATTTTTTCTAGGGACAGAAAACTGTAGGTAGGGAGAGTGTGTCAGTTTCTTTCACTGTCAAAGTCCTTGTTTCCAGGGACCTGGAAGGACAGTGAGGTAATTCTCCTTGTGCTAAATTGTGCTTAAAAAAAACATTTTTTCTAGGGACAGAAAACTGTAGGTAGGGAGAGTGTGTCAGTTTCTTTCACTGTCAAAGTCCTTGTTTCCAGGGACCTGGAAGGACAGTGAGGTAATTCTCCTTGTGCTAAATTGTGCTTAAAAAAAACATTTTTTCTAGGGACAGAAAACTGTAGGTAGGGAGAGTGTGTCAGTTTCTTTCACTGTCAAAGTCCTTGTTTCCAGGGACCTGGAAGGACAGTGAGGTAATTCTCCTTGTGCTAAATTGTGCTTAAAAAAAACATTTTTTCTAGGGACAGAAAACTGTAGGTAGGGAGAGTGTGTCAGTTTCTTTCACTGTCAAAGTCCTTGTTTCCAGGGACCTGGAAGGACAGTGAGTGAATTCTCCTTGTGCTATATTGTGCTTAAAAAAAAAATTTTTCTAGGGACAGAAAACTGTAGGTAGGGAGAGTGTGTCAGTTTCTTTCACTGTCAAAGTCCTTGTTTCCAGGGACCTGGAAGGACAGTGAGGTAATTCTCCTTGTGCTAAATTGTGCTTAAAAAAAACATTTTTTCTAGGGACAGAAAACTGTAGGTAGGGAGAGTGTGTCAGTTTCTTTCACTGTCAAAGTCCTTGTTTCCAGGGACCTGGAAGGACAGTGAGTGAATTCTCCTTGTGCTAAATTGTGCTTAAAAAAAACATTTTTTCTAGGGACAGAAAACTGTAGGTAGGGAGAGTGTGTCAGTTTCTTTCACTGTCAAAGTCCTTGTTTCGAGGGACCTGGAAGGACAGTGAGGTAATTCTCCTTGTGCTAAATTGTGCTTAAAAAAAAACATTTTTTCTAGGGACAGAAAACTGTAGGTAGGGAGAGTGTGTCAGTTTCTTTCACTGTCAAAGTCCTTGTTTCCAGGGACCTGGAAGGACAGTGAGGTAATTCTCCTTGTGCTAAATTGTGCTTAAAAAAAACATTTTTTCTAGGGACAGAAAACTGTAGGTAGGGAGAGTGTGTCAGTTTCTTTCACTGTCAAAGTCCTTGTTTCCAGGGACCTGGAAGGACAGTGAGGTAATTCTCCTTGTGCTAAATTGTGCTTAAAAAAAACATTTTTTCTAGGGACAGAAAACTGTAGGTAGGGAGAGTGTGTCAGTTTCTTTCACTGTCAAAGTCCTTGTTTCCAGGGACCTGGAAGGACAGTGAGGTAATTCTCCTTGTGCTAAATTGTGCTTAAAAAAAACATTTTTTCTAGGGACAGAAAACTGTAGGTAGGGAGAGTGTGTCAGTTTCTTTCACTGTCAAAGTCCTTGTTTCCAGGGACCTGGAAGGACAGTGAGGTAATTCTCCTTGTGCTAAATTGTGCTTAAAAAAAACATTTTTTCTAGGGACAGAAAACTGTAGGTAGGGAGAGTGTGTCAGTTTCTTTCACTGTCAAAGTCCTTGTTTCCAGGGACCTGGAAGGACAGTGAGGTAATTCTCCTTGTGCTAAATTGTGCTTAAAAAAAACATTTTTTCTAGGGACAGAAAACTGTAGGTAGGGAGAGTGTGTCAGTTTCTTTCACTGCCAAAGTCCTTGTTTCCAGGGACCTGGAAGGACAGTGAGGTAATTCTCCTTGTGCTAAATTGTGCTTAAAAAAAACATTTTTTCTAGGGACAGAAAACTGTAGGTAGGGAGAGTGTGTCAGTTTCTTTCACTGTCAAAGTCCTTGTTTCCAGGGACCTGGAAGGACAGTGAGGTAATTCTCCTTGTGCTAAATTGTGCTTAAAAAAAACATTTTTTCTAGGGACAGAAAACTGTAGGTAGGGAGAGTGTGTCAGTTTCTTTCACTGTCAAAGTCCTTGTTTCCAGGGACCTGGAAGGACAGTGAGGTAATTCTCCTTGTGCTAAATTGTGCTTAAAAAAAACATTTTTTCTAGGGACAGAAAACTGTAGGTAGGGAGAGTGTGTCAGTTTCTTTCACTGTCAAAGTCCTTGTTTCCAGGGACCTGGAAGGACAGTGAGGTAATTCTCCTTGTGCTAAATTGTGCTTAAAAAAAACATTTTTTCTAGGGACAGAAAACTGTAGGTAGGGAGAGTGTGTCAGTTTCTTTCACTGTCAAAGTCCTTGTTTCCAGGGACCTGGAAGGACAGTGAGGTAATTCTCCTTGTGCTAAATTGTGCTTAAAAAAAACATTTTTTCTAGGGACAGAAAACTGTAGGTAGGGAGAGTGTGTCAGTTTCTTTCACTGTCAAAGTCCTTGTTTCCAGGGACCTGGAAGGACAGTGAGGTAATTCTCCTTGTGCTAAATTGTGCTTAAAAAAAACATTTTTTCTAGGGACAGAAAACTGTAGGTAGGGAGAGTGTGTCAGTTTCTTTCACTGTCAAAGTCCTTGTTTCTAGGGACCTGGAAGGACAGTGAGGTAATTCTCCTTGTGCTAAATTGTGCTTAAAAAAAACATTTTTTCTAGGGACAGAAAACTGTAGGTAGGGAGAGTGTGTCAGTTTCTTTCACTGTCAAAGTCCTTGTTTCCAGGGACCTGGAAGGACAGTGAGGTAATTCTCCTTGTGCTAAATTGTGCTTAAAAAAAACATTTTTTCTAGGGACAGAAAACTGTAGGTAGGGAGAGTGTGTCAGTTTCTTTCACTGTCAAAGTCCTTGTTTCCAGGGACCTGGAAGGACAGTGAGGTAATTCTCCTTGTGCTAAATTGTGCTTAAAAAAAACATTTTTTCTAGGGACAGAAAACTGTAGGTAGGGAGAGTGTGTCAGTTTCTTTCACTGTCAAAGTCCTTGTTTCCAGGGACCTGGAAGGACAGTGAGGTAATTCTCCTTGTGCTAAATTGTGCTTAAAAAAAACATTTTTTCTAGGGACAGAAAACTGTAGGTAGGGAGAGTGTGTCAGTTTCTTTCACTGTCAAAGTCCTTGTTTCCAGGGACCTGGAAGGACAGTGAGTGAATTCTCCTTGTGCTATATTGTGCTTAAAAAAAACATTTTTTCTAGGGACAGAAAACTGTAGGTAGGGAGAGTGTCAGTTTCTTTCACTGTGCAAGTCCTTGTTTCCAGGGACCTGGAAGGACAGTGAGTGAATTCTCCTTGTGCTATATTGTGCTTAAAAAAAACATTTTTTCTAGGGACAGAAAACTGTAGGTAGGGAGAGTGTGTCAGTTTCTTTCACTGTCAAAGTCCTTGTTTCCAGGGACCTGGAAGGACAGTGAGGTAATTCTCCTTGTGCTAAATTGTGCTTAAAAAAAACATTTTTTCTAGGGACAGAAAACTGTAGGTAGGGAGAGTGTGTCAGTTTCTTTCACTGTCAAAGTCCTTGTTTCCAGGGACCTGGAAGGACAGTGAGTGAATTCTCCTTGTGCTAAATTGTGCTTAAAAAAAACATTTTTTCTAGGGACAGAAAACTGTAGGTAGGGAGAGTGTGTCAGTTTCTTTCACTGTCAAAGTCCTTGTTTCCAGGGACCTGGAAGGACAGTGAGGTAATTCTCCTTGTGCTAAATTGTGCTTAAAAAAAAACATTTTTTCTAGGGACAGAAAACTGTAGGTAGGGAGAGTGTGTCAGTTTCTTTCACTGTCAAAGTCCTTGTTTCCAGGGACCTGGAAGGACAGTGAGGTAATTCTCCTTGTGCTAAATTGTGCTTAAAAAAAACATTTTTTCTAGGGACAGAAAAATGTAGGTAGGGAGAGTGTGTCAGTTTCTTTCACTGTCAAAGTCCTTGTTTCCAGGGACCTGGAAGGACAGTGAGGTAATTCTCCTTGTGCTAAATTGTGCTTAAAAAAAACATTTTTTCTAGGGACAGAAAACTGTAGGTAGGGAGAGTGTGTCAGTTTCTTTCACTGTCAAAGTCCTTGTTTCCAGGGACCTGGAAGGACAGTGAGGTAATTCTCCTTGTGCTAAATTGTGCTTAAAAAAAACATTTTTTCTAGGGACAGAAAACTGTAGGTAGGGAGAGTGTGTCAGTTTCTTTCACTGTCAAAGTCCTTGTTTCCAGGGACCTGGAAGGACAGTGAGGTAATTCTCCTTGTGCTAAATTGTGCTTAAAAAAAACATTTTTTCTAGGGACAGAAAACTGTAGGTAGGGAGAGTGTGTCAGTTTCTTTCACTGTCAAAGTCCTTGTTTCCAGGGACCTGGAAGGACAGTGAGTGAATTCTCCTTGTGCTAAATTGTGCTTTAAAAAAAATTTTTTTCTAGGGACAGAAAACTGTAGGTAGGGAGAGTGTGTCAGTTTCTTTCACTGTCAAAGTCCTTGTTTCAAGGGACAGAGAAGGACACCTGAAGGTAGCCCTTATTGCTTTTTTCCCATCTCCCTGCAGGCCATCTATTAGAATGTCTGGAAGGCAAACAAGGAGAGGCAGACAGTCAGGAGGCAATAAAAGAGGGCAAGCAGGCTCTGTGTCTGGGGGCAACAGTGCTGGTCGTGGACGCGGTGCATTGTCATCAGCACATGGCCATGGGACACGCTTGTCCTTCTTTTCGGCAGCTGGACATGTTGAGCCACATCATGCCGAAGACTTGGTAGAGTGGATGACCAAGCCCTCCTCCTCCTCCTCATCCTCTCTCACCCAGGCTCAGGGTACTGGAAAAGCAGCTGCCAAAGCGTCCTCTTCCCTGGTATCAATGTCAGACTCATCATCAGTCACTCCTTCCCTAGACCCACCATGTCCTCCTCCTGAAGAGTCCCCCGAACTGTTTCAGCACAGTGTTGGGTACATGCTCCAGGAGGATGCCCAGCGTTTCGAAGGGTCTGATGATGAAACCCAGCTAGAGGAAGGCAGTAGCGTGAGAGCAGACAGAGGGGATGCTCAAGAAGGACACCAATCTGGCAGTCATGTTCCAGCAGCTGCAGCATACTGCCAGATTGCCTCCAGTGATGAGGAGGGAGGTGATGATGAGGTCACTGACTCCACGTGGGTGCCTAATAGGAGAGAGGAGGAGGAGGAGGATGAGGAGGAGGCACATCTCCAACGAGGCAGGATGCCCTTTGGTGGCCAGCGTAAGGGCAGTACACCGACGGAATCACACCGCAGAGCTCCGCCTGTGCAGGGCGCTGCCTCTGCCCGTCATTCAAAAAGTTCTTTGGTGTGGGCCTTTTTTGAGGCTAGTGCATCAGATCGCACAGCTGCTGTTTGCAACATATGTCTCAAGCGTATATCGCGTGGCCAAAACATCAGCCGCTTGGGTACCACATGCCTGACCAGACATATGTTGACCTGCCATGCAGCTCGTTGGCAAGCCTACCTCAAAGACCCACACCAAAGAACAAAGCGGACCTCTCCTTGCACCGCATCAGCTGGGATCTCCAACCCCACTATAACTTCAGTCCTCTCTGAAACATGCACTGAGAGGAATGAAGGTGTAGAATTAGGTGTGTCACAGCCAAGTACTTGCGGCCACTCTGCTAGCAGTACACCGACGTCCGATTCTAGCAGGCAAATTTCCCTGCCCCAGCTGCTGGACCGTCGAAAGAAGTTCACTCCCAGCCATCCACATGCCCAGCGGTTGAATGCTAGCTTGGCTAAATTGCTAGCGCTTCAACTGCTGCCTTTTCAGTTGGTAGACTCGGCCCCCTTCCGTGAGTTTGTGCAATGTGCGGTTCCTCAGTGGCAGGTTCCCAAACGCCACTTTTTCTCACGGAAGGCTATTCCGGCTCTCTACCGGCATGTGGAAGGCAATGTCTTGGCCTCGCTGGACAGGGCGATCAGCGGTAAGGTGCATATTACCGCTGACTCATGGTCCAGCAGGCATGGACAGGGACGTTACCTTTCTTTCACGGCCCATTGGGTCACTCTTTTGGCAGCTGGGAAGGATGCAGGACAAGGTGCAGTAGTGTTGGAGGTTGTCCCACCGCCACGCCTCCAAAATGCTACTACTGGTTGTGACACACCTCTCTCCTCCACCCCCTCCTCTTCTTCTTCCTCCATGGCCTCTTCCTGTGGTTTGTCCTATGAACCAGCGGTGCTCCGTAGCCGTTCACGGGGCTACGCAAGTACGCAGGCAAAAAGATGCCATGCCGTGCTTGCGCTGGTGTGTTTGGGGGACAGAAGCCACACTGGGGCAGAGGTCCTGTCTGCTCTGCAGGGCCAGGCCGAGAGGTGGTTGACGCCACGCCAGCTTAAGCCAGGAATGGTGGTTTGCGACAATGGCACCAACCTCCTCTCCGCCCTCCGACAGGGACAACTGACCCATGTGCCCTGTGTGGCTCACGTCCTTAACCTGGTGGTGCAGCGGTTCTTGGGCAGGTACCCGGGCTTACAGGATGTCCTGAGGCAGGCCAGGAAAGTCTGTGTGCATTTCCGCAGATCTTATAATGCCAGTGCTCGCCTGGCTGAGCTGCAAAAGGAGTTGAACCTGCCCAAGAACCGCCTTATATGTGACATGCCCACCAGGTGGAACTCAACGTTGGCCATGCTGCAGCGGCTGCACACGCAGCAGAGGGCCATCAATGAGTACCTGTGCGACTACGGCACCAGGACAGGGTCAGGGGAGCTTGGTTTTTTTTCTCCACGCCAGTGGGGCATGATCAGGGATGCATGCACTGTCCTGGCACCATTTGAGGAGGCCACGAGGATGGTGAGCAGTGACAGTGCATGCATCAGTGACACTGTACCTCTTGTCCACCTGTTGGAGCACACGCTGCGTGGAATAATGGACAGGGCACTTGAGGCAGAACAGAGGCAGGAAGAGGAGGACTTCCTTGCCTCTCAAGGCCCCCTTTACCCAGACAGTGTTCCTTCTGTCCCACCCATCGCACAGGAAGAGGAGGAGGAGGAGGAGGAGGAGGATTGTGTCAGCATGGAGGTGGAGGCTGGCACTCAGCATCATCAGCAGCAGTCTTTTAGGGATGATTTACAGTCCCAAGAAACCAGTGGACTTGTACGTGGCTGGGAGGAGGTGGCTGCGGATCATGTCGTCCTTAGTGACCCAGAGGACTCCGGAGCGAATGCCTCAGCAAACCTACGCTGCATGGCCTCCCTGATCCTGCAAAGTCTGCGGAAGGATCCTCGTATTCTTCGGATCAAGGAGAGGGACCATTACTGGCTGGCCACTCTCCTTGATCCACGGTACAAGGGTAAGGTTGCGGACCTTATGTTACCGTCGCAGAGGGAGCAGAGGATGAGACAACTCCGGGAGGCCTTGCAGAAAGGTCTGTGCAACGCGTTCCCAGAGACTGGGAGGTTACAAACTCCTGGTCCTGGACAACGAGTTGCTGAGGCTTCGGCCAGTCAAAGAAGGAGCGGTGGGGAAGGTGGCCGTCTGACCGATGCGTTCAGACAATTCTTTAGTCCGCAGCCCCAAAGTATGATCGGTTCCAGCAACCATCGCCAGCGTCTGATAAACATGGTGCAGGAATATCTAGGGGCAAGGTCAGACTTGGACACCTTCCCCACCGAAAATCCTCTGGCTTACTGGGTCTTGAGGATGGATCACTGGCCAGAGCTTGCACAGTATGCAATTGAGCTACTGGCCTGTCCTGCATCCAGCGTTCTTTCGGAACGCACATTCAGTGCTGCTGGAGGATTTGTCACGGATCACAGGGTGCGCCTGTCCACCGACTCGGTTGATCGACTGACTTTCATCAAGATGAACCAGTCTTGGATCACCACCAGCTACCACACACCTGATGCTGATATAACAGACTAATTGATTTTAACATGTCACATCCCTTCAAGACTGATGCTGATGCTGAGTGCCTGTGCTGTTATGTTGACTGGCTATCCTCCTCCTCCGAGTCCTCAATGATACGATTGATGATGATAGCTTGGAAGATCATTTTTGTTTATGGGTGCCGCCACCAGTGGCTAAGGCCCAATTTTTCAGCCCCTGTTTTACAGGGGCGTGTAATTACAATTTTTTTAGCAATAATTTGCCATAGGGCTCATTGCTGTGCTCCAAGTACAGTATCTGTGAGGGGTTGGAGTGTTGTGGCACCAGTGCCTAAGGCCCAATTTTTCAGCCCCTGTTTAACAGGGGCGTGTCATTACAATTTTTGAAGCAATACTTTGCAACAGGGCTCATTGCTGTGCTCCAAGTACAGTATCTGTGAGGGGTTGTAGTGTTGTGCCACCAGTGCCTAAGGCCCAATTTTTCAGCCCCTGTTCAACAGGGGCATGCAATTACAATTCTTGATCTAATAATTCACAGCAGGGTCCATTGCTGCACCCACCAAGAGTAACTCTGAGGGCTTACAGTCTTGTGGCAACGCCACCACCACCACCACCACGAAAGGCCCAATTTTTCAGCCCCTGTTCAAAAGGGGCATGTAATTACAATTCTTGATCTAATAATTCACAGCAGGGCCCATTGCTGCACCCACCAAGAGTAACTGTCAGGGCTTACAGTGTTGTGGCACCAGCACCACCATCAAAGCCCCAATTTTTACTACCACTGTTCAACAATTATATGTAATTAAAATTCCTGATATAATAGTTGACAGCAGGGCGTTCCAGCACCAACCAAGAGTAACTGAGTGCTTACAGTGTTGTGCCAACACCAACAACTAAGGGGCCTATTTCTGCAGAGTATATACGGCAGGTCCCTACTTTCAAACATCCAACTTACAAACGACTCCTACTTGCAAACGAAAGAAGACAACAGGAAGTGAGAGGAAATCTACCCCTAGAAAGGAAAATTCTCTCCTGTAAGAATAAATATGGGAGAAAGGGGTCTCATCTGTACTGATGCTTTATCAGCAATCCTTGTTTCAAGAAAAACACCACATTTCAAAAACAGTTGTCATTGGGACGGAAAGTGAGGTGAAATGTTCTGAACAGGGGCACAGACAGCAAAACAAATGTTACAGGGGTGATAACCCTTACCTATGTTTCCCAAAAAGTTTAAAAATAGATTTTTGGGCTGGAGCTACACTTCAACAATGTACCTGTTCAAAATTACAAACAGATTCTACATAAGAACAAACCTACAGTCCCTGTCTTGTATGCACCGCCTGTATACGGCTGTTCAGAGTATATAGGGCCTTTTTTATTTTATGTGCGGGGTTCCCCTTAATATCCATACAAGACCCAAAGGGGCTGGTAATGGGCTGGGGTAGGGGGGGGGTCATGGGGTAGCTATGCCATTTTTCTTAAAGAATTTCATCCATATTACCGGGACCAGACATTACATTAAAGCCGCAAGCAGTTTTAAATGGCTTTTTTTTCCTTTAGAAGTGTCATTTTCTGCAGGGACAGTTCTAAACACGGGAAACACGTGGCACTTCACAGGCATACTTTAGACACCCCCCAGGTACGATATTTAAAGGAATATTTGACTTTTTTTTTTTCACTTTATGCATCATTAAAATGACTGCTCCCGAAAAACGACCGTTTTTAAAACTTCTTTTTGCATTGATACATGTCCCCTGGTGCACAACCCGGGTTCCCAAACCCTATTTATGACAATAACATGCATAATAGTTGTTATAATTAGCACTTTAGAATTCGAACGTTCGCATCCATTGTATTTAATAGGGTTCTAATGTTCGTTCGAACTTTCGGTCCGTTCGCGGGTTCTGGTGCGAACCGAACCCGGGGGTGTTCGGCTCATCACTACTCAGGAGTTGTTGTGGGATAACGTGGAAGATGTTACCTCAGCACGTAGCTGTTCGGAGTGGACAGCTATGGACTTCGGGGAAACTACACCCAGGGTGGAAACCTTGGACATTGATAAAGGGACTTTGCCTGTTAAAGAGATGTTGCCTAAACCTGCTAAGTCCATGATAAAGAAATCACCAGATTCATGTGTGTTACCCAGGACGGGAAGCTCCCTATCATTACCCAGACTTGCCCGTCTACAGAGAGTGCTTATAAAAAGGGTAGCCACGGAGTACAGCCTGGAATTCCACTACGTTTCAAAGGAGATAATGCAGGAGATTGAGGCAAACAAGGAGCAGTGGTACGGCGAGGCCATTTGAGACTATTTGTCCGTGCCAAAGCCATTTAGAAACTTGGACTATTCCTTCAATATGGCTGAACGCTTTAAAGGATGTTGGCTGCACTGGAGCTACGGCCGACACATCCACGCTGGTCGGGTGACTATTTGCAGACCAGGGAAAGATGACATTGTATATTTTATTACTACCCTGGACAAGCAAGGAAAACCACTGACTCTGCCAGATCCCAGGTTTTACCTGTGATTATTCAAAGTCACCATTTGTCTTTGTTTCTATTTTTCTTTTCATGAAAGAAAGAAAGAAGATTTTCAACCTAGAGGAGGATTTTTGTCTATATTCTCATCTTTTGCTGTGCTAACTGGACTCTGGGGAAATTAGTCAGTTAGGATTAGGGTTGCTAAAGACTTCGGGATCAAGATACCTATCTGCTTCAGTCCTTGTATATAAACTGACTTTTTTGTGCTGTTTCTGACGCTAGGTGGCAGTGATTAGCAAAGTAGGGAGAGACTTTTCATTCTAAAGTTTAGTCAAAGCTTTACAAGTAGAAGGAAAGTTCCATCTCCTAGGAGATGCAGCTTTGTTTCTTAGAGTTGTCATGTTTAATTATTTGTGTGTCTTTGTTCTTTTTCAGGTGGATCTTCTGTCAAGACTGCTGGAGAGTGGGTGGTATAGACAGTTAGTGAGGGGTTGTAATGTGTATGCTATTGTGATTTTATTGTAATTTCATATTCATATTTTGTATCTTTAATTCACTTCTCCTTTTCCCTTCCCCATCCAAGTTTTTTTGGTTCAGGTACTGGTCCTCAGGATTGAGGACCACATTTTTCTTCCAGACACTGGGGACAGTGTCTTGTTGACAGTGTCTTGTTGTAGTGGGGGGAGTATGTAGCGCCCTGCTCCTGATGATCAGGCGCTATGTTAAATTTAGTGGGTGTCTGAGCTGGTAATTAGCTCAGACTTTACAATGATGAAGTTAAATTAGCCTCTGTTCCGGCTATGGCTGTGTTTGGAAGGACTTTCCACTGTTTGTCTGTAGGTGGCGTTACCACTCCAGACCATTGTGGAAGACCAGCAGGCCAAAGTGCATTGGGTGTCTTTCCCCGGGAACAGTTCAGTGGGAGTGGTCTCCCCGGTGAGCATGCTGGGGAAGGGTACTTAAGGGGCAGATGCCATTTCTTGGGGCTCTTCTCTCGCCTTGTGGCCCTCCTGGCTCTAGGTATGTGTTACTGAAATTTCAGCCTCGGAGCCACGCTGGCCCGAGGCTGCATCTATGCCAGGTAGGCCCAGTTGTCCTGACTGGGGCCTACAATTTGAAGGTGATCCTGTGCTGTCCGTCCTGAGGGAGGAAGCCACTCAATGGAGGAAACCAGGGGAGGACCTGTCCTGGAGAAGACCAAGCGGAAGGCTGGTGTCTTGAGGAAGGCCTGGGGACCTTAATGAAGGATGCACCGTAGCTCAAGTTACCTTACAGTCTTCCGGGTTGGCTTAAAGGCTCTTAGACTGTAAGGCTGGATATCCGGGTACTAAAATCCTGTGGCAGAGGATTCATGAACAGTTCAGCTTAATCGTTTTAAAGGTCTGTGGCAGAGACTGTTATTTCTTTATGTGTTCGTGCATCATCCCGGCTGCTAGGCCAAGTAAGAGGGGCCTATCCGGGTGAGCAATACCCCCTTGAAGGAGAGTGGTGAGTGTGACTTTGAAACCTAGAAGTTTTCCCCAGTGATCTGCTGTGTGTGCCTGAACCTTCCCCTAACCCTTCATCCCTCTACCCATGCAAGTTTGTTTGGAAATAAAGCCTGAAGAAAAAGGATTCATAACTTCTGTGGACATTGAACTTTCTGTAGACTCTCATCCCCTAGACAACAAACAGTGAGGTAACTTGCAAGGCCCAAAATTAAACCAGCAGCTCCTACGGGGGTGTGCTACACAAGCTTTAAGCAAACACTGATAGAAGTCACAAGACTGCTATATACTGCTGATGTATTTAGCCATTTATATTTACTAAAACTGTTCTGTGTACTGTGGGAGACCACTGCCAGATCTAGTGAATGCAGCGTCCTGGGTTTAGTAACACTTCAAGGAAACAGCCATGAATAGTGCAGTTCACTATTATCCTCAGTAAACACCTGCCAGAGTCCCTATATGCTTATAAAGAAATCTAAAGGTACTATACCGATAAATTCCACTAGCTTTATGTGGAGATCACACCTGGCCCCAATACTTAAAAGGTTTTACATTATAATCCATTTACTGGAAAACCTCAGGCAATCAGATGTGTAAGCAGATACCTCTGAAGAGAATATAATCACATCCTGATGAAAACTCAGCAGAGAACTGGGAGTATTGTAGACGCCATGCAGACAATCACATTATTACATTGTTACGCACTATATGCCATATGCAAATTCATAGCTGCATCAAAGTATAATCTCTATGAACCCTTATCCAAACAATGTGATTTATTTTACACAAGTTGACTTGAAGCGTAACAACCAGCCTGCCCATAGATGGATCGAAATTCGGCCAGTTACTGCTGAACCAGCCAGATTTCGATCAGTTTGTGGCCGACTTTACATTGATTAACCACTTTCCGCCCGTCAATAGGAGATTGACGTCCGGGAAGTGGTTACGTTATCCACACTGGACGTCTATTGACGTCCTGCAGGATAATGGCTTGCACGCGCCCGTGGGGGCGCGCAGCGCAGTGATCGGGGATGGCGTGTGTCCCTCGGACACAGCGCTTCCCCGATCACGGTAAACAGCCAATTTCATTGGCTGTTTACCATGTGATCGGCTGTGTCAAAGTCACAGCCGATCACATATCACAACAAACTCGGCCAGAGGCTTGCAGAGCGGGGATCGGGGAAGGCGAGTGTCCCTTGGACACAGCGCGTACCCGATCAGGGTAAACAGCCAATGAAATTGGCTGTTTACCACGTGACCGGCTGTGTCCAATCACAGCCGGTCACAAATGTAAACAAACTGCAGGAGTTACTACCTGATCCCTGCTCTCTCCTCACACACCGATCTGTGAGGAGAGAGCAGAGATCAGTAAGTGAGATCAGTGTAGTTTGTCTACAGTAGTTTACTGTGCACAACACGCCCCCCCCCCCAATAAAGAGGACCTTTCACACAGCCCAGCACATCAATCAGCCCATCTGTCAATCAGCCCATCTGTCAATCAGCCCAGCCAATCAGCCCATCTGTCAATCAATCAGCCCATCTGTCAAGAAATCAATCAGCCCATCTGTCACAGGCCCCCCTCCATCGGTACCCGCCATTGGTATCGCCACACAGGCTACCAGTACCACCATCGGTACTACTACCAGTACCGCCACTAGTACCGCCATCAGGTACTTCCAGGCCCGCTACCAGTATCGCCATCGGTACCACCACCCGTACCACCATCGGTAGTGCCACCACCACCTGTACCACCACCTGTACCGCCATCGGTACTGCCACCACCACCACCCGTACCGCCATTGGTACCACCACCACCTGTACCGGCATCGGCACCACCACCACCCGTACCGCCACCTGTACCGCCATCGGTACCCGCCACCACCCATACCGCCATCGGTACCACCACCACCTGTACCGCCATCGATGCCACCACCACCCGTACCGCCACCTGTACCGTCACCACCACCACCTGTACCGCATCAGTACCACCACCACCCGTACCGCCATCAGTACCACCACCACCTGTACCGCCATTGGTACCACCACCACCCATACTGCCATCGGTACCACCACACAGGCCCACCACTAATACCTCCATCGGTACCACCACACAGACCGCCACCACTACCACCAGCAGTACCATTACACAGGCCAACCAATAAGCACTGCCATAATGTCCCAAAGGGTTTACACACCTGAGGAGGCATATACCATTCTTGCCATGTCGGATGAGGAGAGCAGCGGGGAGCTCCCATTATCCGAATCTGGTTCGGAATACGAGCCAGTGGAGGATAGTGGCTCAGAGTCCGAGTCCCTGGAGGAAACCCTCCCTCCCAAAAGAATGCGATCAGGACCAAGATCAGGAGAACAACCCACCACCAGCAGCGCCATACCCCAGGAAGAGGAGCCCAGTAGAAGTAATGGAAATACACGCCCAACCAGAAGAATCCAGCCCCAGTCCTACCTTCCCAATGCCCTGGCAAACCCCTTATGGTTGCCTGCCAACTCAGGATCCGCTATCATCCCCCCTTTCACCGCACAGCCAGGTGTGCAGCCCGACACTACAAATTTTTCTAAATTTGATTATTTTTGTTTATTTTTCCCACAAGATTTGCTGCAGAATATAGTTATCAGGCGAGTACTCACCGAGGCCGAGATGCCGAGAGTGGTTCACCCTTGCACCCAAGCGCACTCCGCCCCCTGGAGGTGAGACAGGGAGAGGATGGCACAAGGGAGCACTGGCTACCAACAGGTAGAGGTGTCTTGCTGGAAGGTCTAGTGGTGATGGGTAGACTGAGAGCAGGCCGAGGGTCAAACACCAGGAGTAGACAAGTTCAGGCAGGAACCAGCAGAAAGTGAACAAAGTCCAGGCAAGAACTAGCAGCGGGTAAACAAGTCCAGGCAGAGACTAGAAGCAGGCTGAGCAAAGAAGTTCCAGGTACAGGCAGGGGGTCAAGGGCTGGAGACAACAGCAGATCCGAGTCACAGGCCGAGGGTCAAACACTGGGAGAGAGGTAGAAGTCCGTAGAGCAAGCCAGGAGGTCAGGTGCAGGAGAGATAGTAGAGTAGTCAATCCGGTCCGGGTCACAGCAGGAGATCAAACGTATACTTTTCAGGTACTAGGAACACAGGAACGCTGACAAACCAGCAACCAGACTGTGTCACTGAGCTTGTTTAAATAGGCCCACCTGTCATCCTATTGGCGCGCCACTGCGCGCGCCCATTGCGCACACGCATGCGCCGTTGCGCCATTGCGCGCACCCGTGAACGCTGGAGCGACGTTCCACCGCGCACGCGCATGCGCCGAAGCGTCGTTCCGCCGTGCATGCGCGCGGGGCGCAGATTGGTGACACTAGGTGGGGAATTTCCCTGACAATAGTGGATCAAACTAATCTGTATGCATCCCAATTTATTGCTGCCAACCCCAATTCTTCCTACGCCCGCATGTTCCAGTGGCGGCGTCTAACATTGGACGAATTTAAATTGTTTTTGGGCCTTATGTTCAATATGGGGCTTACAAAAAAGAACGAAGTCCATGCATATTGGTCCACACGCCCCATCCAACACATGCCCATATATTCCGCTGTCATGTCCAGGAAAAGATACGACATGATCATGCGTATTCTCCACTTCAATGACAATTCACAGTGCCCTCCCCGAGATCATCCCAACTACGACAAATTGTACAAGATACGCCCCCTAATCAATGCCTTTTCCCAGCGATTTCAAGAAGTTTTCATCCCAGACCAAAAAATTTGTGTGGACGAGTCCCTCGTACATTTCACCGGCCGACTGCAGTTCAAGCAGTATATACCAAGCAAGAGAGCCAGGTATGGGTTAAAATTAAATAAATTATGTGATCGAGCCACTGGATACGTCTTCACATTCAGGATCTACGAAGGCAAAGACTCCCAGCTCCAGCCCCGTGATTGTCCCACATATATTGGAACCAGTGGGAAAATTGTCTGGGAGTTGGCATACCCCCTGTTCGGAAAAGGTTACCATTTATATGTTGAAAATTACTATACCAGCCTGCCCCTTTTTCGCCACCTTTACAGTAAGCAAACCCTGGCCTGCGGTACCTTAAAAAAAAACGGAAGGGATTCCCACAAAATTTATTGACCAAAAAATTGCGACCTGGAGAATCGGCATTCATGAGGAACGAGGAGGTGTTGGCCATGAAGTGGAGGGACAAGAAAGATGTCCACATCCTCTCTACGATCCACAATGACACCGTGGTGGAGATCCAAAGAAGACGTGGCCCCATTGTAAAGCCCGAATGTGTTCACGACTACAATTTGTACATGGGGGGGGGGGGGGGTGGATTTAAACGACCAGATGCTACAGCCCTACTTATCAACCAGAAAGTCCCGTTATTGGCACAAGAAAGTTGCGTTTCACCTGTTTCACATGGCCCTTTTTAATTCGTTTGTCTGCTACCAAAAAGCAACTCAAAATCAACAACTCCCCTGCCTCCATTATATCAAAGATATCATCGATGCCCTCATTTACCAACAAGATCCCGCCCCAGGAAGCATTCGCTCTGATAGTGTGAGTCGGCTTCACGAGCGACACTATCCCTTTAGCATCCCCCCCACAGAATCTGGAAGAAGACGCCAAAAGAAATGCCGTGTATGCAGCAGAGGAGGAGTAAGAAGAGACACCCCCTATTTTTGTCCCGATTGTCCCTCCCAACCTGGCCTGCGCATCGGAAATTGCTTAAAAAATTATCATACATCCATTAGTTCCCCTTATTATTAACAGACTGCCATTTCCCCATTTGCCTGATACCATGTTACGAACTACCTTCCATGTTAATTAACTGACCCTGGCCTGTTTACCGACAATGTCTTTGCTTGCCAATTTAAACCACGTTTCTGACCTCCACGTGCACCAACCTCAGCCTGTTTACCGACGATGCATCTGCCTGCTGATTTAAACCACGTTTCTGACTTCCACGTGTACCGACCTTGGCCTGTTAATCGACCATGTTTTTGCTTGCCACTTGGACTGATCTTTTGGCCATCTACTTTTAGTACACAGGGGTCTCACATATGTGAGGGGCTTCAGAATAGCGTTCTGAGTAGAGAAAAACAGTTTTTCGTTTTCTGTGCTCCAAGAACAGGGTCTGGTTGCCCGGAGGCTTCAAAGCAATTTGGGTGGGAGAAGCCTCTACCCCTGTCCAGAGGCGTTGCTAGGGGGGTGCGGGGGGTGCGGCCCGCCCCCGGGTGACACCCGCTACAGGGGTGACACCCTCCCGACGGTGAGAATTTTTTTTTTTTTTACAGCTGACCCATTCATTAACTTCACCCTGCGCAGCCCGCTGGGCTGGAAGTTGCCTGGAACAACACCTCCAGCGCCGCGGCCGCGCCTGGTGTGTGTCCTTCGGCTCCTTATTCTTCCTAAGTTCCTCCTCCCTACCATACAGAGCCAGCGAGTGACTCAGCCTGTCACATCATCTCACTGCACTGTGATGATGTGACGACACGTCAATACAGCACACACACAACTTTCTCCGCCCGGGCGACGTGGCTGCACGCCGCTGTGTGTGACGGTCGCTCGTCGCTGCCCAGCCCTCCTCTCCAGTACAGACTGAGGCTCCAGCTGGCGGCACCCAGAATAAGAACAGGTGCGGGGGGGGTCTCCACTGCCGGCCCGAGCACAAGATGAGGTTTGTGAGTGTGTGTGTGGCGCCCTGCCCCTGACCTTGCTGGCTGTATGATATGATGGGGGGGTGTCTCCACTCTCCACCGCCGGCCCGAGCACAAGATGAGGTGTGTGTGTGTGGGGGGGGAGCGGTTGCCATTGTAAGAGAGCTAGTGTGGGAGGACTCAGTCTCAGTGTCTGGCGCCCTGCCCCTGACGGCCTGGCCTGTATATGATATGATAAGGAAGGGGGGGGGGGGTGCAAGGTGGTCTACTGATAGACACAGCTATAGATTTTATATATATATACACACTATGTAATATAGCTGGTCCAGCCGCCCCTCCCTCCACCAGACCAGCTAACTCCTGTGCTACTGTGCCTATTATATGTAATATAATATATCTGTGTGTCCAGCATCACCCCCCCCCCATTATCAGACAGACAACACTGACTATATAATTTATATTAGCTGACTGAGACACCCCCACCCTGAGCTGGTCTGATGATGATGGGGGGGGGGGGGGGGTGATGCTGGACACAGATATAGTATATTACATATAATAGGCACAGTAGTTGAGTTAGCTGGTCTGGTGGGGGGAGGGGAGGATGGACCAGCTATATTACATAATATCTATATATAAATAATCTATAGCTGTGTCTAGCAGCAGCAGACCACCTTGCACCCCATGATGGAGTCCTAACCTGGCACCATACCACCCCAGCCTGCCTATGCCACCGCAACCTGCCTTATGCCACCACACCCTGCCCTATGACATCGCAACCTCCCCTATGACACCGCAACCTCCCCTATGACACCGCAACCTCCCCTATGCCACCGCACCCTGCCCTATGACACCCCAGCCTTCCCTATACCACCCCAACCTGCCCCATGCCACCGCAACCTGCTCTATGCCATCACACGCTGCCCTATATAACCCCAACCTGCCCAATGCCACCCAGCCTGCCATATACCACCCCAACCTGCCCTATGCCACCGCAACCTGCCTTATGCCACTACACCCTGCCCTATGCCACCGCACCCTGCCCTATGCCACCCCAGCCTTCCCTATACCACCCCAACCTGCCCTATGCCACCGCAACCTGCTCTATGCCATCACACCCTGCCCTATATAACCCCAACCTGCCCAATGCCACCCAGCCTGCCATATACCACCCCAACCTGCCCTATACCACCCCAACCTGCTCTATACCACCCCAGCCTTCCCTATACAACCCCAACCTGCCCTATGCCACCCCAGACTGCACTATACCACCGCAACCTGCCCTATATTACCCCAACCTGCCCTATATCGCCCCAGCCGGCCCAATACCACCCTATACTTTAATTTACAGGGGTCATTTGGGGGTGCGCCTCGTGACTGTGCGCTGCCTGCAGGGCGCTGGGCAGGATAGACAGGAGGGGGGTGACACCATGTTTTGCCGCACCAGGTGACACAACCCTAGTGATGCCACTGCCCCTGTCCCCCTGGCCCAAAGCTTGATGGTCCTTCCTGCTGCCTGGACCAATACTTTGGCTGTGCTGACCATATTACTGCCTGTAATGACCCATGACATTATGGATCATGTTTCTTCCTGCTGCTTGGACCAATACTTTGGCTGTGTTGACCTGCCTGCCTGCTGCCTCTACTGACTTGACCTGCACTGCTGCATAGTATGTTTTGTGGCTTGCAGATATGGGGTATTTTGGTTTCAATTCCATGCCCTCGTTCTGCTATGTGCCATGATTATACAATGAAGGATTTGGTTTAGTGTGGTGTGGGTTTGTTTTTCTTCCCTGCCAGGACCTTTGTATCTTCTGCAAGCTCCCTGATGTATTTGCACGCCTCGCGTTTGATCCTGTTTCCTGCGTTCCGGCTGTAGTCATGTGGGGGCACGCTGGAGCGATTGACGCTGGACGTGCTTGCGTCATGGCGTCATGTGATGCCGCATTTAATTTGAGGAATGGGACATGGGCGGAGACGCACGGCATCAGACGCAACAGCGTCATGATGTCTGGCGATACCGCCCATAGCTCCCCCTCTATAAAGCAGTCAACTCAGTGTCTCAATGTTGACATACTGAGCGGCAGGTGTAGGGACACACGCGGCGCAAACAACAAAGGTAAAGCTGTGCACATCCTTCTGAGCAGAATAAGTTGGCATGATGTGATTTTGAATGCCATTGTTGTCTTGTCCTTTCAGACTGGGTTTCCCGTTTGTCTCCACGCTCTGCACATTCCACCTTGTGCAGCCATTTGTGGAAGTCAATGGTGAAGCCCCTTGGTTTGGTCACCTACCTATGCAAGTTTAGCATTTTTTGCATGAGGTAGGTTATTGTAGCCTTTATATATGTCTCTTCTCTTCTCATGCACATTACCCATATGGTTATGGTTGTGTGCATAGTAGTCTCATAATCACGCCTGTGTCTCTAACGGAAGGTTTTTTCTTCCCCATCAACAGATGTTGGAGTTATTCTTTTCTCCCCTGTTGTAAGGAATAATCAGGGCAACTTGGGATGATTAAATTCTCTATGTGCAAAGAAGATCTGGGTGCTTTTCGTTGGTGGCTGTCACCAGGTATGGCCCAGTTCTCTAAGATAGATACGTTGTTCCTTAAAATGTGTAGATATGGGATTGGTGCATGTATTGACATGTTCCGAATTGAATGTGTCAAATAAAATACTACTGTATTTTCAGACCCTTGTGCGTGTGTCAGTGGTGCTCCTTGGGATTCGTGGGGAGGTGTGGGCATCGACCCAATTTTGGCGTTCTCTGCGCTGGAGACGCTGCTGCACTGCCATCGGGGGGTCCAACCTGCTGGTCTCATGAGTTTGCTCTCGTTAGTAGGTATGTGATATTATGCTTGGCAATATAGGGTCCTTGGGTTTAGTTGCTTTGTCTAGCAGATGTTGATGTATACACACCATTTTAGATTCTGTGCTTAAATTCATTTTTTGTTGTTTTTTATACAGTGTGATTTTGCCCGCATTACAGCCCCTGACGAAGGGATATGATACATCCCGAAACGCGTTGGGAGACAAGCGGACTTGGTTATTGAAATAATTTAAGCAATATTCACACTTTATGTTTTTAATACTGTAATGAATTGTTATGTTTTGATACATATATATATTTTTTGTACAATAAAATTTAAAATGTATTCTTTACTTTTATAAATCTGTTGCCGCTAAAGTCCCATCCTATGTGGGGGGTTTTCCTCTCTTGATTTCAAATTTAGGGATGTTGGCAACTATTCAGGTCCAATTTGATGTTCACATTTCTATTTATACTTAATCAGGGTAGCAAATACCCAAACCCAATTTTTTCCCCCCTCTCGTGTTCATCATTTTCGACCATTATACAAATTACAAGAATTATTACTTATTCATTTATTTAGAATCCTTATATATTTGTACTGTGTATTTTGATATGGTTTGTTTGGCTTCTGTTTGGTGATTGCAACTTCACTAATTGATCATTTTGCTTAGTATTCTGTTCACTGGGTCATCAACATGTTTCAGGGTAGTGAATGGGAGAGCCTTATGGCTGGTTACTCCAGGGACCATGCCAAGGGTGAGGCTGTACAATCTGAATTGTCCTCACTTTGTGCCCAATTGGGAAGACTGGTCGAGAGAAAAGCAGCTTTATTCTGGCATGTTGATAGTTTTGAGAAATACATGAAAGAAAATATTAACCCCTTTGGGTTACGTATCCAAGTCTTTCCCATGATCGATAATATCAACCCTGAGTTCAAGAAAAAATGGGAAAATAATTTACAAATATGCACTCATAACATGATGCAACTGCTGATAGAAGAATATAAAATCAGGATGTTGGCATTGGAGAGGGATATAGATGAGGTTTATGTTAGACTTCAACCTTTTTTAAGTCTACCGTCATTTAAAGAAAATGAACAAAAGATCAAGGGTCGCCTTGACCAGGTGACCACTGATGTTCTACTTAAAAAGGAGAAAAAATTTTGGAGGGATAAAATGTCATTTATTGAAGGCAAGGCCTATAGGTGGCAACCAAATTATCCCATACAACCTCTAACTAAGAAAGGTATTAATAAACCCATATTAAATCAGGACTCCAATTCTTCTTCGAATGCTAACGTTTCTTCTTCTCAAAATCGTAGCAGAAAAAACAACAAACCCAAGCGCCCACTGTCTGGGGAAGACTTCAAAGATACAAAGAAAAGAATTCTGGATTACCAACCCTCTACCACTTCTCTTGGGACTGTTGGTAACTATAATATGTCACGTGGTGTCTCTTCTCCCTTGGTGACAGGGCCCTCTAACATCATACAACATTCTTCTCAACACTTGGGTGTTCATCTTTCCCAAGATACACTTAGAACTAACATTGATGAGATTTGTGATGTTAGGTTTTTTCCACAGGGCTCGGGACCTATCCCGGAAACATAGGGAATATGCCATTAGACTTGACAGGGGCAAGCAGTGGGTCTTTGGATATCATCAACCTCTCTGATTATCCTCTGTCACCAGAGGAGAGTAGGGTGTTATCCAAAGGGTTACGTTTTTGCCCTGATTCACACCCGGATACCTTCGAGATTATTAAGGATTTGAATCTCTTCGCAAGAAGATTGTTATTCAAAAGTCTTTACTCCAAGAAGGGTGATATCGATGGTCCCATTGCTGCCCAGTATGAAAGGGATCTGGAGATTTTGCTGTCCCTGGAGGACGAGCAATATTCTCCGGATCTCAGTTTTGCCGTAGAGTTGGAGGCCTCTGGACGGGAGCCTGACGTGTTGGCGATGTCACTTCCCTCTGTCTGCAATTTAAAGAAAAAATCTGATAAATTTCCCTCACTTCACACCAACCCTAATTTGGCAGCATTTGTATCTTTGACAACTGCAGAGATTGCCAAACTTCGCAAATCTGGACATATTGGCAACTTAACGGCTATTGAGCAAGCTGCTCTAGACAAACTCAAGCAATGTCATTCTCTTACAATTAAGCCCTCTGACAAAGGGGGCAATATTGTAATTATGACAAACGACCAGTATAAAACCATGTGTCGTAAAATTTTGTCCAATACTGATTGGTATAAACCACTGTTCAAATCTAGCATTGCCAAGTTTGAAACCCAATTTTACGCACTGATTGATGGCGCCTTTTCCCAGGGCGTCATCAACCAGGACGTATGGGAATTCTTGAGGATCAAATATCCCAGAATCCCCACATTGTATTGTCTGCCTAAAGTTCATAAAAATCTATTAGAGCCACCTGGCAGACCGATCATCTCAGGTAATGGAGCCATTACCGAAAATCTGAGTGTCTTCGTTGACACCCATTTGCGGCCATTTGTAGTTGAAATACCATCTTATATCAGAGATACCATTCATCTTTTGCAAAAACTTGATGGTCTTGTTTTACCCGAGGATGCCTTATTAGTAGCCATCGATGTTGAGGCATTATATAGTTCTATACCTCACCATTAGGGTGTAGCGACCATCAGACATGTAATTTCCCCCATTTATGAGGTTGATCATAGATTGGGTGAATTCATTGTGATGGCCTTGGAATTCATATTGGGGCATAATATCTTTTCCTTTGATGGATCCTACTTCCTCCAGGTACAGGGGGTGGCGATGGGGACATCGTGTGCCCCATCGTATGCCAACCTGTACCTGGGGGAATGGGAAGAATCTCTTTGGACCACTATACCAATGTATCGTCACAATGTAGCGGCTTGGTTCCGCTACATTGATGACATCTTTATGATTTGGAAAGGGTCTATAATAGAATTGGATGAATTTGTGTCCATCATGAACTCCAATGACTTCAATTTGAGATTCACAATGACTTCCAGTTCTGTTAGCATACCCTTCCTTGATGTAACCATCAAGAAAAACGTTGATGGGAGTATATCCAGTGAGCTATTTCGTAAAGCCACGGCTGGGAATACAATTTTACATGCAACCAGCTCTCACCCCCCTGCTTTGGTTAATTCTATTCCATACAGCCAGTACTTACGGCTTAAACGAAATTGCTCTAGATACGAGATCTTCATCAAGGAAGCCAACTCACTGAGAGATAGACTCTTGTTGAGGGGCTATTCCCACACATGCCTGAAAAAAGCTTTCAGACGTGCGAATGGGCAGGACAGACATAAGCTCCTATTTGCCAGGAAGGGTATCAGTGGTGATTCCCAAAACGTAAGAATAATCACAAGATACCATAACCAACATCTCACAGTGAAAAAAATTATTAATAAGTTTTGGCATTTGCTTCGTATAGACCCCACCTTAAGTCCGTTTGTCTCTGATGTGCCGCTCATTACCTACCGACGAGCACCATCACTTCGAGACCATTTAGTCCAAAGTGAATTCCGAGGTGAATTCAGGAAGGATCCATGTAAGAGATTTGGCACCTTTACTTGTGGAGGATGCCAGATATGCCAATATATGAACACCAAACAAGGCAACGTCTTACCTGACGGCCGCCCATATAAGCCTCACCATTTCTTTAATTGTAAGACGGAGGGTGTGATATATCTCCTAACATGCCAGTGCTCCCGTTTTTATATAGGCAAAACAAAGCTCCAATTCTATAAGAGAGCCTCCAGACACATAAGTTCAATGAAAATGGCAAATCCAGACCTACCTCTTGGGAGACACATTATTTTAGAACATAACGGGAAATTCCCAAAGATCCAATTTTTAATATTGGATCGTGTTCACTCCAACTCAAGGGGGGGAGATTGGAATAAACTGTTACTTCAAAGGGAAACTCGATGGATAGCGGACCTCGGGGCAACCATGCCTCCTGGGCTCAATGAGCAGTTAAGTTTTAGACCATTTTTGGAAGGATTCGCATCCGGTGGATGTGAGAAAGAATAGAGTTCTCCCTTCTAGAGTGAGATTTCCTTTCATCATGGTCTTGCCTTCCTGCTCTCTCTGTGTTCTCTGCATTCTTTGTTTCATCTTTCCTTGTTTACATGTATATATCTGTCTGAGTTTGAGCTGGTCTTACTTGACTTGTTGGGTGTGGACCCTCGGGTGGTGGGCGGCTGCGTTTCCTTTTGGGTGTGCTGCTCTCACCCCCCATCTGGCGCACCCGGGCCACCTAGGTGGCCACTGGGCCCCCCCACCTGGCTTCTGCCGGAGATGGGGGGGCTACATATGCGCCTGTGGGTGTTGTGACGCGGGATGCCCTCGTCGCCTCTGACCCCCTAGGCATTCGGTTGTCAGGGTTTGTCTTGGTGCGGGGGGCACCCTCGCGCCCTTCACCCGGGATCCTGGGCCATGCTGGCACTTTATATCAGGGGTCTGATATATATTTTACCTATTATATGCACCAATGCCCAGGAATGAGCAAACAAAACGAAAAGCAAACAAATTTATTGCTAAGTATTATATAGTGAATCGAGATATATATATATGCGGCTTACCTATTTGGTTCTTTGTGCAAAGAAAGAAACAAACTTTTCTTTTCTTTTTCCTTTTTTGGACACTATTTTATTATATATTTTTTTGCTGTTCTTATGTGGTGGTGTTGCACTGCTGCATAGTATGTTTTGTGGCTTGCAGATATGGGGTATTTTGGTTTCAATTCCATGCCCTCGTTCTGCTATGTGCCATGATTATACAATGAAGGATTTGGTTTAGTGTGGTGTGGGTTTGTTTTTCTTCCCTGCCAGGACCTTTGTATCTTCTGCAAGCTCCCTGATGTATTTGCACGCCTCGCGTTTGATCCTGTTTCCTGCGTTCCGGCTGTAGTCATGTGGGGGCACGCTGGAGCGATTGACGCTGGACGTGCTTGCGTCATGGCGTCATGTGATGCCGCATTTAATTTGAGGAATGGGACATGGGCGGAGACGCACGGCATCAGACGCAACAGCGTCATGATGTCTGGCGATACCGCCCATAGCTCCCCCTCTATAAAGCAGTCAACTCAGTGTCTCAATGTTGACATACTGAGCGGCAGGTGTAGGGACACACGCGGCGCAAACAACAAAGGTAAAGCTGTGCACATCCTTCTGAGCAGAATAAGTTGGCATGATGTGATTTTGAATGCCATTGTTGTCTTGTCCTTTCAGACTGGGTTTCCCGTTTGTCTCCACGCTCTGCACATTCCACCTTGTGCAGCCATTTGTGGAAGTCAATGGTGAAGCCCCTTGGTTTGGTCACCTACCTATGCAAGTTTAGCATTTTTTGCATGAGGTAGGTTATTGTAGCCTTTATATATGTCTCTTCTCTTCTCATGCACATTACCCATATGGTTATGGTTGTGTGCATAGTAGTCTCATAATCACGCCTGTGTCTCTAACGGAAGGTTTTTTCTTCCCCATCAACAGATGTTGGAGTTATTCTTTTCTCCCCTGTTGTAAGGAATAATCAGGGCAACTTGGGATGATTAAATTCTCTATGTGCAAAGAAGATCTGGGTGCTTTTCGTTGGTGGCTGTCACCAGGTATGGCCCAGTTCTCTAAGATAGATACGTTGTTCCTTAAAATGTGTAGATATGGGATTGGTGCATGTATTGACATGTTCCGAATTGAATGTGTCAAATAAAATACTACTGTATTTTCAGACCCTTGTGCGTGTGTCAGTGGTGCTCCTTGGGATTCGTGGGGAGGTGTGGGCATCGACCCAATTTTGGCGTTCTCTGCGCTGGAGACGCTGCTGCACTGCCATCGGGGGGTCCAACCTGCTGGTCTCATGAGTTTGCTCTCGTTAGTAGGTATGTGATATTATGCTTGGCAATATAGGGTCCTTGGGTTTAGTTGCTTTGTCTAGCAGATGTTGATGTATACACACCATTTTAGATTCTGTGCTTAAATTCATTTTTTGTTGTTTTTTATACAGTGTGATTTTGCCCGCATTACAGCCCCTGACGAAGGGATATGATACATCCCGAAACGCGTTGGGAGACAAGCGGACTTGGTTATTGAAATAATTTAAGCAATATTCACACTTTATGTTTTTAATACTGTAATGAATTGTTATGTTTTGATACATATATATATTTTTTGTACAATAAAATTTAAAATGTATTCTTTACTTTTATAAATCTGTTGCCGCTAAAGTCCCATCCTATGTGGGGGGTTTTCCTCTCTTGATTTCAAATTTAGGGATGTTGGCAACTATTCAGGTCCAATTTGATGTTCACATTTCTATTTATACTGACTTTGGACAGTATTTCTGCCGGGACACCTCTGCCTGCTACCTGGACCTGTGCTTTGGCTGTGCTTTGGCTGTGCTTTGGCTTTGCTGACAGTATCTCTGCCGGTACGAACTATGGACAGTATTCCTGCCTGCTGCCTGGATGATTGCTTTTGCTGTCGCTGACCTCATCCTTGCCTGCTGCCTGGACCGATGCTCTCCTCTGTGGACCACTGCACTTCTAAAACCACAGGTAATCTTTTGTTATTTGGTATGCACCTGCTATGTGTTAGATATATGAAGGGCCTTCAAAAATGTGATCGGTAGTCAGAAAATGATATGTGCAATTAATGCTGCTAGAATGCCTGAAGGTGCTACTTGGATGTTGGACCCCTGTATGTGGCCAGGCTGTATAAAAGTCTCAAACATGTGGTATCACCATACTCAGGAGGAGTATCAGAATGCATTTTGGGGTGTCATTTTTTGCTATGTACATGCTATGTGTTAGAAACATCTTATAAATTGTCAACTTTGTGTAAAAAAAAATGCATTTTAATTTTTTCCCACATTTTCCAAAACCTTCTGGAAAAAAATAAACCGTTCAAAAGGCTCATTATGCCTCATAGATTATACATTGGGGTGTGTACTTTCCAAAATGGGGTCATTTTGTGGACAATTCCATTGTCCTGGTGCTCCAAGACTTTCAAAAGTATAATGCCGTGTACACACGATCGTTTTTCTCGTTGAGAAAAACAAAATTTTTTCCATTTGACGAGAAAAACTATCGTCTGTGGGCATTTTGTCGTTTTTCTCGACGAGAAAAACGGCATTAAAAATGACGAGAAAAATTAGAACATGTTCTAATTTTTCTCGTAGTTTTTTCCGACATTTTTTCCGCGGCAGTTTTCCCATAGGGAAACACTGCCGCGGAGCCCACAGACGGTCGTTTTTCTCGACAAGAGAAAAAATGACGTGAAAAACTACCGTGTGTGGGGAACAAGCCGTTCCCTCATTTTTAATGTCATTATTCACGGCGGTTTTTTAACCGCCGTGAATAATGATCGTGTGTACGTGGCATGATAGGTGGTTGAGAAAGGATATGTGCAATTTATGCTTGTAGAACGCCTGAAAGTGCTACTTCAATGTTGGGCCTCTGTATATGGCCAGGCTGTGTAAAAGTCTCACACATGTGGTATCGCTATACTCAGGAGGAGTAGCAGAATGTATTTTGGGGTATAGTTGCAATTATGCATATGCTGTGTGAGAGAAAAAAAATTTAATATGACCAGTTTGTGTAAAAAAAAAAAAAAAGAAAAATCCCAATTTTCCCAAGAATTGTGGGGAAAAAATACAACTTCAAAAAACTCACCATGCCTCTTAGTAAATACCTTGGACTGTCTACTTTCCAAAAAGGGGTAATTTTGGGGTATTTGTACTTTCCTCGCTTGTTAGTGTCCCAAGAAATGAGATATGCCTTCAGTACATCAGGCGTGATCAGATGTGATCAATTTTCAGTGATTGGCACCATAGTTTGTATACTCTATAACTTTCACAAAGACCAAATAATATACACTAATTTGGGCTATTTTTACCAAAGATATGTAGCAGTAGACATTTTGGCACAAATTTATGAAGAAAAATTACTTATTTGCAAAATTTTACAATAGAAACTAAAAAAAGTGTGTTTTAAAAAAAAAAATGCTGTTCTTTTGCTTATATCGCAAAAAATAAAAAACCCAGTGGCGATTAAATACCACCAAAAGAAAGTTCTATTTGTGAGAAGAAAATGATAAAAAAAATTGTTTGGATACAGTGTAGCATGACTGAGTAATTGTCATTCAAAGTGTGAGAGTGCTGAAAGCTGAAAATTGGTCTGGGTGGGAAGGTGCATAAGTGCCTGGTATTGAAGTGGTTAAACAATATTTTGGCTGTGATTCTATTACTGAGTTGTTTGGACTTTACTTTTTGAGACACTCATTGACCTATATGATCTTCATGTGGATTATTCATTTTTGCTTCTTTGGCCCCTTTCACATTGGCGGAGTCTGCCCGCGGATCTGCCTGCCCAGCAGGGAATCTCTCCACTGATCCCCGCTGAGCAGGTGGATGACAGGTCTGTGTCCGCTGATGCGGACACAGTCCGTTGTTCTCTAGGGGGCGGTCAGATGGAAACGGATCGTCTGTCCATCCGACTGGCATTCGATCCGTCATCCGTCTGTTTTCAGTGCAGAGGATAGGATTAGATTGAATGCCGCCGCTCCATAGAGAGCAATTGATGGTCTGATCTGGTCCACCTGAAATACAGACTGACAATCAGGGGCGGATCCAGAGTCTAGTCTCAGGAGGGGCACTGCCAGGAAATAAAAAAAATTGTGAGCAATTTATCGGGGAAATGGCTGGTGTTGGCGCTTCAATCATCCTGGCACCATGGTTGTTATGGTGTCAGGATGATTGAAGCGCATTATTTCTACTATTACATAGGGGTTGATTTACTAAAGGGAAATCCACTCTGCACTAGAAGTGTACTTTAAAGTGCACTTGTAAGCCACTAATTAGGAGAGACAGGGTCAGTGTTGGTAGTGGCTTACATTATAAGGATCAGGTGGGCATGTGTACTGTATGTAATTGAACCCACACATCTAATAATTGTGACTTCCATCCTATTACATGTGGCTTTAAACTACCACTGAACAGCTGATACCCACAATATTCTATTAATAGCAGTAGTTAATGGAGCAGAAATGTTGTTTTTTTTTTTATTATTATTACTCTAGTCTAGTGCCAATAACGGCACTACTGTTAGGAAGGCTCCCTTCAAGTGCACTTGTAGTGCAAAGTGGATTTGCCTTACTGTAGCGGCCTCCACTCTCTCCCTCTAGTATCAATTCTTCTGTCTCTGGCTTTTGTCTAGGGGTACTTTGGGGGAGAGAGTGCGGGGTCACCACGCCAATGTTCCCACTGCAGATGTGTGTGTAGTGGGAGACAATCCTCTTTTACCTTCGGGTCGGTGTTCTGCATCTGGAGCCTCCTCCTGGTTTCTTGAACAGTGTCTGCCAGTAAATGAGCCCCACACCAATAAAGTCCAACACTCCTTTATTCTTCTCAATGTAAAAGTGAACACAATCAGTTGGACTCCCTCAACGAACAGAACAGACAAGGTGGTGTGGATGCGAGTAGGCCCAGGCACAATAAACTCTCTTACTTCCTTCCTAGAAGTAGATTCCTGCTCCCAATCGAGGAAGACTTACCTCCGGGCGGTCTCCGGAGGCTCACCCGTCACTGGCAATTTGCTGCACCAGGTCTTCAGGTAAGTACCCCCTCCGGTCCCTTACGCCACTGGATTCGGGTACCCACTCCCGGGGTCCCCTGGGAAGTCCATCCCTCGCAGAGCCTTAGTCCGGGACACTCAGTCCCAGACCTCCATCCAAGTACCTCACCCCAGGCTAAAGGTGCCTGGGATGGAACACTACCTCCGAACGTCCTCTAGGCCTAGGCCGCCTAGACTCCCGACACGAACCACCGCCCTCAGGCTGAAGGTGCCTGGGACTCAACTCCCCCCCACCAAAAATGTCCGCCCCTTTATACCCTCTCCCAGCAAGCATGGCGGGCTCCCCGCCCCACCATACACCCGCCGAGAGAGGCCAAAAGAGGTACGTCACTGCAACGATGGCTCAACCCCGGGCCCAAAGTGACAGCGCCACCCGGTGGGCCCCAGGGAACCATACACCACAGTTTTCCCACCAGATTCAAACAGAAAAGCACATACCCGCTACATTACATAAATAATCCCCTTTGTTATATAAAATTAAATAGTTCAACTCACCATAATGCAGAATCAGTGGGACCAGATGCGGATTGCCACTTGCCACGTCACCTGCCACCAAATGCGGATTGTCACTTGCCACGTCACCTGCCACAAGTTGCAGATTGTCACTTGCCACGTCACCTGCCACATGTTGCGGATTGTCACTTGCCACGTCACCTGCCTCACATTGCCGATTGTCACATGCCAAGTCACCTGCCACATGTTGCGGATTGTCACTTGCCACATCACCAGATGCAGATTGTCACTTGCCACGTCACCTGCCACACGTCACGGCTTGTCACTTGCCTGCTACAATTGTCACTTCCCTGTTAAGGTAGGGATTGTCACTTTCTGTGTCCCAGAGTGAAGTCAGGCAGCAAAGAGATGATGTAATCTCTCTGCTGCCCGCGGCTGCCTGCACAGTGAGGGCGGAACTGCAGGGTGCAGGGCGGGCGCTGGGTAGTGAGAGTTGATGTCATCTCTCTGCTCCCCCGCCCACCCGCCAGCCCGCTGATTGGCCAGCCGCTTGCTCACCTGCCGACTGGCCCGCCCGCTCACCCACCGAGCCGCCCACTTATCATCCGCCTAGCTGCCTGCCTGTCGAGGCCACCCGCTCACTCACCCACCCGCCAAGTCGCCCGCTCACTCACTCGCAACTAATTTCTCGGGGGGGGGGGGGTTGCCCCCCTAGTTTTGCACTTCCTAGTTTTAGTAAATTACCCCCACTGTGTATAACAATGTAATAATGTGATTGTCTGCATGGAATCTACAATACTCCCAGTTCTCTGATGAGTTTTCATCAGGATGTGATTATATTCTCTTCAGAGGTATCTGCTTACACATCTGATTGTCAGACCAATTCTGATTGGCCAGCACTGGACTGACAATTGATCTAATCTTTCATGGAAACGCTGCAGAAAGAAGAGGAAGAAGAGTAGCTGTGTGGAGTTTAAAAAAAAAAAGGTGAACTAACCCTTTAAAGTGGAGTTCCACCCAAAAATTGAACTTCCGCTTTAACCACTCCTCGCCCTCTTACATGCCACATTTGGCATGTAATTTTTTTGCGGGGGGAGTGGGGGCTTCGGTAGGAGTGGGACTTCCTGTCCCACTTCCTCCTTCTGCCCAGGGACCGCTTAGGCGACTCGTCATATCGCCTTAGGCGAACCCTCCCTGTAGGCGATCACCTGGGACATGTGACTGGTCCCAAGCGATCGCCTGTCCACTCCTAGGGCGCTGCACTGCATGCGCGTATGCGCAGTGTGTGCCCGGCCGTGAAGCCAAAAGCTGTCACGGCTGGGTGTCCACAGTTTGAATGGAGGCGCCGGCGGAGAGGGGGGGAGAGGAGCGATACTCCGGGCGGCCGCGGCGCTGGACAGTGGAGCAGGTAAGTGTCTGTTTATTAAAAGCCAGCAGCTACACTTTTTGTAGCTGCTGACTTTTAATAAACATAAAAAAGGCTGGAACTCCGCTTTAAAGATGACCTGTGGCACATTGAAGTATTTGACAGCACAAAGCATTATAAGAGATAAAGGAAACAAAACAAGCACAGAAACAAAAGTAATGCCGGGTACACACAGGCAGTTTCTTCTAGTTCAACCCAGTGGGCTGATTGAATAAAAACTGAGGAGCTTTCTGTACTATGTGATGTTAGTACAGCGATCTCCCCGCTGAGCTATTGTGTTCTGACAAAGAGAACCATTACCCCCCCCCCCCCACCAGAACACACCGGTCAGCTGCCAGTGCTGATCGGATGCCGATCGGCTGCTGGTTCTCCAGCATGCCCCTTTGACAGAAGCCAGATGTTAGGCTGCTGTTCACACTGGCCGAATGTCAGCTGGTTTCTGGTAAATCCACCTAATACCGACCAATATTCGCCCACTGTGTGCCAGCTTTAAGGCCTGATTCACACTTGTGCAGGTTGCAGTTTGCATATTGCAGGTGCATTTTGCATTTTTCAATGCACAACTTTAAACCATTGAAGCCTATGGAACTAAAAACCAGAAAAAAATCCCTGGCCCTTTCCATAAATTGCACAGATGTGAACTACATCCATAGGAAACCATGTTACATGGACTGTAGTGTGTTTCTGCAAAACTGAAAATGCACTAAAAAATGCATAGGTGTGAATCAGGCCTTACTCCCCATCCACACTTGTGCAACTTGTTATACGATTTTGGACATGAAAGTCCCATGACAAGTCGTACCCCATATTTTCCAATAATAACCATTCATATATGTGTGGCTTAAAGTCGCAGCGACTTGAAAGTAGTTCATGCAACTTGAAGGCCATAACCTTCAATGCTACCACTCAAAAGTTGCATGAAAGTTGTACCTGAATGTTTGTTTTACATACAACAGTGGTGCAACAGTGGGTCAGAGGGACAACAATTTACATCCAAATTGCACCCATCTGAAGTTGTGTCAAAGTTGCATCAAAGTTGTGCGATTTTGGAGTCGTACAAGTGTGAATGGAGCCTAAGGTAGTGTGAAAGAAAGGGATAAACTGCTAGAAGTCAGGATATTTTTTTCTTCACTTACCTGGTAGGGAAAAAACAGAATACTGTCTGCAGGGATCCTAAGGGGCGCACAGTAAGGGCCAAAGGGCCGCAAGTGGCCCCCAGGCAACAGGTTGGGCACCAGAGATATAGACCTATAGAAACAAATGTACTTTTTTCTATGTCAAATGTGTTATAATACACAATGCATTTCATCCAGCAGCTACGACTGCTATTTTCAAACACTAGTATGAAGGAAATTAGCAGTAAAAGGGCACATTCTGTATGTGTGTTATGGCAATTTTATGGCACATTTTATGGCACATCTACGCACATTGCACTGCACTGTTCAGTCATTTTAATGAACTCTCAACATGTGGTCACTGACCAAAAAACCTGCCTTTTGGTTTTATTTCAGTGCTCCTTAAGGCAATGCAATCGCTCTTTATTCCATGCGTTGCAGTGCAGTGAAATATAGGTGGGTTTGTTTACTCCGTGTGTGCACACTAAAGTGAATGTCCTTGTAAAAAAGAAATGAGGGGTGCGGTTATCACAGGGACAGGAAGACATGAACATTGTCAGATGGTTTAACCCTTAACCATTCTACTAAGATAAGTTTTTTTTTTTGCATGTTTCCTCATTGCATAGATTACCAACATTTCCCCCTGCCTGGCAGGAAGTGAAGGGAAATCCCAATGGGGACACAAACAGCATTACAAATCATACAAATGCTTTAACCCTTCTCAAACTTTTGGCCGGAGTTGGGCTTTAACTTGAAAAGCTATAAACCGATAATATTAATAATTATTTAATAATTAATTAATAATATAGGTTTCTAAAAGCCCACAGTTTAGTAGAAAAGGCTGTCTCATGCCAGCATACTGTAAAGAAGGACCCTTGCTTTCTGTGTGGAAACAGTAGTCTCTCTGAAGAGGCCAGATAAGCCCCCTGCTAAATCACATCTATAGTTCTACAGTACAATCAGAAAAGCTCATGATCTCTTCTGATTGAAGTGCTCTAGCTCTGACTCAGCAGGGGGCATGCCACACCTCTGCAGAGAAACCATAATTTATGCATAGAGAGCAATGGTCCCTCTCTACAGTATGCTGGCAGAACACAGGATTTTCTGCTTTTGCTGTGGCTGCTTTCTAATGATAACAAATTGTAAGACTTTGTACCCTTTTGTTTTGATGCAGCTGAAATTTTTTTTGCTGATTTAAATTGGAAGTTCAACTAAGCTTTAAAGAGGACCTTTCTTCAAAAATCACACTTTACATTAAATAATAGGGCTTTTGTCAGCAGTACTAAATACATTTTTTAAGTAAAAAGTACCTTTTTTTTACCAATGGGAAAAAGTAGTGCAATGAGGTCATTTACAGGCTAGCTTAACCACTTCAATGCGTACACTTTTACCCCCTTCCTGCTCAGGTCAATGTTCAGCTTTCAAGATTGTCACACTTCGCATGACAATTGCTCATACAACTATATACCCAAATTAATTTTTTATATTTTTTTTTTAGACAGAGCTTGCTTTTGGTAGTATTTAATCACTGCTGAGGTTTTTTTATTTTTTTGCTAAACAAACAAAAAAAGACTGAAAATGTTGAATTTTTTATTTATTTTTATTGGTTTCTGTTACAAAAGTTTGCAAATAAGTAATCTTTCTTCACTGATGTGCACTGATGAGACTGCACTGGTGGGCACTGATGAGGCTGCACTGATGGGCACTGATGAGGCTGCACTGATGGGCACTGATGAGGCTGCACTGATGGGCACTAATGAGGCTGCACTGATGGGCACTGCTGAGGCGGCACTGGTGGGCACTAATAAGCTGCAAAAAAACATATTTTGACCTTCCAGGTAAATCTCCTCTCAAAAAACTCACATATATCATATTAATGTAGTGCCCTCCCCAAAAGGTTGGGACGCTATCTAAAATTTAGAGGGATGTCTGAGCCAGTAGCTGGGCTCAGACTGTTGAATTATATTGAGATTTGCTTCTGTTCCAGCTGTGGTTCGCCCGATGGTAGTTTCCCTATTTGCCTGAAGGTGACGTTACCACCTCAGGCACCAGGTGGAACGGAGGCAGACCATGGTGTATTGAGTGACCCTTCTCGGCAGCGGTGCAGTGGGAGTGGTCGCCCCGCTGTGCCTGCTGGGAGGGGATACTTAAGGGGCAGACGCCATTGATTGGGGGTCGTTTTTGCCTCATGGCCCTCCGGGCGCGAGGTGTGTGTGTGTGTGTGTGGTTCTGGTCTCGGGGCCGCGTTGGCCCAAGGCTGCATCGCTACATCGTAGGCCCAACTAGTCTGGCTTGGGCCTGCATACCAAATGGAGGTCCCAAGCTGTCCGTCCAATGGGAGGAAGCTGTCTTAATGAAGGAGACCAGGGGAGGACCTGCCCTGGAGGAGACCGGCAAAGTGCTGACGTCTTGGGTGAGGCCTGGTAACTTTATTGAGGAGGGATCCACTATATTACAAGCCCTGCAGTTCGCCGGATTGGCTTAAAGGCTCTTTCACTGCATGGCTGGAAGTTTGGGACTTTGAAATCCTGTGGCAGAGGATTCCCGGACTATCCATTTGCTAAACATTAAAAGGTCTGTGGCAGAGACTTTGCTAAACTTCCAAAGGTCTGTGGCAGAGACCAAATTCATCCTGGGCAGTCTGTGGCAGAGACTGCCCTGTTGCTGGTTCGTGTGTCACTCCGACTGCTAGGCCATGTGAGAGGGAACTATTCGGGTGACCATTACCCACTCTAACATTGAGAGTGGTGAGTGACTTTAAACTGACATCTTTGCATAGTTGTGGCGAGTGCCTGAACCTTTCCCTGCTCTTCTCTACCTTCCACTTTCTCAACGTTTACTGCATAAGGAAATAAAGCCTGACTGTTGAAGGTTTTACATCTGTGTGGACATTGCATTACTACAGACTTTCCTACCCGGACAACGAAGCTGAAGAGGTAACGTGCAAAACCCAAACTAACCAGCAGCTTCTTCGGGGGTAGTGCTACATTTATGTAACCTGCTTTTATAAGTGTAAACCATGCAAGATGGGGGAGTCACCGGTATAATAACATGAACCCCTCAAGATAAAAACCTGAGTTGAGGCTCAACCCCTTCTTTTGCATTAAAGGTAGAAAGTACTCTTTTAGACACCCACTGGACTATATGTAAAAACATATACTGTATTATACTTTATTTCTAGCCAAAGTTAAAAAAATACCAAAACACTCCATATACAGAATCACATTAAAAACGTGTACCCACCTCTCTCGAATAGATCATCTCACCCTCATAGTATAAATAAAAAAATAAATATATATATATATATATATATATATATATAGCGGGGTGTTGCCCTATTATCTCTCAGAGACTACATTACCCAGTACACTTTAAGGCACCCAGGGTGCATTGCCCCACGCAAGGATTGCTGGGGTGGACTTTATAAGGGAGAGGCGGAGCTCCGTTCTTTCTCTTTGGACACCGCCCGCCCAGCAAGTGGAACTGCTGTTGAGTTGCCGTGACTTTAGGCCTAAAGCCTGGGCCTTTTTCCAAAGAGCCTTCCGCTCTCATCCGAGGAACCAGTGGGACGTCTCTCCATTGTTGCTGCACCATTGCTAGGAGGACCGAAGACCCGGATGTCGAGGGATCTGTGTACTTAGACACAGCAGCGGAAGAACCGGACACGGACTGGTCCGGTTGGGTGAGAGAGCACTTGCTCATAGACAGACACAGTATCCCTGTTACATTGGTGGATTTCAAATTCTATTCTTCAAGTGCACCATCGTTGCTAGCGAAGATTTTCCCTACGGAACTTCCACTTAGTTCAGTCAGGCCTGACTGTGTAGCGTAGACATTCCTGGGCGCCATCTTGTCCACGAGGGGAAATAGCTGCAAGGGGAACTGTTCGGGTTGCGTAGCACTGTATATTTGTCTGCCATTTGAACACTGTTTATTGCAGGGCTCTGCACATGACATGTACATTACTGTTTTATTGCTTACCCACTAGTCTAAGTAAATATACCAGGGTTAAGTATATTGGTGTCTGTGTCCTTTACTTTACAGAAGAGACAGCTAAAGGAAGTTTTAATATATTGCTGTGTGTTCTTGTCATAGGACTGTGCCGCTGTGAGTTACAGGCCTCACAGTCCTATCAACCCCCGCTAACTGTGCCAAGGGAGGTTAGAGCCCATTGCCAGGGGTTGACAGCAGTGCATTACAGGGCCCAAAAATCATACAGGCAGCCCTCTTAACTGGGGGTATCGCTACACGTGGGGGTTTGGGTCCGGGATTCCTGTATCCTGCACGCCGCAATCAAGCCGGTCAGAAGTACCAGCATGGAAACGCTAGCAATGACACAGTGGTGCGCAGCGGCTGATTCAACCCAGGCGGTAGTTATTGAACTCCCGGGGGGGATCTGGCAAGAAGAAGAGATCAAGCAGCTAATAATGTCGCTGTCTCCGAGCCAGAAAGCATCGGTGATGGGTATAAAGCCAGACATCTCGTGTACATACGCACTAGTGGAATGGAGAGGAGAAGTTCCGGAAGATTTTAGAGGCCAGAGCATAAAAGCCATAGATGACCAGACATATCGCTTAGTGCATACGAGGGCCGTGAAGAAGGAATCTCCAAAGACCTCTCCGCCATCATCCCCACTACTCGTACCCAAAATGGAAAGCAGTCGGTAAAGGATAGCCCCGGGGACACCCCTGACCGCCATAGGGCCGGAACTATTGAATGCTCTGGGAGACTTTGTCACTAAGTGCCAGAAGAGCAATACGGTGCACGTAGAAGCTGGGTACCGGAAGCTCCGGATCTTTTCAGGGAAGCTGCCCGTGCCTTCCAGGGAAGAAGACTTCGATACCTGGATTGAGCAGGCAATGCAGGCCGTAGAAGGATGGGAAGTACCAGAAGCGCAGAAGAAGCAGCGCATCAGTGAAAGTTTGAAGGGCGCTGCTGCTGAGGCTGTGAAGAATCTTAGGTTCAGCAATGCTGCCTGCACTGCAAATGATTATCTGTCTATGTTGCAGGAGGAATTTGGCTAGCTGGAGAAGGTGTCTGAACTAATGTACCAGTTCGAGCATACCCTCCAACAGCCGGGAGAGAAATTATCCGAATATATCTGGAGGTTAAACAGAATGCTGTGCCAAATTGTACTCAAAAAGGGAATGCTGCCCCAAGTCATAGACGCAACTAGGATGAAGCAGGTCCTGAGGGGAGCTTTACGTTCGGATCTAGTTTGGCTCCACTTGAAGACCTCTGAAGGAGTCATGGCTTTGAATTACTCAGACCTTGTGCGGATCATAAGGGACGAAGAAGCCCTGTTGAAGGACCAACAGGTGGTTGAGAAGATCACTCCTTTCCCCTCAGTGGGAGTCAGAGCAGCAGTAACCACTGAACGGGACCTAGAAGTAGAGACCTTAAAGTCCCAGATGACTCAAGTACTGGATCTATTGACCGCTCTATTGGCTAAGAACTCAGGAGCCAAAGAGCAAGAGGAGATCAGTAATGAACCACACCAGAGTGTTTCCACTTCAACATCCCCGCAGGGAAGAAGAGAAACTGTCTGTTTCAACTGTGGAGGAGTCGGCCATTTCGGAAGAGTGTGCCTGTCACGTACCTGATGGTTGTGAGCCCGAATTGCAGGGGACAGCCTCCCTTACGGCTCCCACTCCCGGCTCCCTGGTAAGGTGACAGTTGGCACGGGTGCCTGGCAGGATCAACAGAGGATCAACAGAATGCCCAGGGTGTCTCTGCAGAAACTGGGAGACAGGAGCTGGAGCAACTAGGAGACTGGACTGGAACCAGGAACAACAGGAAGCTCAGCAGACTGGATTGGTTCAGCAAACTGGACTGGAACAAGGAGGAACCACAGGAAGCTTCAGCAGACTGGAATGGTTCAGCAGACTGGAATGGTTCAGCAAACTGGACTGGAACTAGGAACCACAGGAAGCTTCAGCAGACTAGGAACCTTAGGGATAATCAGAAGACAGGCCGGATCGGTTAACAGGCTGGCAGCAAGGTACAGGGGGGACAGGCAAAGGAATCGTCACAACAGGCCAGAGGTCAGGTGCAGGCAGAAGGCTGGAGTGGTCACAGGCAAGCCGGGTCTATTACAGGTACAAGTCACAGATTGGGTTTCTGATACACAACGCTGTAGAGCAGACAGCAGGGACTGTCTGTGAGTGGCAGGCTTAGATAGCCCGCCTGGCGGCAACCGGGGGGGGCGCGCGCATGCGTGGTCGCGCCCACGATCGGGAAACCAGGGAGTCTGAGGCGCCTGTTTCTGGCAGGATCTTCATGACATTGCCCCCCCCAAGGGGCAGCCTCTGGATGCCCATCTGGGCGAACTTTTCAGGGTGAGACCTTTTAAAGAACTGTACCAGACTCTTAGCATGGATGTTCCCCTCGGGCTCCCAAGAATTTTCTTCGGGTCCATACCCCTTCCACTTAATCAGAAACTGGTTCTGGTTCCTTCTCCTCCTGTAATCCAGGATAGCCTCTACTTCAAACTCATCTTCCCCGCCTACAATAACAGGGTCAGGGATAACAGAGCTTCGGCTAGGAAAGGGATTGGAAATAGACGGTTTCAACAGTGACACATGGAATACTGGGTGGATCTTTAGTGAATCCGGGAGTTCCAGTTCAAAAGCCACTTCATTGATTTTCCTTTTAACCGGAAAAGGTCCTAGGAACTTGGGGCCCAATTTCTTTGAAGGACATACCATCCTCAAGTTCACTGTAGACAGCCACACCAGGTCACCGGGTACCAGTACCAACTCACCCCGTCTCTTCTTGTCAAAAGTTAACTTGTTGTGTTCCTGAGTCCTGGTCATATTTTCCTGCAAAAGTTGGTTGTTGGCAGAAAATAAGTTTATTTTCTCCTGTACTGCTGGCACTGTACATTCGGGAAGAGAATTGTGTAGGAATGAAGGGTGAAAACCAAAGTTGGCAAAGAATGGGGTCTGCTTGGTGGCGGAGTGGATAGAGTTGTTGTAGGTGAATTCGGCCAAAGGAAGCAGGGAAATTCAGTTATCTTGTGCAAAAGAGGAGAAACAGCGCAGGTACTGCTCAAGAGTTTGGTTCGTCCTCTCAGTCTGCCCATTGGTCTGGGGGTGATAGGCGGAAGAGAATGACAAGTCTATATCCAAAGCCTTGCAGAGGGACCTCCAGAGGGAGGTAAACTGTACCCCTCGATCTGAAACAATGTTGGCTGGTACCCCGTGGAGTCTGATGATTTCCTTGATGAATGCCTGTGCTGTTTCAGGGGCAGAGGGAGTGCCTTTCATAGGAATAAAGTGTGCCATCTTTGACAGACGATCGACTATCACGAAGATAGTGGTATGATCTTCTGCTGGAGGTAACTCGACAATAAAGTCTATGGATAGCATCCTCCATGGTCTGTCTGGAACAGGCAAAGGTCTTAGCAATCCCCAGGCCTTGGTTCTATGAGACTTGTTCCTGATGCAAGTAGTGCAGGACTCCACAAATCTTTTACAATCTTCCCGTAACTGAGGCCACCAAAAGGTACGCTGTACCAAGTCGGTGGTCTTGGTTATGCCAAAATGCCCGGCTAATGCATGGTCGTGGCAAAGTTCCAGAACAGATACTCATAGGTCCTCGGGATATAGATCTTGTCTTTGTGCCAAAGCAACCCGTCTTTAACCTGCAGTTCTGATTCAGGAGAGGACAACTGCCCTGCGGAGGCTTGTTTAATTCTGGAGAGCAGGTTTTCCTGAAGCAGGAGGAAATTTCCAGGAGCAAGGATAGTATCCGGAAGAGAAACTTCTTTGGGTTTGTGAAACATCTGGTGCAGGGCGTCAGGTTTAGTGTTCTTGGAGCCTGGGCGATACGCGACATGGAAAGAAAACCTGGAGAAAAAGAGTGCCATCTGGCTTGTCGTGGTTTCAGCCTCTTTGCAGATCTCAGATATTCCAGGTTCTTATGGTCAGTGAATATCAGAATTGGATGGGCAGCTCCCTCCAGCAGATAACGCCATTCTTCTAGCGCAGACTTAATCGCCAACAACTCCCGATCCCCCACATCGTAGTTCTTCTCTGCTGTTGACAACTTGCGTGAGAAAAAGGCTACTGGGTGAAGCAGGGCCTTGGTTCCTTGTCTCTGGGACAATATTGCCCCAACAGCGATTTCGGATGCGTCTACCTCAAGGACAAATGGCAAAGAGGAATCCGGATGCTTCAAGACGGAGGCAGAGGTTTTTCCTTAAGGGTCTCAAAGGCTTTTTGGGCCTCGGAGGACCAATGGAAGCGGTTCCCCTGTTGGGTTTGTTGAGTGATCGGTGCAATGATGGCCGAGAACTCTCTGATGAACTTGTGGTAAAAGTTGGCAAAACCAACGAAACGTTGGATTCCCTTCTTGTCTGTAGGGACTGGCCAGTCCAGGATTGCAGCAATCTTCTGGGGGTCCATCTCGATGCTCTCACTGGAGATAATTAACCCCAAAAATTGTATACTTCCCTGCTCAAACGCACACTTTTCAGCTTTCGCATATAAGCCATGTTGTCGAAGCCGGGCCAACACACTTCTGACATGCCTGCGGTGAGATTCAAGGGAAGAAGAAAAGATTAATATGTCGTCTAGATAGACGATAACAAATAAGTCCAAAAAGTCCCGAAGGACATCATTAATAAAGTATTGAAATGTGGCGGGGGCATTGCACAACCCGAAGGGCATCACCAAGTACTCTAAGTGCCCAAATCGAATACGGAAAGCAGTCTTCCACTCATCCCTGTCCCTGATGTGGACCAAATTATAGGCTCCACGGAGATCAAGCTTAGTGAAGACATTAGCAGCCCCCTGTCTCTGGAATAACTCTGGCATCAAAGGAAGGGGATAACGGTTCTTCACCGTAATCTTATTTAATTTGCAGTAGTCCACGCAAGGTCGAAGGTGTAACGGGAGGGCCCGTGGAACCCAGAAGTTCTTAGAAAGTATGAGCCAGAAAATAATGGACATTGAGAATATGTCTTGGATTGCTTTGAAATGGGTCTGTAATATTAATCCACGGTATTTCCCAGGATATCTGTAAAGGACTATTTACTGGTTGTTTGATTCTGAACTCAACAGGTTAATTGAGAGATGCTGATGTGTTCAACTCTAACCACCTGGCTGCCTGTGTAATGTAGATTAAATCCAGACTAGCTTCCAAAGACCTTTTCATTGTTGTTTGTGGTGATGTGGATTGGAGCTGCTAGACCGTCTGGCTGCCTATTATGGGACGTTTAAGTGTCTTTCTGTGAGGAAAGGGGGGGGGGATCACTCCAGCAACCCCTCCTGCTAAGAATGTTTACTGAAGGAGAAGTTTGAATACACCTGACCTGTATCACCATTGTCATTGGACAGTTTAACCCGCCCTGTTCCCCAAGGATGGGAGGGAAGTGTTTTGAAGGGAAGTGTGTTACTATGTGCTTGTAATAAAGATTCATTCCCTGTTTTTGGAACTTCAACACAGAGCGTTGTCTCGTTTGTGCGGGAGAAATATTTGTATGGGGTCTTATTCGGCTGGTTGGAGTGTCTGGTAGCTGGCGTGTGTTCGAGAATGGAATATCCTAAACAACGTTAACCCCTGTCGTTACAGAAGGGTATGGTCCTTTTTCTCGACAAAAAAGATGCCCGCGCCTGCTGGAGACGTGGACGGGCGAATAAACCCCTTCTTTAGGTTTTCGTCAACATATTCCCTTAGTTCCCCTTGTTCTACCTCTGTTAATGGAAAAATCCTTCCAAATGTGATTTCAGCCCCATGCAATAGTTCAATGGGACAGTCGTAGGCTCGATGGGGTGGTAGAGCCTCTGCCCGTTGTTTACTGAATACATCCAGGAAATCGTGGTAGACTTCTGGAATAGACTGACGTAATTCAGCTTCTGAGTCCAGGCATAGCAAGGTAGACGGACCATGAGGGGCGTGAGAGCCACAGAACTGCTGGCAGTAGGGTGAAGAGAAGGTGACCTCCCCTGTGGCCCAGTTGATGGCAGGATTGTGGGCTTGTAGCCAGGGCATACCGAGGATCACCGGGAATAATGGAGAAGAGATGATGTCCATACGTAGCAGTTCGTGGTGGGAGCTGGAGATGACAGCAGGTATAGGAACAGTCTCTAGGACTACAGGGCCTGATTTAATAGCAGACCCACCAGCCAGGTGAACAGAGAGTCCATGGGTCTTGGGAAGGAGAGGAATCCGGTGTTTAGCAGAAAACGAAGAGTCCATGAAACAGCTGCAGGCCCCGGAATCAATAATGGCGGGAGTTGGTAGGGTCTTTCCTGAAAGCTGTAATGAGACTGAAAGGGCAAGATGAGATGCAGTCTTAGCTATAGAACCCGTGTATTCAGGAGTCATAGAGAGACATTTACGGAGCTTTAGAGGGCAGTTCCTGACATAGTGTCCAGGCTCTCCGCAGTAAAGACACAGATTGTTTATCCGATGACGTTGTCGCTCTTCCAGGGTAAGGGAAGGACGAAGGACCCCAAGCTGCATGGGCTCAGGTGCGTCAGGCGCAGAAGCTGGTGATGCAGTGGGTACCGGGTGCAGATGACTTGGATTCCTTGGAAGCATCCAGGTGGGGGCGAGAAAACCCTGTAGCTCTCTCAGCCCTTCGTTCTCTTAGGCGTCGATCGATCTGTATGGTTAAATCGATCAACGCATTCAAAGTTTGAGGTACACCAACTCTAGCCAGTTCATCCTTCAGAGGATCAGAGAGTCCCATGCGGAACTGGTGATGAAGGGCGGCATCGTTCCAGTTCGTATCTGCGCTCCACCACCTAAACTCGGCCACGTAATCCTCTGCTGCCCTGCGTCCCTGCTGACGGGTACGCAAAGCCGCCTCTGCAGTTTCTGACAGCTGGGGATCTTCGTATAGCTGGGCCATAGCGTCAAAGAAGGAGGCAAGGTTGGTCAGAACTATGTCCTTTTGTTCTAAGAGACGGTGGGCCCAGGTTTGGGGGTCTCCGGTAAGCAGGGAAACCAAAAAGCCCACCTTAGTGACTTCCAGAGAGAAGGTTCGTGGCTGAAGGCGAAGTATAGTTTGCAGGAGTTGTGAAAAGCCCTGAAGCTACTTCGATTTCCGGAGAATCTTTCGGGTGCAGGAACCCTAGGTTCTGGAGGAAGCATTACCACTGTTGGTGTTGATCCTGCGCCAGTATAAAAGGTAGAAGCGTGGGGGGATGCTTGGGTTCCGGTAGGGCTGGACAGAACCGTTCTTCCAGCCGGGTGTAGCCTTGCTGAAGATTCTTAACTGCTTCGGTTAGATCTGCCAGGTGCTGACACAGTTCTTCCATAGGGAAGGCTCCCTGCTCGGGCTCATGGCTGTCTGCTACTGTCACGTACCTGATGGTTGTGAGCCCGAATTGCAGGGGACGGCCTCCCTTACGGCTCCCACTCCCGGCTCCCTGGTAAGGTGACAGTTGGCACAGGAGTAAGGAGTGGCACGGGTGCCTGGCAGGATCAACAGAGGTGATGGTAGCCAAACGCCCAGGGTGTCTCTGCAGGAACTGGGAGACAGGAGCTGGAGCAACTAGGAGACTGGACTGGAACCAGGAACAACAGGAAGCTCAGCAGACTGGAATGATTCCGCAAACTGGACTGGAACTAGGAACCACAGGAAGCTTCAGCAGACTGGAATGGTTCAGCAAACTGGACTGGAACTAGGAACCACAGGAAGCTTCAGCAGACTAGGAACCTCAGGGATAATCAGACAGGCCGGATCGGTTAACAGGCTGGCAGCAAGGTACAGGGGGGACAAGCTAAGGAATCGTCACAACAGGCCAGAGGTCAGGTGCAGGCAGAAGGCTGGAGTGGTCACAGGCAAGCCGGGTTTATCACAGGTACAAGTCACGGATCGGGTTTCTGATACACAACGCTGTAGAGCAGACAGCAGGGACTGTCTGTGAGTGGCAGGCTTAAATAGCCCGCCTAGAGGCAACCGGGGGGCGCGCTGCGTTGCGCGGTCGCGCCCGCGATCGGGAACCAGGGAGTCTGAGGCGCCTGTTTCTGGCAGGATCTTCATGACAGTTCCCCAGTCCAAGGAAGAACCAAGGCACTTACCACCAGCCGGCGGAAAACTTTAGAGGGCCCCGGTGAAGGGGTCAGCCGGGCGCGCACTATTTACAGAAAGCTCCAAAAAGATCCAAAAGCCAGAAGAGGCAAAGGAAAAGAGAAACAATGCCCCTCCTAAAATACCCGATGCCACTTGTCAGGAGTGGAAATCTAACAATCTGCGGGAAATCAATGCATAACAGGCCCAACAAGGGTTGAGATCCAGAAAGAAATGGGAAAAAAAAAGAAAACCTCAAAAAGAAAGTCCAGGAGTCCAAAGAAGCAGACCCCCCAGAAGAGTTTTCCAGCCAAGTTAATAGGGCCCTCCCCCCTAGTCCCCATTCAGTGGAGGGAATCTACACCAAGGCCATCCTAGACACAGGAGCCCGAGTGACCCTTTTGTATAAAGGCTTTTACCAGAAACACCTGAGTCACGTGCCCCTACAAGAGCTGGAAGACCCCTACAAAAGCTGGGGAATTGGTACTCATAGGTTTCCCTACGACGGTTATGTCTCAATCAGGCTGGCCTTCAACCCCTCTGTGACAGGAAAGGCAAAAGTCTTTGACGCCCTGGCAGTAGTTTGCCCTCGCCCACCAGGAGCCAACACGAGTTCCCTGATTATAGGGACCAACACTGATCTGGTCAGGAGACTGCTGACTCCCCTAGCACAGGAGCAGGGTACCTCAGGAGACAGGATCCACCCCATGCTGCAGCAGGTCTACCGGAAGTTGGTCTTGGAACAGAAGGCCCCGGAAGAGGGGGTGGGGAAAGTCTGGAGACTGTCAAGGAAGGAGAAGATGTTGCAGCCTGGTGAGATGACCTGCCTGCAGGCTACTGTGAAGCTCTCATGGGAGCAGCCTGGCCCCTTTGTGATCCTGGAACCAGACCCCCTAGACACCCACCCAGGGTTGGAAGTGATCCCCGAAGTGGTCCCGTTGAGGGCATTGAAGAAGGCAAAGGGCCAGATCCCAGTGAGCATCAGGAATGCCACTAGTTCTCCCATGAAGATTCCGGCCCGGATGTTGCTGGGAAAAGTAAACCCTGCTACCCCAGTGGCCCTGTCCGACTTGGAGAAGGCTGAAGGAGGAGAACACACCCTAGAGAAACTCTGCCTAGAGAACACCACCCTACCACCGGTGTGGAAGGAAAGAGCCAAGGCCCAGCTGACTAGATGGAGAAAAATATTCTCAAGAGACGAGTTCGATGTAGGGTGTGCAAGGAGTGCCACCCATGAGATCCGTCTGCAGGAAGACAAACCTTTCCGGGAGAGGGTCCAGCGAGTCCCCCTGGCTGACTTAGAAGACTTACGTGAACAGTTGACGGAGCTTAAGAGAAATGGGGTTATTCGGGAGTCCAGAAGCCCATATGCCTCCCCTATCGCGGTAGTCAGGAAAAAGAATGGGTCGCTGAGACTTTGCATAGACTACAGGACTCTCAATAGAAGGACCATACCCGACCAGTATACCACCCCCAGGATAGAAGATGCCTTTCAGAGTCTGTCTGGAGCCAAGTGGTTCAGCGTCATGGACCTGAAGAGCGGGTATTACCAAATCCCAATGCACCCTGATGACAGAGAGAAGACAGCATTCATCACCCCAGTTGGATTCTATGAGTTCAACAGGATGCCTCAGGGCCTGTCAGGGGCCCCTGCCACTTTCTGGAGGTTGATGGAGAAGACAGTGGGGGACATGAATCTTATTGAAGGCTTGATGTACCTAGACGACATCATTGTCTTCGGGAAGACTCTGGAGGAGCACGAAGAAAGGCTGGAGAAAGTCCTGAAGAGACTCAGTGAAGAGGGACTTAAACTCTCCAGGGAGAAGTGTCAGTTTTACCGGTCCTCAGTCCACTATCTGGGACACATAGTGTCTGAAGAGGGAGTGTCTACGGACCCTGACAAACTGGAAGCAGTTACCTCCTGGCCCGACCAACTACAGCAGGGGTGTCCAAACTTTTTTCAAAGAGGGCCAGATTCGATGAAGTGAACATGGGTGAGGGCCGACCATTTTGCCTGATATTCTTTGAACCATTAAAATTTGGTCTAAGTGTGTTTGTCCGAGCACTAATACACTGCCCAACAAGAATTCTCTTGCCTTTGTGGCTGTGTGTGGTGAAGAAATGAGCTCAGGCGTGTTATTTGGATATATATATATCTTTTGTGGCCCCCACGAATCCCTGAGCGCCACTCAGTACTAAGGATGAGCCTGGGCGTGTTATTTGGATATACCATATTTATCGGCGTATAACACGCACCTTCACTTTAAGAGGGAAGTTTAAGAAAAAAACTTTAAACAAAGAACTGTGAAGCAAAATAAGGGTCAGTGCCCATCAATGTAGCCTAATCATTGCCCATCTGCAGCCTCACCATTGCGATGAATGCTGCCTCAACATTGCCATGAATGCAGCCTCACCATTGCCATGAAAGCAGCCACACCATTACCATGAATGTAGCCTCACCATTGCCATGAATGCAGCCTTACCATTGCAATCAACGCAGCCTTACCGTTGCCATGAATGCAGCCTCACCGTTGTCATGAATGCAGCCTCACCGTTGCCATGAATGCAGCCTCACCATTGCCATGAATGCAGCCTTACCATTGCCATGAATGCAGCCTCACATGTGCCATGAATGTAGCCTCACCATTGCCATCAGTGCAGCCTGATTGATGCCCATCTGCAGCCTCGAAGGGGACAGAGAGGGGGCGGGATGAGCGCCATCAGATTATATACAGGAGAATCTCCTGTTTACACGGTGACCTTTTTATTACAAAGTCTCGCCTCCTATGATAGATAGAACAGTCGTCCAATGGCAGCCCAGGAGATGGGACTTCCTATTACAGACGCCGCTGAGTAAACAGGAGATTCTCCTGTATGTAATCTGACGGCGCTGGTCCCGCCCCCTCCCTGTCCCCTTCAAGGCGGCGCTGATAAATACAACATATATCTTTTGTGGCCCCGTGGGCCACAAAGGATATATATATCCAAATTATCAGGGGGGCCGCATTAAACTGGAACGCGGGCCACAATTGGCCCGCGGGCCGGACTTTGGACATGCCTGAACTACAGTGACTTAGCTCAGATCCTTCCTGGGGTTCTGCTCCTACTACCGCAGGTTTGTGGAAGGGTTTGCAAAAATTGCCAAACCTCTGAATGAGTTACTGAAGACAGAAGGAGAGGAGGATGATACTAGCCGCAGGAAGCCCGGAGAGTCCGTGGAAGACCAGTGGACAGAGAAGTGTGACAAGGCCTTCGAAATGCTGAAGAAAAGTCTGACCACTGCCCCGGTCTTGGCCTATGCTGACACCAAGAGACCATATGAACTACATGTGGATGCCAGCCATGATGGTCTGGGAGGTGTACTGTACCAGGAGTCTGAAGGACAGCTAAGGCCAGTCGCCTATGTAAGTAGGAGTCTAACACCAGCGGAAAAGAATTACCACACCCACAAATTGGAGTTCCTGGCCCTAAAGTGGGCAGTTGTGGATAAACTCAAAGACTACCTGTATGGAGCTGACTTTATAGTAAAGACAGACAATAACCCACTCACTTACCTTTTCACCACAGCCAAGCTGGATGCCACCGGCCACCGTTGGTTGGCGGCCCTCTCTGGATTCAACTTTAGCCTCAAGTATAGGCCGGGAACTGGAAACAGAGATGCTGATGCATTGTCCAGAAGGTCTCATGCTCCCACTTACCATACAGAAGACTGGACCCAGGTAACCCCAGATGGGGTGCGGGCTTTGTGTCAAGGAGCACAACTTCAAGCTAGTGGCGGATCCAGGGCGGAAGAAATTGGAGTTTTGGTAGTGGGGGTGCCCAAATTCTATTGTGATGTAACCCAGATTGGTGAAGACGGCTTACCAAAACTATCCAAGAAGGACCTAAGAAGAGATCAGTTGGAAGACCCCTGGGGAAGATTGGCTTTGGAAGCTCTGGAAGACCAGGATCCAGACAGGCTCTTGCAAGATCTCTCAAAGGAGGCTTGATTAATCCACAAAGAATGGGACAAATTGCAGGTGCATCAAGAGGTGGTCTACCGAAGGGCCCCCTCTGATGACCTAGAAGAGAAGTGGCAACTGTTTCTGCCAGAAAAACACAGAAAGACTGTCTTAGCTGCCCTACATGACAACCATGGCCACTTAGGGGCCGAACGAACCTTCCAGCTTGTAAGGAATAGATTCTACTGGCCTTGTATGCGAGCTGAAGTGGAGGAATACTGTCACTCATGTGCTCGCTGCATACAGAGGAAGACACTGCCACGTCAAGCTGCCACAATGGGCCATCTGGAGAGTCAAGGGCCCTTGGACTTGGTATGCATCGACTTTCTCTGTCTGGAACCTGACTTGAGTGGACACGGAAATGTTCTGGTGATAACCGACCATTTCACCCGTTATGCCCAGGCCTTTCCAACTAAAGACCAGAAGGCCTCCACTGTAGCCAAAATCTTGGTGGAGAAGTACTTTGTGCATTACGGGTTACCTCAACGCCTTCACTCAGACCAAGAGAGTGAATTTGAGAGCCGACTGATTCGGAAGTTGCTGGACTCGTTAGGCATAAAAAAAACTCGTACTACCCCTTATCACCCCCAAGGTGATGCCCAACCAGAAAGATTCAACAGGACTCTGTTAAATATGTTGGGGACTCTGAACAGTGAGGAGAAGCAACATTGGGGCAAGCACATAGCTGCCATAGTGCACGCCTATAATAGTACAGCCAGCGATGTCACAGGGTATTCCCCTTATAGACTTATGTTTGGAAGAGAGGCCAGACTACCAGTGGACTTGGCCTTTGGCACCTCCATGGACCATACATCTGTCGCCTCACACAAAGGATACGTGGACAGACTGCGGAAGAGCTTAAGGCTGGCCTATGAGAAGGTCCAATCAACTTCTGATCAGAGAGGAGCCCGGAACAAACGGAACTTTGACCTTAGGGTCCGTATTCAAGATTTACAGCCTGGAGACAGAGTGTTGCTGAGGAATTTAGGATTCCCAGGGAACCACAAGCTGGCAGACAGATGGAAGTCAGAACCTTATGTAATTTGTAAGAAGCTGCCTGGGTTGCCTATTGATGTTTGTGAGTACGGCTTATTGCTATCTTTGCACTGTATGTAAGCCTATTGCTGCTATTTCATTTATGCATGGAGCAACATCCATTCAGGATTCAGTTTGCACTTTATTTTTTGTATTAATTAGCAGAGTATCACTTTACTTATAGCACTTTATTAGTGGATTTATTGTGTTATTACACATTTATTGATTTGTGCCACAAAATAGGGTTGGTCTCAGCGCACCAATATATTTATTCACATACACCAAAAAACACAGGTAAGAAAAACAAAGAAGCCAGGAAGGCAGCACTGGAGACCCTGCTTGAATTAGTGCAGACACAGATCACCACAGCAAACAAACATGAATGTCAAGAACAAAATTGGGACCATGATAAGGACATATCATAGAATTATTTTTTGGTCTTCTTTGTAGCCTTCATTGCTACCTTCCCTGCAGCCTTCTCTGCAGCCTTTGCTAACTGTGTCTTTGGAGGCTGTGTCCCTGGAGGAGAGCTTGTGGCAGGAGCAGGAGCAGGAACTGGAGCAGGAACTGGAGCAGGAGCAGGAGCTGGAACAGGAGCAGGAGCTGGAGCAGGAGCTGGAACAGGAGCAGGAACATGAGCAATCTCCACAAGGTCGGTATAATTGGTGAGCTTCCCCATCATGCCCATGTTGACCACCTTCAATATGATGGTCTCGCATCTGAGACGCTGGCCCATGTCCATTGTTGGCAGTTTGTGACCAATAATGGCAGCAAATCCCTCTGCAGCGGTGGGGGGCACTCTGAGGGCCGCAGTAGCCTCCCTAATTAGGGCCTGTGTTTCCTCCTCCATCTGTATAAGCCTCCTGGCTCTTTTTGGTGGAATGCGGAGAGGAGGTATCTGGGACCTGGTGTTACGTCGTGTCCCACTGAGGCCTGTCTCCTCCTGGGTCCCACTGGGGCCTGCCTCCTCCTGGGTCCCACTGGGACCTGCCTCCTCCTGGGTCCCACTGGGACCTGCCTCCTCCTGGCTCACATTTTCTCCCCCTCATCCTGGCTTTGCCCTGTCTGTGTATCAAAAAGGTACATAGTTACATTTTGGTCTTCATCTATCACACACATTTGTCACCTCATGACAGTTGAAAATTGAATGCTAATAAATATTAAAGACAATCATTCTGACCCCTGCATTTTTCATTCTTGTCCCCATCATTTTTGGCCACTACAGTCTATTGATATGTCAAACACTTTTTGTTAAATCTTTAAATTTTTCGCACTAGTAACATCTATTTTACATCATTATACTTTTAGTACAAGAAATCTTTAGCTAAATACTATACTTGGCTCCAAATGGTCAAATTAGGCTCCTCCAGGAATCCAGGTTGTTCCTCCGAAGAAGGTTGAACTTGGCTGCAGGGAAGGCTGGAGGGTTGGCTGCAGGGAAGGCTGGAGGGTTGGCTGCAGGGAAGGCTGGAGCTACTTCTGGGGGGAAGGCTTAAAAAGGATTGCCTTGCTTCCAGATGGTCATCAAGGAAGTTTAGCTGACTGAAGTACCCCAGATTAGGCTTGTAAATTTGATCTGCAGCTGCTCCTGACCTCATTGATTTTAGGACTTTGTTGCGTTCAGTCCGATATGTGCCCCTAATGGTCCCAATTTTCTTCTTGACATCCTCGATTGTTGCTGTGGGGATCTGTGTTTTCATAAATTCAAGCATGCTCTCCAGGGCTATCTTCCTGGCTTCTTTATTTTTATTTGTCTTACTTTTGGTCTGCCATAAAACTGGAAGATTCTTCCACCTTTGCAGGAACACTGCCATAAACTCTGTATCTTTGAAGACCTGCATGATTTCTGCAAGTCAAAAAACAGACAAAAATACTAATGTCAGTCAAGACTCTACTACTAATCTTTCTCACCATATATAGGCCACAAACTCATCTACTGATCAGTCAAGTATAAAAAATGTTAGGTACCCTCGATCTATACGTTAATTGCTTCCGACCTTCTTCTACACACTGAACGTCGTTTTGACTCATGCAAATTACCGTTATATACACTGCGCATGCGTGAAGCTCCACCTGCTTTCCCCGCCCCTGACATTCGTTATACTACTTTCCCCGCCCCTTCTCGCTCGTCGTAATGCAAGACAACATGGCGGACACTTTGCAAGTGGCAACCTCCACCGAGGAGGAAATCCAGGTGGAACCACAGACCAGATCCCGGAGATACAAGGCCACAAACATGGCCTTCGAGGATATGGTTGAAATGGTGGCAATATTAAGGAGGGAGGATTATTATACAAAACATGGCCCATACAAAAAGCCTAATCAGGTCAAGGCCAAAATAATGGACAAAGTAGTTAAATCTCTGCAAATTTAATTTGGGGTGCGCAGATCAAAAGAACAGCTCCGCAAAAGATGGTCTGACATCAACTTGAGGGAGCCGGAGCAATACCACAAAATTAAAAAAGTTATTAAAAAAAGTAAGTAATTTTTCTGTGTTACTCAGATTATTATTACTAGCATGGTGCTGCATGTGCTTTTTCTTTAATGTAGTACAGTTCAAGATGTCAAGTTTCATGTTTGTGGGCACAATAATCGGTCGTAGGAATCATCGTTCATTCTCTCACTAATAATAATACAATGTTTTTTGTCGGATACAGTGTTAACTACACTTGACCATGCCTATTTAGGCATGGTTAAATTCAGTTAACACTGTATCAGACAAAAACATCGTAATTTTATTAGTGAACGATTGAACGATGATTCCTACGACTGATTATTTTGCCCAAGAACATGAAACTTGACATCTTGAACTGTTTATGTGAGAATATTTTTGGAACATGGTTGTGTAGATGTGTTGGTATCTATATTTAACTAATCTAACTGGATTCAGTGTACGGTAAGGAGAGTGTGCTCAGCAGCTGGTTACACATCTGGACTCAGTAGCACAAGTGTGGGCCACAAGAACAACCTTTTTAGGGTGTCACACACAGGTGATCCAGTGGATACTTGGTGTGTTTCCATGTGTGAAACTTGACCAAAATAGATAAATGTACCAGCTTTGATAATGGATACAATCATGTGTTCAGCTTAGAACTATTGACAAAACAGACAATTGTACCACACTTCCAAAGAATGATTCATATTCCTCTTTCAGGACTCAAATCTTTTTTTACTCAAGTATACCTTTTGGTTCAATCTCATAGGGCTTTAAAGAGCTTCGAGACGGGAGCCTAGGAACCCCACACCTCCAAACAAAGACCCACAACCGCGGGATGTGGAGGAAGAAGTGGAGGAAGTGGAAAATGGCAACACAACAGGTCAGTGTCATACACCACAGATTCAGGTAATAGAAGTAGGCCTGCATATTTATAATACATGGTGGGGCTGATTTACGAAACGTTTGCGCCATGAGTATTGGCGCATCTGCGCGCGCAGTGGCTGTTTTGGTATTTACAAAACATTAGCACCGGTAGCGCAGCCCTATTTCCCATTTACTATAGTGTTGTCAGCGGACGGGAGGAGGCGCTCAGTGCGCCACTATGGACCTGGCGCACGGCATGTTAAACTCTAAATATAAAGAAGCTGGAAGTGAGAATGTAATGGGGGTGATGTGGGGTGATGTGAGGAAGTGTAGTGACACCTGCCCAAGTAACAAACATGCCAAAAATAGAGTGAGAAAGTAACTTTTTCAAAACCAGCCCGCTGCGCCGCCAAGTACGATTCGAGCTGCGGGAGGTTTTTTTGTGCTCAGCGCGGGAATTTCAATGGTTCAAATGCGTCGGGCACTGCGCCGGCAAAATCTTAGTAAATGTCAAGTCACGTAACTCAATTTGCATAAGTTGAACAGGCGCAGCTCTGAACTTTCCATTACGCCTGCAAAATGACATTTCTAAAGGAAAAAAAAAGGCATTTAAAAGCACCCCCTCATGTAATGAATTGTCGGCTCCCGGCAATATAGAGAAAAGTCATTGATAACACAAAAAAAAAGCTTGGGGGTCCCCCCAAATTCCATTACCAGGCCCTTCAGTTCTGGACTGGATATTAAGGGGAACCCCGCTGCAAATTTAAAAAAAAAATGATGTGGGGTTCCCCCCAAATATCCATACCAGGCCCTTCAGATCTGGCATGGATTTTAAGGGGAACTCCACCCCAAATTTAAAAAAAAAATGGCGTGGAGTCCCCCCAAAAATCCACACCAGACCCTTATCCAAGCACATAACCTGGCCGGCCGCAGGAAAAGAGGGGGGGACGAGAGCGCCCCCCCCTCCTGAACCGTACCAGGCCACATGCCCTCAACATGGGGAGGATGTCCCCATGTTGATGGGGACAAGGGCTTCATCCCCACAACCCTTGCCCGGTGGTTGTGGGGGTCTGCGGGCAGGGGGCTTATCGGAATCTGGAAGACCCCTTTAACAAAGGGGACCCCCAGATCCCGGCCCCCCCTATGTGAAATGGTAATGGGGTACAAATGTACCCCTACCATTTCACAAAGAAAGTGTAAAAAATTTAAAAAATGACAAGAGCCGGTTTTTGACAATTCCTTTATTAATGTCTTCTCCTTTCTTCCATCTTCTTCCATCTTCTTCCATCTTCTTCTTCCATCTTCTTCTTTTCTCCATTCGGGTTTCTTCCTCCATCTTCATCTTCCTCTTCATCTTTATCTTCATCTTCCTTCTTCCTTCGGTGTTCTCGTCCGCATCTTGCTCCGGCGTCTTCCCTTCTTCTTTCTTCTTCGGCAGCTCCGTTTGAATTGGAGGTCGGCCAGGTTATGTGCTCGGATAAGGGTCTGGTGTGGATTTTTGGGGGAACTCCACGCCTTTTTTTTTTTAAATTTGGGGTGGAGTTCCCCTTAAAATCCATGCCAGATCTGAAGGGCCTGGTATGGATATTTGGGGGGAACCCCACGTATTTTTTTTTAAATTTGCAGCGGGGTTCCCCTTAATATCCATTCCAGACCTGAAGGGCCTGGTAATGGAATTTGGGGTCCCCCACGCTTTTTTTTTGTGTAATCAAAGACTTTCAATGACTTTTATCTGTATTTACGGGAACCAGCAATTCATTACAGCCGCAAGGACTTTTAAATGACTATTATTTTACTTTAGAAATGTAATTTTGCTCTCCAACTGTTATAAACATGGAAAACATGTGCTACTTTACAGGCATACTATAGACACCCCCCGGGTATGATATTTAGGGCCAGCTCACACCGGATGCAGTGCAGTGCGTTTTTTTGATGCATGAAAAACGCAAAGGAAGTTGATCACATTAATGCCAATGGCATAGTTCACACCACTGCAGTCCGTTCCAGTGCGTTTCTGAAAAGAAAAAAAAAATTGGTCATGCTGCATTTTTTAGGTACAAAACTGTACTGGACCTCAGTAAAACACATCAAAAACGCAACGGAACGTACCAAAAATGCACTGGAATGCACCGGAACGCACCTAAATGCACCAAAGACGCACTGCAACACACTTGTCCTAAGTGAAAAGAGGGGGAAAAAAACACTGGACTGCATCAAAAACGCATCAAAAATGCACTGGAATGTGTCAAAAACGCGCATGCAGAAAAGCACCTGGAACGCACCCAGACTGCGTTTCTATAGTGTGAACTAGGGCCAGTTCACACCATAGAAACGCAATCCGGATGCGTTCCAGGTGCTTTTCTGCATGCACGTTTTTCATGCGTTCCAGTGCATTTTTGGTACGTTTTTGATGCAGTCCAGTGCTTTTTTTTCACCCCTCTTTTTTATTAACCATAGATAAGGACAAGTGTGTTCCAGTGCGTTTTTATTGCATTTAGGTGTGTTCCTGTACGTTCCAGTGCGTTTATGATGCGTTTTGAAGCTACTCTTTTCAAGGTGTTTTGGAGCACATTGTTTTCTTCACTCTGGACTCATTTCTCTTAATAGGAGTTTTACTTGGATTGAGTTTTTGGACTTTCCTTTCACTTTATATATTTTTCATTTACATTCTTCATTAATGTTTTTATCACTTAGCACATTTATCATTATATGCTGATTTTGATCAATTATGTTAATGTCATTGATAAGCGCTGCATATTTTTGACCACATTTGATTTTTTATAGTTTTATTTGTATTTAGCTATACATGCTAGCAGCTTACTTTTCACCTATTTTTGATTCATTTGACTTATCACACACCTTAGCACGGTTCATTTTGTGCAGCGTTTGGCCTTAGGGTCTTTCTCCCTTTTTTTCATGCATTTTGCCTAAAAAACGCAATGCACTGCATGTGGTGTGAAATGGCCCTTAAGCAATTTGGCAGATTTAAAGGCACTTCTCCTTGTTTTGTTTTTGGTGTTGTCCAAATTGGTGACATTGATATATGTCCCTTAGGGTGGGACCTGGGCCCCCATTTTAAGACCAATAACTAGAAGAAAAGCCAGCCAAGTGGGGACTAGCAAAATTTACAAGTCAGTTTCCATAGACTGCAATGGTATTTGTTGGTGGGAGGGGGAGGAGTGATTGTCCCATCTTTAATTTTGTAGCATGCTGGATGATGTGCTTAATTTTGGACGGGGGGGGGTTATTTTTTGCTAGCTGCATTGGTGTTGTTCTGCACATGCCCAGCCAGTTAGTTTTTTTTTGGGGTGCCTTTTGTGAGTGAAAAGCGCCTGGATATTTCTGGGCATGCTCACTCAGAGAGTGTTTTTATGGGTTAGTAATTGAAGGACATCCTTAACAGGTGTAGCCACTTTGAATTTCAGTCTCTACATTGAGTGAACTTGCATTTTGGGTGTTTCATGGACTGTGCATGTGTTTTCAATTGCCTCATTAGCACACAAACATATGTTATATAAAGCTCGCAGGGAGCATTCGTTCGCTTGCCCTGAGAAGAGGCGTGTGTGTGTGTGTGTGTGTTTTGGTGTGTGTGTGTTTTGGTGTGTGTGTGTTTTGATGTGTGTTGGTGTCCTTATCGAGTTTGTAACACATGTATTTTATTTGTTATGTCTTTGCAAAACAGGTGATTGGTTAACTTTTGTGGATTGTATTTTTTTGTGTGGGAAAAATGTTCCCCTGAAATAATTCTGATGTTGTTAATGTGTGTTGTTTGTTCACTTTGATTTGATTGTCTGTGCTGCATTTTTTTGGCCAAAAATTTCTCAAGATGTTGAGTCTGTAACTGTTTCAAATTGACCATGTTTTTTATTTTGCCTTCCCTTTTTGTTTTGTTGACCAATAAAATTTGATGCAAAGTTTTGATGTTTGTTTTGTGTTTTCTTTGCAACAAATGTGACAGCTGATTGGCATGTCAAAACAAAACAGGTGTGATTTGTCTAATCTGGTGCCTTCATGGTAGCATACAGTATGCATGTATTGTGTGCTGCCATGGAGCGTCACCAGGAAATGAAAAATACAGAGCGGTAAGTATTCAATTTTCCTTTTTTACTGCAGTGGTTCTCAGCCTCAGTCCTCAAGTACCCCCAACAGGACATGTTTTGTGAATTTATCTCATGGAGAATTGCTGTCCAAAAATCAAAACCATTGACTGTGATTTAAAGCACATGTGCAAGATGAAGGAAAACCTGCAAACATGGCCTGTTGGGAGTACTTGAGAAGCACTGATTTAGAGCACTGCACTTAAAAATAGCTCAAGGCCATACAATTCTAATTGTGGGCAATTTGAGGGAAACAAAGTAAGTGTTAGAACCCCTGCGTGTGTTTTTTTTTTCTTTTTAAGTTTGGGCTTTGTCTCCTTTTCTTAAAATTGGCTTCACTTCCTGTCACACAGCTAAACAGGAAGTGAAGGTAAAACCCTACCAATGTCTTTTCTTGGGGACACACAGATCAATCTATCTAGTGTTCCCATTAAGCAAATTGCACTCTAGCACTTTGTTGTGTACACCCCAAATCATTGTATAGTTTGGGGTTTAGTAAAGACAAATCCACTCTGGAGTAAAAGTGTAGCTGCTGAAAATCTGAGGGAAAGTACTGGTGATTGGATGTTACAATCATGTAAAAGCAAAGATGGTGTTTTTTTTTTGCTTGCATGTCCCCCTCAGATATACAGCAAGTGCACTTGTAGTGGAAAGTAGATTTGCCTTTAGTAAATAAACCCCAAAGTCCAAAATACCTAATAATTTGGGGTGTACTCCGCAATATGCTGGAGTGCAATGTGCATAATGGGGAAAGTATTTAGACTGACCTGTGTGTCCCCAAGGAAAGACATTGTTAGGGATTTTCCCTCCCTTCCTGTGTGGCTATGTGACAGGAAGTGAATTATTTGGAAGGATAAAGTGGCCAAATTATTTAGTTTAACTTTTCAAAGACACATTCTTAAGTTGAATTGTGATGCATGTCAATGGCCCATTTAGACCCTCTTTAATCACTTGAGATCAGCGCTATAACTGATCGACGGCCACAGCATGGTCCTCAATTGCCGGGAGTCCGTCAATAAATGTCCTCCCCTTTGCGCGCGCTGTGGTCACAGAGTCACTGAGACTCGGGTGATGACAGATCTGAGTAAGGGGCAGATCCCTGCCCTTTACCATGTGATCAGCTGTCAGACAATGACAGCTGATCACGTGATGTAAACAAAAGTTGGGTAATGGTTTTTGTTTTCTCCTTGTGCTGACAGCGTGAGCATAAAAAAAAGGCAATCACCGGCTTATGTGCAAGGGACATGGGGCCCGAAGAGGAAGAGGCAATTCTGCGTCATCTGTGACAATTAGTAGCCCCTGCCAGTGCCACCTATCAATGCCCACCACTGGTGCCAATCAGTGGCACCTAGCAGTGCTGCCTATCAGTGCCCATCACTGCCAACTATCATTGCCACCTAGCAGTGCCACTTCTCAATGCCCACCAGTGCCAACTAGCAATGCTACCTCTCAGTGCCCACCCTTGCCACCTTATCGGTGCCCATCAGTGCAGCCCATCAGTGCAGTCTCATCAGTGTACATCAATGAAGAAGAAAAATTACCCTTTTTCAAAATATTAACCAGTTTCCTACCGCCCACCGTCAAATGACATCCTTGGCTTTATGCAGTGACATCTGAATGATGCCTGCAGTTGCAGGCATCATTCAGATATCATTCTTTTCAGCCGGCGATTCTGTGCACAATAAAAATGATCATAGTGGCAGTTCCACCGCTTGATCGTTCTTATAGGCGGCGGGAGGGGACGTTCCCCCCCCCTCTTGCTGCCATCCGGTGCTTCTCCGGCCTCTCCCGTGCCATCTTGGGCTCGGAGAACGATTTGGAGATGACTGGTGACCAGATGGTCACCAGTCATCTCTATGACCGTCGGAGGCCCGGGCGCGACGTTATAACATCACGCCGTGTTCCCGTATGTTAACCAAGCCGGGATCTCGGCTGTCAGCATGAGATTGGTGAATTTTTTTGACCAATATCATGCTTTCCAGCCTGGAGGAGAGATGTGGGGTCTTATTGACCCCGCATCTCTCCATAAAGAGGACCTGTCACACACATCCCTATTACAAGGGATGTTTACATTCCTTGTAATAGGAATAAAAGTGATCCTAAAAACAAAAAAGTTAAAAAAAGAGTAAGAAATACAAAAAAGTTAAAAAACAAAAAAAATAAAATAAGCAAAAATAAGAAAAAACGCCCATGTCCCCGGTAGCTCGCGCTCATAAGCGAACACACACGTAAGTCCCGCCCACATATGTAAACGCTGTTCAAACCACACATGTGAGGTATTGCTGCGTGCGTTAGAACAAGTGCAACAATTCTAGCACTAGACCTCCTCTGTAATGCCAAAATGGTAATGTGTAAAAAAATTAAAAGCATCGCCTAGGGAGATTTTTAATTACTGAAGTTTGGTGTCATTCCATGAGTGTGCGAAATTTTAAAGTGTGACGTGTTAGGTATCTATTTACTCAGCATAACAACATCTTTCACATTATCCCAAAAAATTGGCCTAACTTTACTGTTTTGTAATATTTTTACCAAAAAAAAGGCGTTTGAAAATTTATTGCGCAAATACCGAGCGAGATAAAAATTTGCAATGACTGCCATCTTATTCCCTAGGATGTCTGCTAAAAAAACATATATAATGTTTGGTGTTTTTAAGTAATTTTCGAGCCATAAATTTATGATTTTTACATGAAGGAGAGAAGTGCCAGAATAGGCCCAGTGCTGAAGTGGTTAAAATATCCATTTATTTTTTTTAAAACTCGGTCTTTTGTATTTATATAAAAAAACAAAAAAAAAAACGCAAAGGTGATGAAATAGCACCAAAAGCAAGCTCTATTTGTGTGCCAACAAATAATACATTTTCATTGGGTTACAGTGTTGTATGAGCGCGCAATTGTCATTAAAAGTGCATCAGCGCTGAAATTTGAAACTTGGTCTGGGCAGTGCGCAAGTGGTTAATATAAGGCTACATGCACACGGACGTTTTTCCAGCCGCTTGTTTGAGTGTTTTTTGCAACTTAAAAACATCTCTCCATGTTAGCCTATGGCCTCATGGCCACCATGGCGTTTTTGAGCTGAAAATGGCATAGGCGTTTTTAGGCCCCATGTACACGGGACGCTGGTGGAAGGTGTTCAGAACTAAGGTTGAAAGTGGCGTTTAGAAAGGCGCGCTTTGTGGCGTTTGCATGCAGCGTTTTACCACATTTGCGTGTATATGATAAGGAGCCGCCCTAAGCTCCAAAAACAGTATTATTTACGATTTTAGCTATTTTGTGAGACCAGAGTGATATCAGCAGCTGAGAGCAGCAGTGTAGTTGTATTTAGCGTGTCACTTGCCACATCACTTGCCACGTCAGCTGCCCCAAGTTGTGGATTGTCCACAATGCAATGGAAGCAATTTCATTATATATATATATATATATATATATATATATATATATATATATATATAAATTTTTTTTATGTTTTTTCCTCATTTGCCATAAATTTGGAGTTCATCAACGTAAAAAAATAGGTCACCTTTAAAAACGCTTCTAAACTAAAATGCGGCTAAATGCTGGTACCGCGTCTGAAACGTGGAAATCTTTGGCGTTTGAAGTCATTTTTAGGCTTTGTGAAAAACGATTTTAAACGCAACTGCAGATTTTTTTGGCCAGGCCAAAAACAGTGTTTTGGATGTAATAGAATTCAATGGACCCGCATCCAAAACGCAAGTACCGCGATTTTTCGGCGATTATTTGTTTTACCTGTTTATAGCTGGTTGTTAAAGGAAATGTAAAAAAAAAAAAAAACTGCCGGTTCAAAAAAAATAAAATAACTTGAAAAAAAAACAGCGTGGGGTCCCCCCCCAGGTCCATACCAGGCCCTTGGGTCTAGTATGGATTCAAAAGAGACCCCCCAAAATGAAAAAAAATGGCGTGGGGGTCCCCCCAGAATCCATACCAGGCCCTTCAGGTCTGGTATGTATTTTAAGGGGAACCCCGCGTCAAAAATAAATAAATAGCGTGGGGTCCCCTAAAAATACACACCAGACCCTTTATCCGAGCACTCAACTTGGCAGGCCGCAGGGGAAAAGGAGGGGATGAGAGAGCGGCCCCCCTCCCTCCTGAACCGTACCAGGCCGCATGCCCTCAACATGGGGGGGTTTGGTGCTTCGGGGCAGGGGGGCCCCCCCACCCCAAAGCACCCTGCCCCCATGTTGATGGGGACAAGGGCCTCTTCCCGACAACCCTGGCCGTTGGTTGTTGGGGTCTGCGGGCGGGGGGCTTATCGGAATCCGGGAGCCCCCTCTAATAAGGGGGACCCCAGATACCTGCCCCCCACCCTATGTGAATGAGTATGGGGTACATCGTACCCCTACCCATTCACCTGGTGGCAAAAAAAGTCAATAAAAAAGACAACACAGGTTTTAAAAGTAATTTATTGGGCAGCTCCGGGGGTCTTCTTCCGATTTCGGGGGTCTTTCTGCCGGGCGCCCCGCTATCTTCTTCCAGCTCTTTTGCTAGCGGGGGTCCCGGGCTTCCTTGCCGTCCTCTTCTGACTTCGGGGGTCTCTTGTTCTGTTCTCCGGTTCTTCTCCCGCTCTCCGGTGCCTTCTCCACGATCTCCGGTTCTTTCTGCCGGGTGCCCCGCTATCTTCTGCCAGCTCTTTTGCTAGCGGGGGGCGGTCTTCTTCGTCGCCTTCTTCCCTCTTCTCTTCGCCCGATGTTGCCTCGTCTCTGTCCACCGCTGCAATGCTCTGTCCGAGCAGCGGTGCCACTTATATTGGCATGGGGCGTGGTCACCGGCTGATGCCACTGCTGACCCCGCCCCGTATGATGTCACAGTCCCGGGGAATGATGGGACTGTGACGTGAAACGGGGGCGGGGTCAGCGGTGGCATCAGCCGGTGACCACGCCCCATGCCAATATAAGTGGCACCGCTGCTCAGACAGAGTATTGCAGCGGTGGACAGCGACGAGGCAACATCGGGCGAAGAGAAGAGGGAAGAAGGCGACGAAGAAGACCGGCCCCCGCTAGCAAAAGAGCTGGCAGAAGATAGCGGGGCGCCCGGCAGAAAGAACCGGAGATCGTGGAGAAGGCACCGGAGAGCGGGAGAAGAACCGGAGAACAGAACAAGAGACCCCCGAAGTCAGAAGAGGACGGCGAGGAAGCCCGGGACCCCCGCTAGCAAAAGAGCTGGAAGAAGATAGCGGGAGAAGATAGCGGGGCACCGGGCAGAAAAAACCCTGAAGACGACGAGGAAGCCCGGGACCCCGCTAGAAAAAGAGCTGGAAGAAGATAGCGGGGCGCCCGGCAGGAAGACCCCCGAAGACGACGAGGAAGCCCGGGACCCCGCTAGCAAAAGAGCTGGAAGAAGATAGCGGTGCACCCGGCAGGAAGACCCCCGGAGCTGCCTAATAAATTACTTTAAAAACCTGTGTTGTGTTTTTTATTAACTTTTTTGCCACCAGGTGAATAGGTAGGGGTACGATGTACCCCATACTCATTCACATAGGGTGGGGGGCCGGTATCTGGGGGCCCCCTTATTAAAAGGGGCTCCCGGATTCCGAAAAGCCCGCCGCCCGCAGACCCCGACAACCAACGGCCAGGGTTGTCGGGAAGAGGCCCTTGTCCCCATCAACATGGGGGCAGGGTGCTTTGGGGTGGGAGGGCCGCAGGTCGCCCCCCTGCCCCAAAGCACCCACCCCCCCATGTTGAGGGCATGCGGCCTGGTACGGTTCAGGAGGGAGGGGGGCGCTCTCGTTCTCCCCTCTTCCCCTGCGGCCTGCCAGGTTGCGTGCTCGGATAAGGGTCTGGTATGGATTTTGGGGGGACCCCCACGCCGTTTTTTTCGGCTTAGGGGGTTCCCCTTTAAATCCATACCAGACCTAAGGGCCTGGTATGGATCTTGGGGGAACCCCCACGCCGTTTTTTTTGGCTATGGGGGTTCCCCTTAAAATCCATACCAGACCTAAGGGCCTGGTATGCTCCTGAAGGGGAACCCCCACGCCGTTTTTTTCATGAAAATTCGGCGTGGAGTTCCCCTTCATGATTCATACCAAACAAGGGACAGCGAGGCTGCCGAGAACCAGCGTGATGCCATCGCGCTGGAGACATTCTCGGCCAGCTAGTCGCCTCTAGGACACGACTTGAGCGGCTGCTTCACGCTCAGGTCATGTCCAAGTTGCCTCACAAAGTCGCGCTGTCCCTGTGTCAGCCGGCACACGAGTCGCCCCGCGAGTCGGATCCGCTTCATCCGACTTCCCTGGCGACCTCTATTCAAATCAATGGGCTCCCATAGGGAACCATTCATTTTCAATAGAGCGCCGCTGACATTTGTATTTACTATAACAGTGCGCCGCTGTGCGCCGCTGGTTCCTGCGCCAAGTGAAGGAGTTATCCGGCGCACCAATTAAGGTTAGAACCAGCGCAGCGCACTGTTATTAGTAAATCAGCCCCGGTGTGTTTCAAAATTTTAGGTGCTTTTCTGCCTGTGGAGCAAGAAAGATTCACCAATCACAGTGCCCAGATGGTGATCAACGAAATCATGGTGTGCTCTCGTGACCTGGATCACATCAACCAAAACTTGCTCCATATCAGGCAAAAGACCAAGCAGCTGGAGCAAAGAATAAAAAAGATCAGAGATGTGTTTGGGAGGGTTTAAAATTTGAATATGGCAACAAATTTAACTTTTAATTTTCTTTGTTGTTCTGATTTTTGGTTTGTAATGTTTTAATTGTTTTTAGTACAAGTGTACATGTTGAACTTTACAAGTTACATATGGTTCATGCATTTTAGCAAGATAAATACCCCCAAAAAAGAAAAAAATATACAATTTTCTAAGTTTTTATAAAAAAAAACACATTTAAAATGTGCAACAATTAAAAATATTTTATACTCAACAATGTGTGGCTTCTTATATCAATGTTGCCTAAAAATAAAAAATTTGGGGTGTTTACACTGACAATGATGGCTATTTACTAAAGCAAAATGCACATGGCACTACAAGCGCACTAGGATAACCTAGGAGAAAGGTAAAGCAACCCAAAGAAAAAAAAAACAAGATGTTTTCAGTAGAAAATAGGATTTTTGTACTCACCGTAAAATCCGTTTCTCTGGCATCCATGGACTGACACAGCGTGTCTTATACACCTTTACACGTGGGTTATGTCCCTGCTTGCAGGAGAAGACCTAGGCAGAATGTGAGATGTTATACATACATTCTAAACAGCCAGAGCTGAACAGCCCCGCCCAGGGGGGCGGTCCCTCCGGGCATAACCCTCCCACTGCAGTCAGCAGACCTCAGTTCGTAACAAAGCAGTACAAACTTAAAAAGAAGGGTGGGTGCTGTGTCAGTCCATGGATGCCAGAGAAACGGATTTTACGGTGAGTACAAAAATCCTATTTTCTCTTGTCATCCATGGACTGACACAGCGTGTCTTATACACCTTTACACGTGGGATGTCCCAAAGCAGTGTCAAGAGGGATGGGAGCAGTATAAATGGAAAACCAAAAACTTCACTCCAAACAAGGCAGAGCTCCTCAACGGAGGAGTTGCAACATCAAACAGCGGCCTGCAACACCTTGCGGCCGAAGGAAGCATCCGAAGATGCAGCCACATCAACCTTATAAAACTTAGAAAAGGTATGAACAGACGACCAGGTCGCCGCCTTGCACACTTGTGCAACCGACGCTTGATGTCGGAAAGCCCAGGAAGCACCAATTGCCCTGGTGGAATGTGCCGTAACCGGAAAGGGAGGCGCCCGCCCCTTGAGAGCATAAGCTTGAATGACGGTTTGTCTGATCCACCTAGAAATGGTGGCAGACGAAACCGCTTGGCCCTGTTTTGGACCAGAGACAGCCACAAATAGTGAGTCAGACTTCCGAATAGAAGCAGTAGCAGACAGGTACACCCGCAAGGCTCGTACCACATCCAAAGTGTGTAGCGCAAACTCTCTGGGATGCGATGGGTGAGGACACAAGGACGGGAGGACAATGTCCTCGTTTAAGTGGAAGGCCGAGACCACCTTTGGCAGAAAGGAAGGTCGCGGACGTAACACCGCCTTATCCTTATGGATGATCAAAAAGGGCGACTTGCAGGACAAGGCCGCCAATTCAGACACTCGTCTAATGGAAGTAATGGCCACCAAGAAGGCCACCTTCTGAGACAAAGTCAAGAGGGGAATATCTCTAATATTTTCAAAGGGAGGTTCCTGGAGGACCGAGAGCACCAAATTCAGATCCCACGGGGGGAGAGGAGGCTTGACAGGGGGGAGCACATGGCGAACCCCCTGCACAAAGGTGCTAACCAAGGGATGACCCGCCAGCGGTCGCTGAAAGAAGATGGCCAAGGCCGAAATCTGACCCTTAATGGTACTCAAAGCGAGCTTTTGGGTCACGCCACGCTGCAGAAAATGCAGGATTCTGGGAACGGAATACGTTCGTGGGCGCCAGTCCAGCTCTTCGCACATGGCGATGTAAGCTCTCCAAGTACGGTGATAGATCCTTCTGGAGGAAGACTTCCGTGCCCTTAACATGGTCGAAATGACCGAATCCGAGAGACCTCGGTCTCTCAGCACCTGGCTTTCAATAACCATGCCGTTAAAACCAGAGACTGTAAAGCAGGATGAAATATAGGACCTTGAGACAGAAGGTCCCCCCGTATCGGTAACCGCCAGGGAACGTCTGCGACGAGACGTACCAGATCGGCGTACCAGTGACGCAGAGGCCAATCCGGAGCAATGAGGATCACCGGAATTCCCTCGGTCGCTACCCTGCGGAGCAGGCGAGGGAGCAACTGCAGCGGAGGATAAACGTATATCAGGTGATACTGACCCCATGGGGCCACCAACGCATCCGAGGCATCCGCCCAGGGATCCCTGGATCTGGCCACAAACCTCGACACCTTGCGATTGAGTCGAGAAGCCATCAGGTCCACATCCGGCGTGCCCCACCGTCTGCAAAGGAGTTGAAAGACCTCCGGGTGCAAGGACCACTCCCCCTGGTCCAGCGTCTGGCGACTTAGATAGTCCGCCTGCCAATTGTCTACGCCCGGAATGTAGACGGCCGACAGAGCCGGCACGCTTCTTTCGGCCCACCTCAGGATGCGGGCGACCTCGGAAGCCGCAGCTGAGCTCCGAGTCCCCCCTTGATGGTTGACATACGCCACTGCTGTGGCGTTGTCCGATTGTATCCTGATGGAGTGACCCTGTAGTTTCTCCGACCATGAGGAGAGGCACAGTCTGATTGCCCGTATCTCCAGCACATTGATCGGTAAGAGGGCTTCGTCCGGAGTCCAAAGCCCTTGGGCCGACAGGACTCCCCAGACTCCCCCCCAGCCCGTCAGGCTGGCGTCCGTCGTGATCACCGTCCATTGGATGGGGAGGAACGACTTCCCGGACCGAAGAGCCGGGGACCTCAACCACCACGTCAGGGACGCCCTGACCAGGTGACTCACCTGGATCTGAAGATCCAAGGACAACTGGGATTTGTCCCAAGTGGACAAGATCTCTTTCTGTAAGGCCCTGGTGTGCGCTTGGGCATAAGGAACGGCCTTGAAGGAGGCCACCATGAGTCCCAGGACTCTCATGCAAAAGCGGATTGACGACCATTTTCGGGACGTCAGCACCCGTACTGCAGACTGAAGTGTCAGTAGTTTGTCTGGAGGTAGGAAGACTCTTGCTTCCAAGGAGTCCAGAATCAGACCTAGATACTCCAGACGCTGAGTCGGGACTAGAACCGACTTCTGAACGTTCAGGAGCCACCCAAACTCCCTGAGGGTCTGACTGACGATAGTCACACTTTCTTCCAATTCTGAGCCACTGTCTGCTCTTAGAAGGAAATCGTCCAGATAGCCCACGATAGCAATGCCTCGCTGTCTCAGCAAAGCTAGGACCGGAGCAAGCACCTTGGTGAACACCCTCGGTGCCGAGGCCAGGCCTAAGGGAAGAGCCACAAATTGATAGTGGACTTCGCCGACCGCAAAGCGCAGAAACTTCTGGTGGCTTGCGCAGATCGGAACATGCAAGTAGGCGTCCTTGATGTCCAAGGATGCCAGAAAATCCCCTTGACGGAGTGTAGCGACCACCGTGCGAATGGATTCCATGCGGAATTTTTGCACCTTCACAAAGGCATTCAGGGCCTTGAGGTCCAGGATCGGCCGAACCCCGTCCTTTTTTGGAACAACAAACAGATTCGAGTAGAACCCCTGAAACCTCTCCTGGGACGGAACCGGCACAATTACTCCGGACCCGATCAAATCCTGTACAGCCCCCAAGAGGGCTGCCCGACGGGCAGGAAGGAGAGGGAGATTTGAGGGAAAGAATCTGTCTGGGGGCCAGGAGCGGAACTCTATTCTGTATCCTGAGGTGACCACCTCGCACACCCACCGGTCGGAGATCCGGGAGGTCCACCGATCCGTGAACCTGTGAAGTCATCCCCCCACCCCAGAAACGGGCGGGGGCAAGACTACACGCGGAGGCGGGCTTGGGAGCCGGCTTGTTCGGCTTACGCACCCAGGGGCGCTTGTGCCCGCCAGCCGCACTGTTGTCAGTCTGGGATGGCTTACCCGTGGACTCTGACGGACGAAAAAAACCCTTTTTTGCTGGAAAGGAAGGACCCGGTTTACGTCGGGCCTCCTTACCCTTGATAGTTTGAGGAAGGAGAGTGCTTTTACCTCCCGTGACATCCTTGATGATGTCATCCAGAGCAGCACCAAAAAGTCTACCACCCTTAAAAGGTAGATCCGTCAGGAGCTTCTTAGAGGCTAGGTCAGCAGACCAGCATTTCAACCAGATGAGACGACGCAATACCACCGCCGAGACAGAGGCCCTGGATATTAAAGGGGCCGCGTCCAACGTGGCGTCGCACACATATACCAGACCCTGCACCATCTGGTGGGCCAGAGCAATAGTGTCTGGAGGAAGGTTATACTCCTGCACAGTTTGGTGCAAAATTTTTGCCCATTCCGTGAGTGTTTGAGACACAAGGGTCGCCGCTACTACGGGCCGTAGGGCGGATCCCAACAAGGCAAACATGGCTCTACTCACCACTTCTGACCTCCTGTCAGTGGGGTCCTTAAACGCAGGAGTCCCCTCCATCGGGAGAGTGGTGGCCTTGTTTAAACGGGCGACTGGAGGGTCGACCACCGGGGGAGAAGCCCACTTTTTAAGCAGGGCGTCTTCAAAGGGGTATCTAATAGACAAACGCCGCGGGACCATAAAAGTCTTCTGCGGCTTTTCCCAGACCTGGTCAATGAGCTGGTCAAAGAAAGGTACATATGGAAAAACCTTTTTAGAAGGCTTGGTCTTAAAAGAACCAAAGGAGACTGTATCCGCCTGAGGTTCTGCGGTCGCAGCATCTAGCTTGAGAGTGTCCCTCACAGCATCAATGAGTTCACTAACAAGCGCCCTGTCATTTACTGACTCAGAACTGGAGTCTTCCTCACAAGGAATGTCCTGTTCAAAACCATCCAAATATTCAGAGCTAGGGTCCTGAGCAGCAATAACTAGGCCCATATCTGAAGCAGAGCACTCCCCTTGTGGAGATAAAGTGGGGAGAGGGCGCTTTTTTGCTCCCTTGTGCTCACACACAGCTTCCATCCTGGTCAGAAATGATTCCAGGACTGCCGACAACTGGTCCATAGGGACCGCAGGTGCTGGAGCACTGGCTGCTGCCTCTGGCATGTTAGGGGAAGCTGGTGACTCTGACTCCATAATGTCCCTCTCAGACCACCCACAGGCCGTGCTGACTGAAGTAGGGGAATGCCTAGGGAACCCACCAACCTGACCAGGACCGCTCGGTTCCGCCGCTCTGTCTCACTGCGCCGCGCTGCTCAGCGTGAGTGAGCTGAGAGGAGAGAGTGTGAGGAGATTCGCGCCGTTCCCAGCGGCGCTAGAGGCCAAACTAGTGCCAGAAAAGACGTGCGGCTACAAGAAAATGGCCGCCGCAATGTGCTCCGGCGGGCCCCGGCAAGATGGCCGCCAATGTAAAAATCAGCACACACACAAAACATGGCGCCGAACGGCACCCAGGCCCCTCACCTCCAAAAACAAAACAGCCCCAGCGAATGCAGAGCAGCATGAGCCCCCCCCCAGGACAGTATGGCCCCCAGGCACCCCCCATAGTACAGCGCCAGCACTAGTGAACAGAGAGTGACATTAAAAACACAGGGGGAGACAGGGAAATCCCCCCACACAAGAAACACACAGCATGTACTCACCTGCAGCCAGGAGAGACTACTTACCCGTCCCCTGAGGGACCCGCTGGTGTGTTTCTGACAGAACTATCACAGTGCGGTACTGAGTAGCTGTCGGCCCGGTCCACCACGAAAGATACAGCCGGACTGTTCTATCTTGAGAGGACCGCGGAGCTGGAAGCCCACCGGCCACCCCTGGAGTCGTGGGGCATGTCGTGAACTGAGTCTCACGCACACAAGGCGAGGATCAGCACGCTCGATGGTCGGACAGGGAAGACTACGAGGATATCTTGTACCCAACCTGTTGCCCAGCCGACAGTTGATAGAAGATCTCAAAATAAAAATAAAAAAATAAAATAGTAAAAAAATTCCCAAAAGAATAAAAATAGGTCAGGAGACTGGCTCCTGAGAGAGCCACGTCTTCTCCTTCTGCTAGGCAGAAAAAAACTGGGGTCTGCTGACTGCAGTGGGAGGGTTATGCCCGGAGGGACCGCCCCCCTGGGCGGGGCTGTTCAGCTCTGGCTGTTTAGAATGTATGTATAACATCTCACATTCTGCCTAGGTCTTCTCCTGCAAGCAGGGACATAACCCACGTGTAAAGGTGTATAAGACACGCTGTGTCAGTCCATGGATGACAAGAGAAATTATATTTTTATTAAAAGCAAACATTCAAATGTCATCAGGCATTGCAATGGCCCCCCTACCCATAAAATACTCCAAATACTGTTGCCGCACATCACGGCCGCTTTGGGGGGCCAAGCCTGTAGGGCCAGCTTCCTGGGTTGACAATGCAAAATCAGAATATCGTGTGGCCTCAGGCCCAACAGAAGCAAAATAATTTGGAGAGTTTTTAAAAAAAAAATTATGAAGGATGCAACAGCACATTACAATGTGATTCCACTTGTACTCCACCAGATTTATTGAGGTCAGAAAGAGGCAGAAACGGCTGGCCCTGATGCCAAAGGCCTTTTCAAACACCCTTCTGACTCTGGTCAGCCTGTAATTAAAGACCCTCCTCTCAGGGGTGAAGGTCCTTTGGGGAAAAGGCCTCATCAGATGTGGACCGAGCGCAAACGCCTCATCTGCGATGAAAACAAAGGGTAGTTCCTCTTCATTCTCTGCCACAGGTGGCAATGCCAGGCCATCCGATTGTAGCCGTTGGGTGAACTCTGTCTGGGCAAAAACTAGACCGTCAGACATCCTCCCATTTTTCCCCACATCCACAAAAAGGAACTCATAATTGGCAGACACCACCACCATCAGCACGATACTGTGGAACCCTTTATAATTAAAATAATAGGATCCCGAATGGGGTGGTGGCACGATGCGGACATGCTTGCCATCAATGGCTTCTCCACAGTTGGGAAAGTTCCAACGCTGTGAAAACTCTGATGCCACATTCTGCCATTTCTGTGGCGTAGAAGGGAACTGTGGAGTCAAACAAAAAAAAAAAATTATACTTTGATACATAAACATTGCAAGCAGATTATCCCAAAACATTCTTGCCAAAACATCAGTATAACATTAATCTGAAGGAGTAATTTAAGACCAAAAAAAAAAAAAGATCAATAATCATATTCCTCACACCCTCTGATGGACCAATAAAAAGAAATTGGGGGGGGGGGGTTTGAGATGAGTTGGGGACCTCAGAAATAAAGGCTCTAGCACTCTGTCTGAACTAGAACAAAAAATAAAAATGAACACATTTTAGGGGGGGAGGGGTCAAGTACTACAATGGAGCAGACCAAAAACATTGGGAAGTGACTAGGCTAGGTGTGTTTGGGCCCAGGATAGAATGCTGGAGAGGTTGGTTATTGGAAATATGCATGTAGGCCAAAAAAGGAGCATTAAAAGCTTACAACATGCATGGGGACAAAGGGGACATTCACAGCATATTACAATCATGGTAATTAGGGACTGTTGGAAAAAAATCCTATACATTAACAAGCATTAAATACACAGAATGTGAGGTTAAAGGACACAACTTACCTTAATATAGTCCTCTGCAGGACTTGGATTATGGCAGAACAGGTTTCTGTGATAATGAGGCCTGGGGGGAGATGCCTGTCGAGAACTTGAGGTCCTGCAAGCTTCTCCCTGTTGCCAGGTAGCGCAACGTAACAACTAGCCTCTGCTCAGCAGTGATGGCTTCCCGCATAACGGTGTCATGCCTGGCAATATAGGGGGACACCAAAGCCAAGAGCTTCTGAAAAACGGGGTCAGACATCCTAAGAAAATTCCTGTAGTCATCAGGGTTATTCTCCTGGATCTCCCGCAGCAGAGGCATGTGACAGAATTGGTCCCGCTGGAGCAACCAATTCTTGGTCCATGAACTCCTCCTCACCCTGTTCATGGACCGGAGCTGGGATATAGCAACAATCCCAGCACCAAGCACAGCACGATCTCGGCGACAAGAGCGTACCCGCAACATGGCTAGAAAACGGTTGTCTAATCAGAACGAACTAAAAGAATTCACTGAAGAACAGCAAGGCCTCTGAAGAACGACCTGAAAAACCGTAACGAGTGGACAAGAATGCACTGCAAAAACAGATACGAACAGACTACAAGCACTGAAAGACAGATACGAACCCACATGCACAAACTGAACACCGCAAAATGATCTTTAAAGCACGAAGACTGAAAAGCGCGAATCGTCTCTCACCAAACTTTTACTAACACGCGGTAACACGAAATCAGCAAAAGCGTCCCAAAGGGTGGCGCCATCCGAATAGAACTTTCCCTTTATAGTGCCGTCATACGCGTTGTCGAACGTGTTGTACGTCACCGATCTTTGCTCGAGCATTTTTTTTCACGATAGTGTGTAGGCAAGGCAGGCTTGAGCAGAATCACGTCGAGAAAAACATTGTTTTTTTTCAATGACATTAAAAACGACCGTGTGTACGCGGCATAAGTCTACAGTTAAGGTCACTGCAAAAGGGCATACATCTCCAATTCCATTTGACACGGGCTCCCAAGTTACCCTTGTTTATAGCGCAAAAAATAAAAACCGCAGAGGTGATCAAATACCACCAAAACAAAGCTCTTTGTGGTAAAAAAAGGACGTCAATTTTGTTTGGGTACAGCGCCGCACAACCACGCAATTGTCAGTTAAAGTGACTCAGTGCCGTATCGCAAAAAATGGCCTGGTCATTGAGCAGCCAAATCTTCCGGGGCTGAAGTGGTTAATGAATCAGATCAGACAGTGATTGCGATTGGTTGCCAGAGGTTACAGTGTATCATTACCGCTCACTGACTGGCTGCTAGAATTTACAGCACACGTTATGGCTCACTGATTTGCTAGAGGTTACAGCATGTGACTTCTGCTTGCTGATTGCTAGAGATTACTGTACATCAATACTGCTCACTGATGGGTTGCTAGAAGTTACTGGACATCCTTACCACTTGCTAATTGGTTGCTGCACATTATTACTGCTCACTGATTGGTTGCTAGAGGTTAGTGCACATCATTATTGCTCACTGATTGGTTTCTAAAGATTATAGTGCATCATCGCCTCACTGCCTGCAGACCATGGACTGGGGAGGTGAGGGGACCCATCAATAGACAGAAAACTCCTAGGGATCCTATGACTCTTGGGATCAGTGGCAATGGTGGGGGGTTGATGGGATCAGTGGCAGTGGTGGGGGGATGGGATTAGTTAGGAGGCAGTACACTGGCAAATTCTGAATCATGTAAAGCAAAGCTGGAAATCTTTGGCAAGTATATAGTGGGGGATTCTACATTGACACCAATGTAATAGGAACATTTACAACAGCCACCAGTGTCATGCCGCGTACACACGATCGATTTTTTCGACGGTGAAAACACCGTCGAGAAAATCGACGTGAAAAACGAGGAACAGCTTGTTCCCCCCACACACGGCCGTTTTAAATGACATTTTTTTTTTGGTCGAAAAAAACGACTGTGTGTCCTATGGGAAAACTGCAGCGGATAAAAACGACGGGAATCACGACGAGAAAAATTAGAGCAAGTTCTAATTTTTCTCGTCGTGATTAATGCCGTTTTTCCCGTCGAGAAAAACAACAAAAAGCCCACAGACGATCGTTTTTCTCGTCCAAAGGAAAAAATTTAATTTTTCTCGACGGGAAAAATGATCGTGTGTACGCGGCATCAGGGGGAATATACACTGACCTCCAAGTAAGGGGGAATCTACACAACCATTGTCAAGGACATTTGTACTGACCACCAATGTAAGGTGACACTTCTACACCGACCACCAATGTTAAAGCGGAGGTCCACCCTGAAAAAACGTTTTCATTAAAAATCCTAAAAAAATAAATAAAAAAAATATATAAAAAAGAAAAATTTATACTCACCCTAAATGCCTGTTGCTATGCGGAAGTCCCCTAATCTGCCTCTGATGTGCCTCTTCTCATCCGCGGTGGGTCTCCTTCCGCTTCCTCTTCTTTTGAATGGGGCGCGCTGCCTTTTGGGAACTGTGTGTATCCCAGGAGGCAAGCCGCCAATTCACAAAGCGCTGTGCGAGTGGCGCATGCGCAGTAGGAAACGGGCAGTGAAGCCGTAGGCTTCACTGCCTGTTTCCCTTAGTCAGGATGGAGGAGCCGGGACCTGACAGCAGCGATCGATCGCCGTGGCGGGACCGACATCGCGGGCGAGTAGGACAGGTAAGTGTCCTTATTAAAAGTCGGAAACTACACTGTTAGTAGCTGCTGACTTTTAAAAAAATATATATGACTGCACCTCTGCTTTAAGGGGATTTACACTGACCACCAGTGTAATGGCAATTCTGCACTTACCACCAATGTAAAGGGAAATGTACACTGATCACCAATGTAATGGGGGATTTTACATCAACAACCAATAAAGGGGATTTCTACATTGGCCACCAATTTAAAGGGGGCTTCTACATGGACCACCAATGTCGGGATGATTCTAAACTGACCACAAATGCAAGTTTGGATTTTTTTTACCGATTACCAATATAAAGAGGTGTTTCTACACTGACCATCAATGTAAAGAGGATTTACACTGACAACTAATGTAATAGGAGAATTCACAGTAACCATCAATGTAAGGAGGGATTTACACTGACCACCAATGTAAGGGAGACCTTCACACTGGCTACTAGTGTGAATGAAAGGATTGTACACCAATCCCCAATGTAATGAGAAGATTTACACTGACCACCAATGTACGTGAGACATTGAGCTGGCATTCACATTTGTTTGTGTCGGGAACACATGCAAAATCGCTTTCCTGACACCACAGAAACATGCTGTCCTTTAGCAGATACACAGCAGCGCCATTAATTGTTAATGATACCCTCACGCATCTGCTGAGATGTGCGTATTCACATGCACCAAAATTCAGGGTGCTGTTATGATACCATGTTATTTTTAAAAAGGGTTCCATTTCCAATTTGCTTACCTTTGCAGAACAGGCTGATGTTAGGCTTAATGAGCACAGTTGCAGGCAGGACTTTCAAGCATGCCCCAGTGGGCAGCATTCAGCAGAAGTGATGGTGGATATGACCTCGGAGGGGGGTGGGGAAGGCATGATATACATATGAATGTCACCTCTATTTACATATCAATGCAGCCGACCCATGGCTATATACATATTAATGCCACCTCTATTTACATATCAATGCAGAATATTTCCATGTAAACACAGGGTCTGCAGGTAAATCATCTGTACACAATAAGGCAGAGCTGGGTAGCATTAGTTACAGAACTTCACACTGAGATATCCTGGCACAGCACGGGACTAAAACTTCAAGGGACAAGGGAATTTAAACTGGAATAGTTGACAAGTATGTGGCAGCTGCTTTGGGCCCCACAACAATGATGGGGCCCAAGGCAACTTCCCCTTTTGCCCTGCCTTAAAGACGGTCCTGACCTAACAGTGTTATAGCAGCTGACTTATAACTTCGGGAGACCTACTTTAATGTTGACACATGACCACAGCTCAGTTCAGGCATTAGTAAGTTCAGTTCCACTTGTCCTCATGGGGGTGCCTAAGCCCCACCCACATGATGCTCTATTTAGACGTCCAGGATTGGCTTCTGTTACCGAAGACAGTGATTGGGAAAAGCTTCCTGGTCCCGGCATTGGGGCTTTGTGTGCTATGGCTTTAATATTTGAATACCAAGTGGTCTTTTCTGAAATGTGGCTAAAAAGACTCTATAGGAGGTGGACCAGAAGCTGCGCAAGACATGATCACCTACCCTACAGCACTGGGGTCATTTGGGAACTCCTACTAATCTCCACAGGATGATCGGGAGTCAAAAGACTGACCCCCTAACTGGACCTCTGTATAGGACCATGCATGACAAAGATCCAAAGCTTTTAAGGAAGACTCTACCTACTGAGTGTGGTCAGTTCCTAAGAAATTGGGAGAAGTTCAAGATAGACACAGGACTGCTCTATCGTGTGCTATCATGAACACCTGGGAGACAAAAACTGGTTCTCCCATATTGTTTCCAAAAGATGGTCTTCAAAAGTCTGCATCACCACCATGTTCATCTGGGATCTCTGAAAACGTATTGCCTAGTTTAAGACCGTTTCTATTTGCCCAAGATGAGAGATACTGTTACTAGTAGACGTTGCCTTAGATGTTTAAAGAGAAAAGCCCCATCAGTTCAAGCTGATATAGGGCACTTACAGAGTTTGGGATGGATTTGGATCCCCACGGATTTAGTCTGGATAGATTTTCTCTGCATTGACATTGATTCAAGAGTAATTGGAAATGTAATTGTGGTGACTGACCACTTTACTTGATACACCCTAGCTTTCCTTACTAAAGATCAGAGGGCAGTTACAGTTGTATGAGTGCTTTGTGAGAAGCTGAAGAAGATTTTTACAGTGGTAACCAAATTGCCCAGGATCCCAGTATACAAGATAAAGGGACCAGAAATCAGGATCAAAGCCTGGCATAGAAATAAATTGCTGCCTGGTCATCAAGTCAGCGACGAAGATGGCTCAAATGACATTTCGGAGCAAGACCCACCCCAGCTTCAGGCAGACCTCTCATCTGATCTTCCTGATACCCATTAAAGTGATTGGACTGTAGTGACGAGATCTCTAGCTCAACACCCTCTCCACCTAGGAAAACTAAATCTCCAGAGTTTGTGCCTTAAAGGGGTTGTAAAGGTTCGTTTTTTATTTTCTAAATAGGTTCCTTTAAGCTAGTGCATTGTTGGTTCACTTACCTTTTCCTTAGATTTACCTTCTAAATGTTTTTTTTCTTTGTCTGAATTTCTCACTTCCTGTTTCTCCTCACTAAACTTCACACCATCATCCGAGTGGTGTGGAGTCAGCCAGAACAGCTTACTGAGGAGGAACAGGAAGTGAGAAATTCAGACAAAGAAAACAAAGAAAGAAAATATTTAGAAGGGAAATCTAAGGAAAAGGTAAGTGAACCAACAATGCACTAGCTTAAAGGAACCTATTTAGAAAATAAAAAACAAACCTTCACAACCCTTTTAATTAGCACACCTAGTCAGGAACCCAATTCCTCTCCACAGCCAGTCCCCTCCCTTTTCATGAGTCATAGTTGTAGTTTAATAGGAAATAGCAAAAAGCAGGGCAGTGAGGTTAATACTAAGCAAAAAATACCTTTATTAAAGGCAGCACACTTACATGTCAAAAATCACTAATCCACTAGTGCAGTGTTTCTCAACTCCAGTCCTTGAGGCACCCCAACAGGTCATGTTTTCAGGCTCTCCATTATTTTGCACAGGTGATTTGATCAGTTTCACTGCCTCAGTAATTACCACAGCCGTTTCATCTGAGGGAAATCCTGAAAATATGACCTGTTGGGGCGCCTTGAGGACTGGAGTTGAGAAACACTGCACTAGTGGATAGTAACCAGGCAGGTTGATATACCAGAGCAGATACGTTGAAAGTACTCAGGGGCAATGGATGGCTGCCAGGCATGCAGCAGCAGGGTCTCTAAAGCTCCGACAGGCAAAGGCAGATCCAGAGTCTAGTCTCGGGAGGGGCACTGGCAGAAATTTTTTTTTTGCGCTAATCAATATACGCTTATTGGGATTTTTTTTTACCAAAAATATGTAGCAGAACACATATTGGCCTAGACTGATGAAGAAATCTTTTTATAGCAAAAAGCAAAAAATATTGCTTTATTTTTTTAAATTGTCGGTCTTTTTCTGTTCGTATTGCAAAAAACAAAAACCGCAGAGGTGATCAAATACCACCAAAAGAAAGCTCTATTTGTGGGAAAAAAAGGACATCAATTTTACTTGGGTACAGTGTCGCACGACCGCGCAATTGTCAGTCATTTAAAGTAACACAGCGCAGTATTGCAAAAAAATGGCCTGGTCATAAGGGGGGTAAAATTTCCCAGAGCTGAAGGGGTTAACATTGAACAAATCAAGACTAAAAGGGAATTTTTTTTTCATACATGGCAGTGGCACACATGTATTTTGCGATTTGACACAACATTCTTTCATTCTTTTACTCACTTTTAGTCAAATATTTTGGTGCTCTGGTGGGGGAAGGGGCTCCCATGCAGGAGCAATGGAGTGGAGATGGATGCAGTACCAGTAATTGCACTGTCTGCAGCCTTCTTCTTCCTGTATTCACGCCTCTCTTCAGACTGCAAGGTGGAGAAGATGGAGGGAGGAGGTGGGAGGAGCCAACTCTTACTCAGGGGCGGAGGCCTGTATTGTGGACAAGATGGAGGGAGGAGGTGCCGGTGGGTGGGGCCAACATGTTCAGGGACGGAGAAGGAAGAATGCTGGCGCCCTGCCATGACTGACTGTGGACGCCGGACATTTTAGTGCAGTTAGCAGAACGGATTAACAGCAGCACACGACTTTAAAACCTGAGGTTAGGCACTTAGGCTGTCCCAAAGCCAAAGGAACTCTGTCTAACTCTGCAGCAACAACTGTTAGCCTATGGCTCCTTTCAGTGTTACGTCTGAGACTCTGAGTTCCGACGTGACTCACTGACGCCACTCGCTGTTAGAGACGCCAGGCGGCCCAGCAACCAGTGCAGGGAGAGTCTCCACCCACCTCCTCCTCCTAGTCCAGGTGGCGTAATTACACTAGATGAGTCTCTCTCTCGGCGCCGCTAATCGGCTGATCGTGTGAGACAGAGAGAGAGACTCGGGAAGAGGCTGCAAGTGATTGTCAGTGTGATATTTTCGGGGGGGGGGGGCAATTGCCCTGTTGCCCCCCTGGATCCGCCCCTGCCGACAGGTAGTGTGGAGAGAAAGAACTAGCAGCATTTCCAGCTGCACTGTGAAGATGACAGCTGTCAGAATACTATGGTGATGTCAGGAGGGGGTAAGCATATCATGTTTCAAGGGACAAGGCCCTCTTTTTCAAAGTGCCCTCTTTGAAATGGGGGCCATGTCCCTTGAAACCCGTTATGCTTACCCCATCATCACATCACCATAGTTTTCTGACAGCTGTCATCTTCAGAGTGCAGCTGGAGATGCTACCAGTTCTTTGTTTAACCAACTTGGTAAAACAAATCATATAAATATGGCTACCAGGTGCCCATTGAAGAAAGCCTTGCTGTGTGAGAGTATTCCTGCGATTGTTAGACCATGCTGAGGTATAGACCTTTGATTACAGGGCTTCAAAATTGTCAATAGGATACAAGTGCTGTGACGTCACCACACTTGTGCTCTAGTAAAAACTATAGTCCCTCTGCCATAGTTTATTAAATCACAGATTCTTGTGAATGAATGATGGAGAAGTGTGGATGGATCCATTCACAGCCATACTGATTTCAAGTCTGACAAGTACCAGCAGAGAGAAGAAACATTGGATGTCAAGGGAAAAGGTTTAAGGGTTGGGGGGCTGTACACGCTGACCATGTTCCATGTTACACCCTAAATTTACATGTAATGTGAAACATGCTCAAAAAGTTGGGCTTAGCCTTTAAGGTGTCTTAAAAGTTAAAATGACTTTGATTTATTTATTTTTGTTCTGCAAAACCTAAGCAATAATGCAATAAAGTCTAAGTTTCGTTTTAAAAAAAAAAGAATATGCACAGGGGATATTACTTACCGCACCTCCAATGTGATGTGTCTCTTGTGCTGCTGTTTGAAATCTTCCTCCTCTGATGTCCACCCCACAATTTTCCGGTGTGGCAGGGGTTAAAAGAACCGAGGTAGCTGTCACAATCACTCATCAAGAGTGCCTGACTATTCCTGACCTTTCTGCCCAGCCTTTCCTTTCATAAAAGCCAGTACTACAGCCTCAATGAATGAAACATAAGGAAATACAGTGGAACCTTGGATTACGAGCATAATCCGTTCCAGGAGAATTCTCGTAATACAAAGCACTCGCATATCAAAGCGAGTTTTCCCATTGAAGTCAATGGAAACATAAATTATTTGTTCCGCATTGACTTCAATGGCATGCAATACCGCATGTGACCAGAGGTGGGGGGGCTCCAGAGAGCCTCGGAAACCCTGAGATATCTCGGGTGACCTCAGAAACCCTCGAAAAGGCTCGGAAACCCCCGGGAATGGAGTATTTCCAAGTATTTCCGAACGCTCCGATCAGCTTCGCTTGGCTCTGCTCGGCTCCTGTGCCCCCGCACCTCTGGCCAAATGCGGTACTGTACACCAAATTAGCTTGAATTATGCTCATTTTGCGAGACAACACTTGCAAACCGAGTCCGATTTTTTTTTTAAAAGTTACTCGTTATTCAAAATGCTTGTTAATCACGTTACTCATAAACCGAGGTTCCACTGTAATTCAGGAAAGCTGCCCTTCCAAAAGTCCTTTTATTGAAGCTTCATATGACAAGTGGTAACAGATGGAGCAGAGGACAAAGAGTTAGACGTGTTTCGCGCAAATGTTAGCGCTTAGTCATTCCTAAGCGCTAACATTTCCGCAAAACGCGTCTACCTCTTTGTCCTCTGCTCCATCTGTTAACCACTTGTCATATGAACCTTCAATAAAAGGATTTTTGGAAGTGCAGCCGTCCGGAATCATTTCCTTATGTTACACAGCATGCGAGCTGGGCTAGCACCTGACTAGTGTGTGTGGGGATTAACCAGAGACTCACTCACCTGGAGCGGCTTTTCTTGTTTCAATGAATGAAACGTGTTCTATGAATGGAGGATGATTGAAAGGTCCGCCCACAAATTCATAGATCAAATTTCATTCATAGAAGCTGTAGTACTAACTTCTATGAATGGAGAAGGAGGCAGAAAGGGTGGGCATAGATGGGTACTCTTAATGAGTGCCTGTCCTAGCTCCCTTAGTTCTAATAACACCCAATGCACAGGAAGATTAGGGGGTGGGGTGGGTTTGGAGGGCACCAGAGGAGGAAGATTTCTGATAAACGACACAACAGCACAAGGGACACATCTCACTGAAGGTAAGTAATATCTGTTGTGTTACACTATGTGATTATTCTTGCTCTGTGTCTTTAAGATCTGTCCCCTTCTTTCTAGCTGAACTCTCTCTCTCACCGTAGTTCTTTATATATCTCCTCCACTTCCTGATTCTGGTCATTACTCCTGTATTTCTTCCATGCAAACATCTTACATGTGGCTTACAACTGCAACGTTTTTCTATCTATGAATATCCATCATTAAACGGAACATTCGAAAGGATTCATCGTCTGTCGTCCTAACTGTGAGTTTATTCATTGAGTTAAACTGCCTGTATCGATGCAAGGGATGAATATCAAACCAGCTTGAGTAAGGCCTACTTAAACCTGGAGATGAACTTTATCGCTTTGTAGTTGAGACAGAACAGTAGAAAAACGGAGTTTCACAGCCTAATTACAAGATTTCTGCATGTCAGTACTGAAACAGACAAGATTTACTGCCCTCATAGCAAGACAGAAGGGACAGAGCAGCACATGGCAGCCTTATAGCCTGAGACAATCTGCACAGTGTCATATTTCAGCACACAGATCCAGCCTGCTTTCACAGTCAGTCTGCTATCATGAGTGACCAAGCTTCTGCATGTGAACTCACATCTACCTCCCCACAAGTTCCTGAAGAAACTGAGTTACCCAAACGCTCAGTTAAACCCACTTGGAAAGTAATGGAGAATTATGAAGCTTCAAGAACTGAATTGTCAAATAGCTTGGAATTAGTCTGGGAGAAAATCCTTGCTGAGGCCAATACAGTGTCTGTTGAACGTGAACTACTGACACTAGAGGGCGCCATTAAACAACTTTCTGCCTCATATGAGCTTTATCAGCTTACCAGCATCAAATTCACTAATGTCTTACAAAACATGAAGTCAGAAAATGCGATGATGCAATTAAAGCGCGTCAATGCTCTCAATATTGAAATAGACAGTTTTATCCAGCAAACCAGATTAAAGGCAGAAGCAAAAATAAAGCTGTTACAGGACACTGCATCTCACAGATCTGTTTCCACCAGACGTTCTAAAAACTCGTCAAGATCCCATAGTTCAAGATACTCAACACTCAGTGAGCGACTTATTAATGCCCGCGCTGAAGTGGAAGCCAGCAAAGTGCAGGTGGCATATGCAGAAAAAAGAGCAGAGTTGGAAGGGCAGTCAGCATGTCAAAGAGCAGAGTTGGAAGCGCAGTCAGCACGTCAAAGAGCAGAGTCAGAAGCGCAGTCAGCACGACAAAGAGCAACAATGGAAACCTTAAATGAACAGTGTAAACATGACGCAGCTATGGCAAAGCTAAGGGTCCTACAGCAAGCTATCAGTGCAGACGAAGGTGCAAGTGAGAAAGACAGCATTAACCTAAACATAGCAGGCATGGAAGACCCCCTCAAACGCACAAAAGACTATGTCCTAAGCTACTGCAGTGCACACTCCATTGTCTCCAATGCTCCCGACTACATAGAGACTCCATCACAGCTTCAAGTTAAAGAGGTTCCAGCAACTTCCTGCACTCAAAATCACTCCACTGCATTTCCTACCTGCCTACCTTGCCTGCCTTCATACGTCACAGAGCATCAGCGCAAGCTTCAAGCAAGTCATCAATCTCCAGTCATTGCTACAGCCTTGAATCAACGTACCATTGGAACAACTGACTTCAAGCAAGCAACTCACCTGGATGCATCTGCTGCACCATATTTCCCTGTGTCCTTTAACAACAATGTCAAAGATAACGCAATCAGCACCACACAGCCAACAGCATCTCACATAAAGGCGGAGACAACTGAGACAGAAGAGTTTGTGAGGTACATGCTTGGCAGAGAGCTCACAAAGACTGGTCTTACAAGTTTTGATGACCAACCTGAGAACTACAGAAGTTGGAAATGTGCCTTCAGAACTACAATCAGCAATATTGGCATTACAGCTGATCAAGAATTGAATCTGCTGATCAAATGGCTTAGTCCTCTATCTGCTGCACGTGTTAAGCCATTAAGATCGGTTTTCATGGACAATCCTACTGCAGGCCTCACAGCTGCATGGGAGCGACTAGAGCAAAGTTATGGCAGTCCAGAAGCTATAGAAAATGCTTTGTTCATGCGTCTGGAAACTTTCCCAAAGATATCCGGTAAGGACAACAAGGAGTTCCAGAGACTGAGTGACCTTCTCCTTGAGCTTCAGCTAGCCAAGACAGACCCAAAACTACCTGGACTCAGTTACCTTGACACTCCAAGAGGGGTAAACCCAATTGTCTCCAAGCTCCCATATGGTTTGCAAGAGAAATGGACTGCACTAGGGTCATCATACAAAAGAGAGAACAAGGTTTCCTTCCCTCCATTCTCTTTCTTCTGTGAATTCATCAGGGAAATTGCAGAGACCAAGAACGATCCAAGTTTTTCCTACGGTGAGTACAGCCTCTTCTCACCCTTTCCTAAGAGTACCAGTCTTCAGGGCAACTATAGAAACCATAGAGGCCCAGTGTCCGTGAAAAAGACTGACATCCTTCCCACTCCTACCACAGTTCTGGCCACGAACAAACAGAGTAGGAAGATTGAAAACCCTAACAGAGAGTGTCCCATACACAAGAAGCCACACCCCCTCAATAAATGTATCGGCTTTAGGAAAAAGCCTCTGGAAGAGCGCAAGGAGCATTTAAAGACATTTGGGGTATGTTTCAGGTGCTGTGCTTCTGCAGAACATTTTGCAAGGGACTGTAATGTGTCCATCAAGTGCATAGAGTGTGGCTCTGGGGAACATGTGCAGGCCCTCCATCCTCTTGAGCCCAGCTCTGCACAACCTGCCAACGATCCTCCCAGGTTAACGCATGGCTGGGAGAATACAGACCAAGTGCCTAATTCTACCATCATTTCTTCATCCTGCACTGAAGTTTGTGGAGAAGACCTCTGTGGTAAGTCCTGTGCTAAGATATGCTTGGTGAACATATACCACAAGGATCAACCAGAAAAGTCTCTAAAGGCATATGCTATCTTAGACGATCAGAGCAATCGATCACTTGCAAAATCGGAATTGTTCAATCTATTTGAAATAAAAGGCGAAGCTCATCCTTACACCTTGGGTACCTGTAGTGGAACTATAGAGGTTTCTGGAAGAAGGGCTCATGGACTCATGGTATCTTCTCTCAAAGGTAACTTGCAATTACCCTTACCTACACTTGTTGAGTGCAATCAGATACCTGCTAACAGGGAAGAAATCCCTACTCCAGCTGCTGCTTTCCATCACCCTCACCTCAAGGTAATAGCAAATGAGATACCGCCGCTTGACAAAGATGCTCAGATCCTTCTTCTGTTAGGAAGAGACATTCTAAGAGTTCACAAGGTACACAGACAAGTCAGTGGACCCCCAGATGCCCCATTTGCCCAGCGCACAGATCTAGGGTGGGTCATCATAGGCAATGTCTGCATAGGCAAAATTAAAAGACCTACCAACATTTCGTCATTCAAGACAAATGTTCTGCCAAATGGCCGAAACACTTACTTTGAGCCATGCCCACATCACTACTGGGTGAAAGAGAAGATAGCCAGCCACGAATGGCAGCATGGTATCTCAGGTGACACAAGCCCTTTCTCCTGCCATGATGGCGACTTCGGCTCTACAGTGTTTAATGCAACCAGTGAAGATGACATACTGGCTCCTTCAATGGAAGACAAATAATTCATCAAGGTAATGGACAATGAGTTCTTTCAAGATGACTCCAATAACTGGGTAGCACCCCTACCCTTTCGTCTCCCAAGAGAGAGATTGCCCAACAACTTACAGCAGGCCATCAGTAGATTCTCCTCCTTAAAGCGAAACTTAAGCAGGAAACCAGAGATGCAAAAGCACTTTGTGGACTTTATGCAAGATGTATTTGACAGAGATCATGCAGAGCCTGCTCCCCCACTAAAGGAGGGAGAAGAATGCTGGTACCTTCCATCCTTTGGCGTGTATCACCCACGCAAACCAGACCAAATCAGAGTTGTCTTTGATTCCAGTGCTCAGCACGAAGGTGTTTCCCTTAACAACATGCTCCTTACGGGACCCAACTTGAACAACAGTCTAATAGGAGTCTTGATTCGTTTCAGACAAGAGCCTGTAGCAGTAATGGCCGACATTCAACAGATGTTTCACTGCTTCATCGTCAGAGAAGACAACAGAAACTACCTCAGGTTTCTATGGCACAAGGACAATGACCTCAACAAGGAAGTTAAAGATTATCGCATGACGGTACATGTCTTCGGTAACAGTCCTTCCCCAGCAGTGGCAACTTATGGGCTAAGGAGAACAGCTCAGACTGGAGAAGTTGAATATGGATCTGATGCCCGTCAATTTGTTGAAAGAAACTTCTACGTTGACGACGCACTTAAGTCCTTTCCAACTGCTAAAGAAGCAATTGATCTTCTCACCAGAACAAAGGAGATGCTGTCTGTAGCAAACCTTAGACTGCACAAGATTATATCCAACAGCCAGGAACTTATGAATGCCTTTCACTCTGAGGACTATGCCACTAGTCTAAAAAACCTTGACTTAGGTACAGATGTGCCTCCTGTATAGCGAAGTCTGGGTTTGTTGTGGATCATCAAGCAAGACAAATTCACCTTCCAAGTGTCAACTTGTGACAAACCCTTCACTAAGAGAGGAGTCCTGTCCATGGTGAATAGCATCTATTACCCACTGGGTTTCCTTGCTCCAGTTACCATTCAAGGTAAGATTTTACTAAGACAGTTGTCTACTGAGAACATAGACTGGGATACTCCCTTGCCTAGTGAGAATCAACACAAGTGGGAAAGGTGGAGATATTCTTTGAAGTCACTAGAAAAACTTCAGATTCCCCGTTGCTATGTTCCAGGATCCATTTCAACCGCTAACCGGAGAGAGATTCATATTTTCTCTGATGCATCAGTTGAAGCTATTGCTGCAGTAGCCTATTTGAAGACCTCTGAACTGAATGGAGAATCACACTGTAGTTTTGTCCTAGGCAAGGCAAAACTCACACCCAAGCCTGCACATACCATACCAAGTTTTGAACTTTGTGCAGCCGTGCTAGCAGTAGAAATTGCCGAGGTCATACGAAGTGAAATGGACACTAGAATTGATTCTTTCACCTTCTATACAGACAGTAAGGTAGTACTTGGTTACATAAACATCCAAACAAAACAATTTTATGTGTACGTCAGCAACAGGGTTGAACGTATCAAGAGATTCTCTCTAACAAGTCAATGGCATCACGTTCCCACTGAACTCAACCCAGCTGAATGTGGGACCAGAGCCGTGTCACCTGCTGCTCTTCAGGACAGCCTATGGCTGTCACCTCCAAGGTTTCTGTGTGAGGACTCTTACTTACTCCCTATTGACACCACCTATGGGCTAGTAAACCCTGAAGATGATAAGGAAATAAGAACTGTGAACACCTCACTCCACACTTCTGTAAGTACAAAACAGAAACTGCGGTCACACCATTACAGGCATCGATGGAAGCAGGTGCAGTATCTAGCCAATGTGTTCTGGCATCGCTGGAAGAAAAAGTATCTTCACCACCTTCAAGGTCGTAACAAATGGCAAGCATCTAAGCCAAATCTTAAGGTTGGAGACCTCATCCTTCTAAAAGACAAGGAAGTTTGTCGGAATGAGTGGCCTATGGGTCTTATTACTAAAGTTATGCCCAGCGACGATAACAAAGTCCGGAAGGTAGAAGTCAAGGTAACCAAGGGAGGATCGACACGAACCTTTAGTCGACCAATTACAGAGTTAGTACTCCTTTTGCCAGGTGAGTGACTTGTGCAAGGACTAGCCATGCTGTTGGCACGGCGGGGAGTACATTGCTGCCATCTACAGGTTCTATTTAGAACTTTGGAATTATTTGAAGACATCATACTGTGACTTTATGTTCTTCATCCTGTTGAACTTACATTTATTATTTGCTTGTTGCATGTTTTTCATTACAGGTTCCAGGACATTCGTCAGTATTGGACTTTTTGAAAATATATATATTAGTTTAAGGTTATGAAATCTAAAGATTTCAGACGGGGAGTGTTGTGTTACACTATGTGATTATTCTTGCTCTGTGTCTTTAAGATCTGTCCCCTTCTTTCTAGCTGAACTCTCTCTCTCACCGTAGTTCTTTATATATCTCCTCCACTTCCTGATTCTGGTCATTACTCCTGTATTTCTTCCATGCAAACATCTTACATGTGGCTTACAACTGCAACGTTTTTCTATCTATGAATATCCATCATTAAACAGAACATTCGAAAGGATTCATCGTCTGTCGTCCTAACTGTGAGTTTATTCATTGAGTTAAACTGCCTGTATCGATGCAAGGGATAATAGCAAACCAGCTTGTGTAAGGCCTACTTAAACCTGGAGATGAACTTTATCGCTTTGTAGTTGAGACAGAACAATATCCTTTGTGCTAATGTTATAATTTTTTAAGTAAACTTAGACTTTATTTTTTTTTTGTTTACAAACGGTTTTTATTATGGAAAAGGTCAAGAAATAGGTAAATTAATCAAATGGAAAAGTACATAAAATTGGGTTTAAACGCATATAGTGCTCAATAGTGAATAACCATATACATGTTCAGAAGAAGTAGTAGTAGTTAATCTTAAAGCAGAGATGTAGGATCCCAGAGAATCCATTTTTTTGGTATATATGCATGGAGTCATATAATGTATGATGTATTCTCTCAGATAATTTGATGTTTATCATACGGTTGAGAATCTGTGGCCAGGGTACATTAGAGGAGCGCCAATTGAAGGCAATGGCCCAGTGGATAGAGCTAAATAGGGTGTGGATTAATCCAGTACTAGCTATTGGTATATCCTGTATGGTAGAGAATAAAAGACATATTTGAGGTGTTACTGGAATCTTTCTTCCAGATATTTTTTCTATTATGAGACTAGCGTTATGCCAGATGTTTTTTAAGTTGTAGCAATCCCAAAATATATGTAATAGTGTTCCATGTGTAGGGCAGCCCCTAAAACAGAGTGGGGATGTTGAAGGATAAAATGAATTGAGTTTGGCGGGGGTGAGGTACCATCTATAGAGCAATTTAGTGGCTGATTCTCTAATTGTGGTCGTTTTGGTACATTTGTGTACGTTTGTAAAGATTGTGTCCCATTGTTCAGGGGAAAGTGAAATATTTAAGTCTGATTCCCATTGTTGCATGGGATGTGATTTTTCAGGCATATTGAATTCATTAAAATTTTTATATATTATGGAAATTAATCCCTTATCATGAGGGGAGGAGATGCAAATTTGCTCGAATTGTGTAAAGGGGGCGTGAAGTGAGTAATATTTTTAATAGAAATGTTTTATTTTTGTATAATTATCATGTTCCGTAGGTGCAAGGTCGTATTTTGTTTGAAGGGTTCGTGAAGGTAAGGAATGAATTGTTGTGGGAAAGCGAGTTTAAATTTGTTAGATTGTGCCGTTTCCATATTGTTAATGAGTTTTGGTCTGTATCTGGGGGGGTGAATCGAGGATCACCTAGAAAGGAAGCTAGGGGAGGTACAACGGAGGATAGACCAAATTTAATAACATGTCTGTTCCATAGTTGAAGGGTGTGAGTAACAATTAAGTTTAAGGGTCTTATTTTTTGTGGTGGAGTAGTCTTGGACCAGAGAAGCCCTTGTAGGTGGTGCGGGAGGATTGATTGTTTCTCGAACAGAAGCCAAGGAATTTGAGATGCTGGGTCATACAATTGGGCTAATTGGGTGAATCTGGCCGATAGATAATATAGCCAAAAGTTTGGGATATTGAGGCCTCCTTTAAGTTGGGGTCTGAACATAAGGGAATAGCTAAATCTGTTTGTTTTTTTTGCCAAATGAATTTATTGGTCTCTCTCTGAAGAGAATCCAATGTTTTTTTTAGGCAATCTAAGGGAAAGTGCTGTAAAAAAAAAAAAAAGAGTTTGGGTAAAATTACCATTTTCGTGGCCACTATTCTTCCTGAGAATGAAATCTGGTATAATGACCATAATTTAAGTAAATTTTTAATGCTGCTAAATAAGGGGGGTAGTTTGCATGTGTAGCGGGTTATTGCTTTAAGGCCTCAGAGACTACCGTACCCAGAATGCCACGAGACACCCAAGGTGCATTGCCCCGCGCAAAGACTGCTGGGGTGGACTATTTAACTGGGGGGCGGGCCTGAGTTCGGTCTCTTTGGACACCGCCCGCCCAGCAAGTGAAACTCTTGTTCGTGTCTGCTGTGTTACCATGCCTGAAGCTGGGGCTTTTATCCAAAGAGCCTTCCGTTCCATCGAGGAGCTTGTGGGACGTCATCTGACTGCTGCTGTACTGTTGCCAGGAGGACCAAAGACCTGGGTGTCGTGGAATCTGTGTACAGAGACACAGCAACGGAAGATACGGACACGAACTGGTCCAGTTAGGTGAGACAGCACCTGCTCGGAGACAAACACAGGATCTCCTAGGCCAGATAACTGTTGTTCGGAACTAACTTTAGTGCTTGTAGTCACACACGGGAGGGACAGTGCTTTGAGTATCTAGGAGTCTCTAAGACTTATCCTGTGTTCACCAAGTTCAAGACTCTTTTCCTCCTTGTGGATTATAACTTGTTTTCTTCAAAAAGTGCACCACCGTTTGCTAGCAAAGATTTTCCTCTGCAGAACTTCTACATAGTACAGTCAGGCCTGACTCAGTAGCGTAGACATTTCTGGGCGCCTTTTTTAACCACGAAGTAGAATAGCTGCAGCGGGGACCGTTAGTCTTTTTTTTGTTATATCTGTCTGTTTGCAAAAGTACCCCTTTTCATTGCAGGGCTCTGCATGTGTTCATGTATACTTTTCCTATGCTTAACCAATATTCTCAGTAAAAGTGCCAGGGTTAAGTACACCTGTGTTTGTGTCATTTACTGTGCAGAAGAGACGGTTATTGATAGCTATACCATATTGCTGTGTTTATTGCAGGATTGTGTCTCTGAGAGTTACAGGTTACACAATCCTACCATCCCCTACTGACTGTGCCAGGAGAGGCTAGAGCCAATTGCTGGGGGTTGACAGCAGTGCATTACAGGGCCCAAACAAATCATTTCAGCGGCTCTCTTAGCTGGGGGTATCGCTACACATGGTATAGGGTTTTGTATGAAGGCGTAATATGAATACCCAGGTATCTAAATGAGTTAAGCCCTGTACACACGATCAGATATCCTATGGATTTTCGTCTGATGGATTTGTCCATCAGAAATCCGATGAAACTGTTTTCCATCAGTCTTGCCTACACACCATCAGTCAAAAAACCGACCGTTCCAAACGTTGTGACGTAAAACACTCCGATGAGCTGAGAAAAATGAAATTCAATGCTACTGAGCATGTGTCGACTTGATTCTGAGCATGCTTGGGTTTTTTATCTGATGGATTTCCCCACAGACGATCGGAAATTGCCATCGGTTTTTTATCCATCAGATAATTTTAAAACATGTTCTATTTTTTAAAACCTATGGAAAAAAGACTGATGGGTCCCATACATGATCGGTTTGTCTGATGAAAACAATCCATCGGACGGTTTTCATCAGTCAAACTGATCGTGTGTACAGGGCTTAAGTGTGCCAATTGAATGGAAAGTTGTCTTTAAGTGATGATATTAAGGCTGATGGGATATTAATGGGTAAGGCTGAGCATTTAGACAGATTTACACTTAAACCTGTCAGATCATGGAAGATATCTAGAGTTTTGGTCAGATTGGGTAGGGAAATAAGGGGGTCAGTTACGAATAGAAGGACGTCATCTGCATAAAGACTCAGTTTGAATTCTTTGGATCCTTTAGAATAACCTTTGATGTCTGTATTATTTCTGATAGCGCAGGCAAGGGGCTCTATTGCAAGGGCAAAGAGTAGAGGGGAGAGTGGGCATCCTTGCCTTGACCCTTGGTCAGAGGGAAAAAGTCAGAATTGTTGCCTGGGAGTTTGATGCGTGTTTGAGGGTTGTGATAAAGAGCTTTAAAACTATGTAGGAATTCTTCCTTAATGCCAAATTTGGGGAGTAGTGTGTCAAGGTATGACCAGCTAACGCTGTCGAAAGCTTTGTGTATATCAAGACTAAGTAGGAGTGTGGATTTGGAATGTATGTTGGAGTCTTGAATGATATTTCTGGTCAGTCGTATGTTGTCCGTTATTTGTCTGTTCGGAATGAATCCTGTTTGATCAGGATCTATTAATGGGGAGATAACTGCAGCTAATCTATCAGCTAGCATACGGTCAAAATTTTTTAGATCATTGTCAATAACTGATATTAGGCGATAATTTTGTGGAATGGAGTGATCTTTATTTGGTTTGGGAAGAAGAGACATGTTGGCTAGAAGCATCTCAGATGGGAATTGGTTGCCTTGTAAAATATAATTACCGGTATACAGGGCTTTTTTTCTCAGACAATAGGTGTAGGAACTCCCCCATTCCGAGTCACCCCTTTTCTCCAGCCCTACCCACCTCCCAGTACCATCCCTTTTAGACAATATAGGACCAAGTATCATTTTGTGGTGCTAAAAAATTTGTATGGAATTTGGTAATGATTTCAAGAAAAGCAGTAAAATAGATCCCCTGCAGCCAGCAACAATAGATCCCCCGAACAACAATGGACTACCCAGAACAAAATTTCCCAACCAGCAACAATAGACTCCCGGGAGCATCAACAGATCTCCACACAGCCAGCATTAATAGACTCTCTGGCTGCCATCAACAATAGATCCCTCCCCAGCAGTAGATCTCTTTCAGGGACAATTGACCCCCCAGCAACATAAGACCCCCCCATCAACAATAGGTCCCCATCAGCAACAATAAACCTCCCCAGCAACAATAGACCCCCCTGCAAAAATAGATCCCCAGCAGTGAGCATCAATACCCTGCAGCACACACCAACACCCCTTGTCATTACATACAGTCAGTCCAGGAGGTGCCGGAACTGCGTTCCCCCGCGTTCCCGCTGAAAAAAAGCCCTGCCGGTATATAATTTAGTAAGGTGTAAGGTAATGGTAGAGGCAAATTTTTTGTAGTAAGATGTGGAGTAGCCATCAGGGCCAGGGGCTGTAGATACTTTTAATGAGCCAATAATTCTGTTAATCTCTATATCTGAGCATGGGGCATTGAGAGATTCCATTTGTTCCTTAGAGAGAGTGGGTAATGTAATATCGTCAAGCCAATCTAGGGAAGATTGTTTCGGTGACGATTGAGGTGAGGAAAGACGTTTTTTATAGAAGTCCAAGAATATTTCCATGACCTCTTTGAGATGGGACACTACATTTCCTGACGAATTCCTTAATTTATAGGTGTTGGGTGGTTTTGTAGACTGATTTAGTTTTCTAGCGAACATAGTAGAATATGAATTGCTGTTGAGTAAGAATCTCGCTTTAGACCATCTGAGGGCTTTTTCACTGTCTGATGTCAATAATGAGTCCAAGGCTGTGCATTTTTCTTGAATCTGTTTAAGGCAGGGGTGTCCAAACTTTTTTCAAAGAGGGCCAGATTCGATGAAGTGAACATGGGTGAGGGCCGATCATTTTGCCTGACATTCTTTGAACCATTAAAATTTGGTCTAAGTGTGTTCGTCCGAGCACTAATACACTGCCCAACAAGAATTCTCTTGCCTTTGTGGCTGTGTGTGGTGAAGAGATGAGCTCAGGCGTGTTATTTGGATATATATATATCTTTTGTGGCCCCCACGAATCCCTGAGCGCCACTCAGTACTAAGGATGAGCTTGGGCGTGTTATTTGGATATACCATATTTATCGGCGTATAACACGCACCTTCACTTTAAGAGGGAAGTTTAAGAAAAAAACTTTTAACAAAGAACTGTGAAGCAAAATAAGGGTCAGTGCCCATCAATGCAGCCTAATCATTGCCCATCTGCAGCCTCACCATTGCCATGAATGCAGCCTCAACATTGCCATGAATGCAGCCTCACCATTGCCATGAAAGCAGCCACACCATTACCATGAATGTAGCCTCACCATTGCCATGAATGCAGACTTACCATTGCAATCAACGCAGCCTTACCGTTGTCATGAATGCAGCCTCACCGTTGCCATGAATGCAGCCTCACCATTGCCATGAATGCAGCCTTACCATTGCCATGAATGCAGCCTCACATGTGCCATGAATGTAGCCTCACCATTGCCATCAGTGCAGCCTGATTGATGCCTATCTGCAGCCTCGGAGGGGACAGGGAGGGGGCGGGATGAGCGCCATCAGATTATATACAGGAGAATCTCCTGTTTACACGGTGACCTCTTTATTACAAAGTCTCGCCTCCTATGATAGACAGAACAGTCGTCCAATGGCAGCCCAGGAGATGGGACTTCCTATTACAGACGCCGCTGAGTAAACAGGAGATTCTCCTGTATGTAATCTGACGGCGCTGGTCCCACCCCCTCCCTGTCTCCTTCGAGGCGGCGCTGATAAATACAACATATATCTTTTGTGGCCCCGGGGGGCCGCATTAAATAGGAAACGCGGGCCACAATTGGCCCGCGGGCCGGACTTTGGACATGCCTGGTTTAAGGAGATCACTGGAGGGGTTTTGGTTATGTAGCGATACCCTCAGCTTAAGAGGGCTGCTTGTTTGCTTGGGCCCTGTAATGCACTGCTACCAACCCCTGGCAATCGGCTCTGACTTCTCTCTGACACAGTTAGGGAAAGGGAGGATGGTATAATTGTATTATATCTATACACTATTATACAGTACAACCCCCTGCATATACCAGCACAGTAATTGACACTCACCACCAAATTACTTAACTATAACTCTTTACTGAAAGTAGAAAGATAACAGAGTAATTTGTACAAAATATTCTATGCAGATCCCTGCAATATAGGTGTGCACATTAAAAGGGTATGACAGTCAATAATGCAATAACACATCAACCCCACTGCTGCAATCCTCCCTCGTGAGCATAAAATGTCACCCAGCAATGTCCTAAACTACCCAGTCAGGCCTGACTATTACTTACAGTATAGTTTGCTGGAGAATCTTCGCTAGCAACTGTCGGTGGTGCACATGGAGAAACCAATTTGTAATCCAGTAAAAGATGTAACAGATATTCGCCAACCAGGCAAAGTTGGAGAGACTGGCAAACTCAGTTCAGCACTAACAGTCTCTCCAAAGTATAACTGTGTTCAATAATGGGCCTGGGCAAAGTTAATAGGCACAAAGTTATTGATATGGTTCTGAGCTGGCGCTCTCTCACCCAGACCGGGCCGACTCCTGTCCGGTTCCTCCGCTACTGTGAGTGGCGTCACAGTGTCCACAATACATCGAGTCCTCGGTCCTTCAGAAGATGATGGCACCTCAGGTGGATCGGATGCCTCACAGACTCCTCAGCGGAACGGAAGGTTCTCTGGAACAAAAGCGCAAGGCCCAGGCTTCAGGCCTAGCGCGCGCAGCAGGTGAGTGCAGGGGATCCTCTTGCAAGGAGGGCGGCGTTCAGAGAGGCTGAGCGAGCCCCGCCTCTCCCCTTTTAAAGTCCACCCCAGCAGTCCTTGCGCGGGGAATGGCACCCTGGGTGCCGCAAAGCGTGCTGGGAAACGTAGTCTTGCGGGTAAAACGATACACCGCTACAGTTATTTTTGTGATATAAGTGATCCAGTTCTTTTGTAAGGGACCTTATATCAGCAAGTTTGGATTTGTTTTTAATAGAGGCAATATTTATCAGATGGCCTCTCATTGCAGCTTTATGAGCCATCCATATAGTCCTTGACATATCTGGTGATACATTGAGTGCAAAATATTGTTCAAGGTGAGATAGAATTTGTTGGTTAATTGTTGGGTCTGTGAGCAAGGAATCGTTTACTCGCCATGAGTGTGTTGTGGGTGCTAGACCTATATGTGAGGTGTCGAAGGAAACTATATGGTGATCTGACCAAGGACATGTGTGGATATCCGCTTTAGAAGAATTGGCTAATAAGATTGGGGTACAGAAAATATAATCCAGACGAGCGAAGCTATCGTGTGGGTGAGAGTAGAATGTGTAGGCTTTGATCCCTACATTGTGGGCTCTTCAAGTATCCACTAATTGATGGTTGTATAATAATTTGTTTAATGATTTGGGGAAAGCTTTGGAGGATGGGACTACTCTTCTCCAATCAAGTGCTGAGTGAGCAGCTAGATTAAAGTCACTATTAGATGTGTGGAGTGAAATTTATCTATAGTGTCAAAGAATTTACAAAAAAAGCTTGACTGTGCGTCATTGGGAGCATACAATGAGGCTATAGTGACCGAGCGCCCCTTAATTGAGCCTTTTAAAATCAAATAACGACTGTCCGGGTCTTTAACCACTTCAATACAGGACACTTAAACCCCCTTCCTGCCCAAGCCATTTTTCAGCTTTCAGCGCGGTCACACTTTGAATGACTTTGAATTGCGCGGTCATGAAAAACTGTACCCAAATAAAATTTTTATAATTTTTTCCCCACAAATAGAGCTTTCTTTTGGTGGTATTTGATCACCTCTGCGGTTTTTATTTTTTGCGCTATAAACAAAAATAGAGCGACAATTTTGAAAAAAAAAGCAATATTTCTTCCTTTTTGCTATAAAAAATATCCCCAAAAAATAAATAAAAAACATTATTTTTCCTCAGTTTAGGCTGATACGTATTCTTCTACATATTTTTGGTTAAAAAAATCACAATATTGATTGGTTTGCACAAAAGTTATAGCGTCTACAAAATAGACTAGGGGATAGATTTATAGCATTTTTTTTTTTTTACTAGTAATGGCTGTGATCTGCGATTTTTATCGTGACTGCGATATTGCGGTGGACATATCGGACACTTTTGACACATTTTTGGGACCATTCACACTTATACAGCGATCCGTGCTATAAAAATGCATTGATTACTGTATAAATGTGACTGGCAGGGAAGGGGTTAACACTAGGGGCGATCAATGCGTTAATTGTGTTACCTAGGGAGTGATTCTGACTGTGGGGGGAGGGGACTGACTGGGGGAGGTGACCGATTTGTGTCCCTATGTACAAGGGACACACCATCGGTCTCCTCTTACACACAGAGATCCACGGTCCTGCTCGGTTACTGGGCAATCGCGGGTGCCCGGCGGACATCGTGGCCACCGGGCACGTGCATCGGGTCCCCAGTGACGCGGCGGGCGTGCGAACACGCCGCCGCCGGCGAGCACGCGCCCCCTAGTGGCTCGGGAAGGCGATCAATTGCGTGACCTGTATTGCGCTTTGACGTACGTTTCGGGTTCTGTCATCAGGAAGCGCTTCCTGATGACGGAACCCGAAACGTACGTCGAAGCGCAATACAGGTCACGCAATTGACGTCACTTCCGGTCCAGCTGGTTGTCTGCTCCATAGTGGTGGAGCGCACGCCAGTATCCACAGGACTCTCATTCGTTATCCCTACGCCTTTACAGCCTCAGTGCCGGGTCGGGGCAGATAACCATGTAAGCATGATTTTGGCTTTTTAGAAATTTTATACGCAATAAAAAACGGTATTACGCTATTGCTCGTTTCACCTTTGTCTGATTATACACCACTGAATCCAAGTGTTATCGTTACCTGCATGGTGGACAACATTTCGCTGATCCTTAGCAATTGGAACTTGCTGAAAGCCTGTTTGACTTCTTTTTTAATTAAAAGGGTCAATTTGCTGCGGTAAGCTGCTATCCTTACTTAATGTGCACTATCGGGTGTCAATATTATTATTGGTGAAGGTGGATCTTAATTTTTCTCAAGAGTCACATTGGATTTGTCACAATACGTTGTTTTGAAGTGGATTTATTTAGTGTTTATACAACACTTTTTCTTATGGGACATTTATTTGCATTTATTAACCCTTGTTTGGGGGTTTATTGGTTTGGACTTTATTTGCAATAAGTTTTAATTGTATTTTTACATTGTTTGTATTGATTTATATGATAGTTAATTTTTGCTGTTCACAAATTAATTTGAATAATTTTTTTGTACACACTGGTTGATCGTTATACACAGCACTAATTAATTTAAGTGGGGAGATTATATTGTTTTTGATTCTATACATGTCTACCGTTTTATAATATATTTAGATTTACCCTTATATATTAGCGCCCTCCTCTCTCACTATTTTCACTATTGATTTCAGTATTTCACTGTAATTTGAGGTGCAGCTTATTTATAGCAAATATTTAGTATAGTAATTGGCGCAGGCTCCATTTAAATCACTGTTAATCTCTATGTTACTGTATGTATCGTCACATATATATAGCCTCATGATACATATCAAAATCAAACATGGGTATACTCTGGTTGACCTTTCTATATCGAATAACTTGAAAAAATATTTTCCGTATAAAATTATATTCTTATCAAACATTAACCGGCGGGCAAACTGCAAAAGGCAATTTGACCTAAAAACAAATAAACTAGAACTGTAGAGTCCAAAACTCACACAAGGAGTCCACTCATGGGAGACCTGAAAAAATAGGGTCAAAAGCAATAAAAAAATTGCCAGGCAGGCCATGTGGGGACTTCCAATTGCGAGCTGGGGGACAATCAAGCGGAGGCAGAGAGTCTCAACATCCCTCCACAACTGATGTTATCAAATTGAGAAAAATAAAAGCGTGCATGCCTGTATATCATATGACCCCAAAAAAAGAACCTTTAAACATTAACATGAGTATTAGAGCGTATATATTGCAAGATAGTGAGCATTATACTGAGAAAAATGGAGAAAAACACAAAAAAAAAAAAAAAACCTTCCTGTAGTCATTGTTTGTGGCTTGATAGAGTGATGAAAAAAAAAGTTCCTTAATTTCAGAAAAATGTTTTACTTCTTTTCACGGATATATAGCCATTGTTGAAGACCTAAAAAGGAGGTGCAAAAGTGTTTGGCTGATTCTTCCATTGTTTCTCTATGGAAATGCATTTCTCAAGGATTGTCTCACTCTTCTCTGATCCCGAATCTGGGGTGGCCCAGATTAGAGATGAGTGTGGCGTGGAAGGGAGTCTAGGATTTAATTCTGGATCCAGTAATCCCAGTTAGACCAATAAAGCCCTGTACACACGATCGGATTTCCTATGGGTTTTAAACCAATGGATTTTTCCATCGGAAATCCAATGAAGCTGACTTCCATCAGTCTTGCCTACACACCATCAGTCAAAAAACTGATCGCCCCAAACGCTGTGATGTAAAACACTCCGACGAGCCAAGAAAAATTAGGTTCTATGCTTCTGAGGATGCGTCGACTTGATTCTGAGCATGCGTGGGTTTTTTATCCGATGGAGTTCCCCACAGACGATAGTAATTTGCTATTGTTTTTTTTTTCCATCGGATAAATTGAAAACATGTTCTATTTTTTAACACCGATGGAAAAAAGACCGATAGGGCCCATACACGATCGCTTTGTCCGATGAAAAAAGTCCATCGGACTGTTTTCATCGGTAAAACCGATCGTGTGTACAGGGCTTAAGTCTTTGCCTTCAGCGACATTGAGGACTGTGTATGTGGTTCCGCTGTGAGGTACTGTCAGTTTAAACGGGAATCCCCATCTGTATCTTATATGAGCAGATTGCAGGACAGATGTGATCTCTTTCATCTTGCGTCTTCTCCCAAGTGTGTCTTGGGATATGTCAGGGAGAATTTGAATTGTTTTGCCATCCAATTCTATATTCTGTGAGTTTCTTGAAGCTCTTAGGATATTTTCTTTAGTGAGGAAATCTTTCATACATAATATGATGTCTCTTAGCGGTTTGTCAGGGGGAGGTTTGGGGCGAAGGGCTCTGTGTATCCTGTCGTAAATGAAGGAAGATGGTGGTGTATCAGGAAGGAGAGACTGGAACAATCTAGTGACTGCAGGCATTAAATCTGTAACTGAATTAGGTATTCCACGGAGTCCTAAATTGTTCCTGCGATTTCTGTCGTCCAAATCTTCAACTTGGGCTTGAAGATATGTGTAATTGTCTGCTAGAAGTTCAAAATCCTTCCTTAAGTCATTATGTGCGAGGGATAGTTTGTCATGCTTAGATTTTAATATATCTGCACGTCCGCCCAGGGAGGCTATCTCCTGCTTTAAAGTGCTGGTTGTTTTATGTAGTTCATTTTGGAACTTGTTGGCCAGTTATTCATAAATAACAGACAAACTGGCATCTAAGTCAGCCTTAGTAAGTTCAGAGGGGTACTCACTCTGATGTTGTGGAGATGCTTGTTCGGCAGGAGCAGGAAATGCCTGTGGACAGGGACGGGTGCCATTTTGGGTCATCTTTAGCTTGCCTTTATGGTGGAGTGGATAACTTGATCTCTGCTGTTGCTGGCGACCACGACCGTGCGATTTTCTGCCTGACGGCATGTATGATGATGTCCAGCAGGGGTACGGATAACTTTTGGGTGTCTTGTGTGGGGTATGGCCCTGCAGGTAGGGATTAATCCTCCGTGATCGGCAGAGCTGCTATGGAGAGCTGCCGTTCCTCATTGTGCCGCGTATGTGCCCCTCGTAAACTTAGATTTTAAATGTTTGTTCAGTGTGCCTTAATAAAACTGATCCCAGCCTGGAGGATCACTTTCTCCTAGTCTTAGAAAATCACAAATCAGAGCATCCAGAGAGTTAATCAGGTGTGTCTGGAATTTATAAACAGTTATTTTTACAGCAGGATAATTCTGACTATATCAGCAGTGCCTATCTGTGATTTCATTTGCTTTCTTTATATGTTATTCTGACATTTAACACTGACTGAGCCCAGGTTCATACTGAGCTGCGGGAATGAAGCCGTGCGAGTTCAGCTGAACTCGCATGTTTTCACTCCCGCATGTCAGTCCTGATTTCGACCGCGATTTTAGAGACATCTTTGTAGGTTTCTGCACAGATGACAATGTAAATCGCAGGCCGAAATCACAAAAAGTAGTACAGAAACTACTTTTTAAAAATTGGTGCGGTGCCGCAAATGCAGCGTCGCACCACTTAGGATAGTGCCATTGTCGGCAATTGCCACCGATTTGACATGCGATTTGATATGTCAAATCGCATTTCAAATCATACCAATGTGAACCAGGTCTCACACAGCCTACATATCCATAAAACCAACCCAGTAAAAAATTGACACCTTGATGAAGAACATATTGTGGAAACAGTCAGCGAGTAGATTGATTGCAAAGAAATAATATTGTTAGTTTTTTTACAACGTCTTTTGAAATACAGTCAGGGGATAGAACCTATGTGCTCCCTAAAATTCTAGTACGGCGTAGTCAAAATTTACAACAAACCTTGAGATGCTTTGCTTTTTTCTTATGAAGGCATTGTGTACACCAACTCACTTGGTGAATCTGCTGATCCTGGAACATATCTGCTGGTGATTGCGGAACATCCTGTCATAGCTCCTTGCTGTTTCTCACATACAGAAAGCCTTAAAACTGAGGTTCTGTGGAACATACTTTTTTTTTTTATATATTCATTGTTATCAATTATCAATGTAATTACCTTAGCAATGTCTGCGGCACTTTAAAACACCCCCCATCTGTTTCGCGGTAAAAAAAGAGTTTATAAAACTCTTTCTCCTTTTGCCATTTTGCTTGTGGGCATCTTGAAGTCCACAAGCATATCCTTCCGGGTAGAGACAAATTCCTCTCCTTCCGGCATTCAGCGCTGATCTCGCGCACGCGCTGTGTTGACGGCGATCAGCGCCGTCAACACTTCCTGGTTGCTATGACAATCTGCATAAACATTTAAAGTTCACACCCACTACACGCCCAGTACACGCCCAGATGTGATGCAAGCCAAAGAAAAATAAACAGCAGGAACGCCTCCCAACACTCTTGAGACACAGCTGGGCAGGTAATGTTTATTTCTCCCTCTCTGTGCCAGCCAAATCAATTATAAAAGTTTATTTTTTATTTAAGAGCATATATATAGATATAACAAAAAGATTGTCACATAAAAAATGTATTTTTGTGAGTATATTAGTATACATTTATATATATATATATATATATATATATATATATATATATATATATTGTGACAGCAGGAAGGTAAAGTCACCTGGTTGCATCCAGGGGGGTAGATATATTTCGCCCAGATTCAGGCTTTACGCCGACTTATACAACTAGGTGGAGAGTTGTATAAGGCTAGTGGGCTCATGGATGACTCATACCTCTAGGGAGAGTGTGGGGCGTCGTACAGACAGGGAGTTGATGAGACCAGCTGAAGCTTGTCAGCTCATTTAGGCCTCTATAAGAACTCCCAGCTTCATTAGATGTTAGCTCATGCCTGGAACCAGACCTGTGTGGACTGTCTAGGGAGAGTGAACCCCTGTGCGGTGAGGCAAAGCCTGTGTGGCTATTTGTTTGGACTTTTACTAAACCAGGGACTTAGGGACTAGGACAGCACTAGGCTGATCCCAGTTGTTAGTTAGGAAACCTGTATGTTTAGTCAGAGGTCAACTTGACCAGGATTTATTTTGGTTATGTTTCTTTTGCTTTGCTGTGTTTTGTCACTGTAAATAGAAAATAAACCGCACCTTTTTTTGATTTTGAAAACCACAACCTCCGTTTGCTGGGCCTGTTTTGTGTGGGGAGCCCATCCCGGGGGTCACACACACCCGCTGCCGAGCTAACCCCCTCACAGTTGGTGGAGAACCAGTGGCAGTTTTTTTTAAGCCAGCATGGAGGAGATACTGAAGCAGCTGGCTCTAGCAAATGCCAATCAACAGCAGACAAATGCAGGTTTGCAAAGGAGCCTTGCAGCCCAGCAGCAGACAAATGCAACTTTGCAACAGAGTCTGGAGGCTCAGCAACGAGCCCAGCAGCAATCTGAGGCCCGCTTCATAGACCTGTTGCAGAAGCAAGAGCAGAGACTACAACAACAGATGGAAGCAGTAATGCAGCAACGTCCGCAGACCAGTGAGGAAAGCCGTCCCACTAATACCGCGTCCTTTGGGGTGAGTCGTTTATTGACAAAAATGACTGGAGAGGATGATCCAGAGGTATTTTTGACCACATTTGAAAGGACCGCTGAAAGAGAAAAGTGGCCTGAGGAGCAGTGGGCTGGACTGGTGGCTCCTCTGTTAACTGGTGAATCGCAGAAAGCTTACTATGACCTAGAGCCTAACCAAGCAAAAGACTATGTGATGCTAAAAGCTGAAATATTGGCAAGGCTGGGTGTCACCCAGGCTGTCCGGGCTCAGCGTGTGCATAACTGGACTTTCCAGCTTGGAAAACCCCCCAGGTCTCAAATGTATGATCTCATTCACCTGAGCAGAAAGTGGCTACAGCCAGAGACTTTGTCCGCACCAAAGATTGTGGAACGTGTTGTAATGGATCGGTTTTTGAGAGCTCTTCCTACTGCCATCCAAAAGTGGGTAAGCCATGGAGACCCAGAGACGGCCGATGGTCTTGTGGATCGTGTGGAGAAATACTTGGCTACAGAGAACCTGACGGCCTCTTCCAGAGACACTCGGACTTTCCACCCTAAGACCAGACCATCCCCAGGGGCGGATAAGAGGATTCCAAGGGGTGAGGGTGGAGAGAGTGAGAGGGTGGGAGCTCTACCCCAAGTTTGGCGAGAACAGCCTGGGAAATCAGCGGCTCAAGAGGCGGCAAGAAGGATCGTTTGCTACCGCTGCCGGCAAGCGGGACATATTGCAGCCAATTGCCCGGTTGTGGAGGAACCCATGCAGTGTGACTTTCTGACGGGCAGACGTCAGTCGCTGTGTGCGACAGTCGCATGCACTGCCATTCGAGGAACTGAGAAACATTTATGCAAAATGTGTGTTAATGGTAGAAATGTTGTGGTATTGCTGGATTCAGGTAGCCTTGTGACCCTGATAAAGGCTGAGTTAGTTAAAACAGAGGTCTCTGGGAATAGCAAGGTAGCTGTTATTTGTGTGCATGGGGACACCCGAGAGTATCCAGTGACTACAGTGTGTTTCGAGACCCCCAAAGGTACCCTCTCTCATCCAGTGGGCTTAGTATCTCAGTTACCGCATGACGCCATTGTGGGAAGGGATTTTCCGAAGTTCTGGGAACTGTGGGATGATCCTGAGCCCCCCACTGGTGCCCCTATGTACCAGGAATGTGATAGCCAGAACTCCCCTGAGAGTGGTGAGGACTCTCCGGAATTTCCCTTATCAGTATTGGCAGGGGAGACTCAAGAAACTGGAGAGGAGCCCACCTCCTCAGACGAAAACCTACCGTCTGTGGAGTTTTCTGATCTTGAGGTTCACAGGGAAAACTTTGCCACAGAACAGTTGAAAGACCCCGCCCTAATAAAGGCACGGGAAAACGTAGTGAAAATAGATGGCGAGTTAGTGAACCCAGATAATACCTGCACTTACCCATACTTCAGCGTAGAGAAGGACCTACTGTATCGGGTGGCAAAAAGGGCAGAAGAAACCGTTGAGCAGCTTGTGGTGCCCAAACCTTACAGGAAGTTGGTGTTGGAGTTGGCCCATGGGCACATTCTTGGAGGTCATCTGGGGACAGAGAAAACCCGAGAGAGGGTATTACAGAGATTCTATTGGCCGGGGGTGATGAAGGACATAGAAAATTATTGTTCCTCCTGCCCTGTGTGTCAGAGGTCGGCCCCGATGCCACATTTCCGTAGCCCGCTGGTCCCTCTACCCATCATTGAGGTCCCGTTTGAGAGGATCGCCATGGATTTGGTAGGTCCTATAATCAAGTCCGCTAGGGGGCACCAGTACATATTAGTTATAATGGACTATGCCACCCGTTATCCAGAAGCGATCCCTCTCCGAAATACCTCGGCCAAAACCATAGCCAAAGAGCTATCTCTTGTGTTTAGCCGGGTGGGTATTTGTAAAGAACTGCTTACGGACCAAGGTACACCCTTTATGTCCCGGGTTATGAAGGAGCTGTGTAAATTGTTCAAAGTGACGCAATTACGTACATCTGTGTATCACCCCCAAACCGATGGGCTGGTTGAAAGGTTCAACAAAACCCTAAAACAAATGTTGAAGAAAGTGGTGGATAGAGATGGAAAGGATTGGGACTGTCTACTTCCTTATCTGATGTTTGCTATTAGGGAGGTGCCCCAATCCTCTACGGGATTCTCCCCCTTTGAGTTACTGTATGGGAGACACCCAAGAGGGCTGTTGGATATTGCCAAGGAAACTTGGGAAAGTGAGAGTTCTCCCCACAGGAGTGTGATTGAGCATGTCGCCCTGATGCAAGACCGAATTGCACAGGTAATGCCCATCGTGAAGGAACATTTGGCCCAAGCGCAGTTAGCACAGCAGAGAGTGTACAACCGTGGAGCCAAGACCCGTACCTTTTCCCCGGGGGATAGGATACTGGTACTTGTCCCTACGGTTGAAAGTAAATTCCTTGCCAAATGGCAAGGCCCCTACGAGATAATGGAAAAAGTGAGCGAAGTGAATTACAAGGTCAGACAACCAGGAAGGCGAAAGCCCGAACAGATCTATCACGTTAATCTGTTGAAAGCCTGGAGGGATAGAGAGTCCCTAGTCGCAGACACTTGGTCACCAGCTCAAACTGGTTGCGTGATTCCGGAGGTTGGAATAGCAGCCACCTTGTCACAACCCCAACAACAGGAGGTTAAGGAGTTTGTGCTTCGCAACAAGGAGGTATTCTCTGAGCTGCCGGGACAAACATCTGGGGTAGAGCATGACATCATTACCCCGCCCGGTGAAAGGGTGAAGTTAAAACCCTATCGGATCCCAGAGGCCCGACGGGAGGCAATACGGGAGGAAGTACAGAAAATGCTGAACTTAGGGGTGATAGAGGAGTCCCAAAGTGATTGGTCTAGTCCCATTGTGTTGGTGCCTAAACCGGATGGGAGCTGGCGATTTTGTAACGATTTTCGACAGTTGAACAAAGTTACAAAATTTGACACCTACCCCATGCCACGTATAGATGAGTTGATCGACCGGCTGGGAACAGCCCGATACATGACGACTCTTGACCTCACAAAAGGGTATTGGCAAATCCCCCTGGCCAAGTCGGCCAAAGAGAAAACCGCATTTGTAACCCCAGACGGGGCGTTCCAATATAAAAGAATGCCGTTCGGGTTACAGAATGCGCCGGCCACATTCCAGCGGAAAATGGACCAGATGCTGAGGCCCCATCGGAAGTATGCTGCGGCTTACCTGGATGACATAATTGTCCATAGCACAGATTGGGCCTCACATCTGCCAAAAGTGCAAGCAGTCCTGGACTCTGTTCGGGAAGCGGGGTTTACGGCTAACCCCAAGAAGTGTACCATTGGGCAGGAGGAGGCCAAATATCTTGGGTACACCATTGGGAGGGGAGTAATAAAACCCCAACTCAACAAAGTCGAGGCCATCCAGAGTTGGCCACGTCCCAACAGCAAGAAGCAGGTACGAGCCTTTCTGGGAATCGCTGGGTATTATCGGCGATTCATTCCCCACTTTGCTTCTAAGGCTGTGCCCCTAACCAACCTGACGAAGGGGAAAGGGTCGGTCATGATTAAGTGGACCCCCGAGGCTGAGGCAGCATTCCAATTCTTGAAACAAGCCTTATGTAGCCAGCCAGTGTTGTACTCACCCGACTTCTCTAAAGACTTTGTCGTACAAAGTGATGCGTCAGATGTGGGGCTAGGAGCAGTATTGTCCCAGGTCTGGAACGGGGAAGAGCACCCAGTCATTTACCTCAGCAGGAAGTTGAAGTCCCATGAGGTAAATTACGCCACCGTTGAAAAGGAGTGTTTAGCGGTGAAGTGGGCTCTAGATTCCCTTCGGTACTACCTGCTAGGTAGGCACTTTGACATGGTTACGGATCACGCTCCGTTAAAGTGGATGGCTCAAAACAAAGAAACAAATAGAAGAGTGAATAGGTGGTTCCTGGCCCTCCAGGAATTCAACTTCACAGTAAAGCATCGCCCTGGCGTTCAAATGGGGAATGTGGATGCTTTGTCTCGAGTACATGAATGCCTGATTGCTGGTGTTCCAACCCCGAGGTTAAAACAAGAGGGGGGGGTATGTGACAGCAGGAAGGTAAAGTCACCTGGTTGCATCCAGGGGGGTAGATATATTTCGCCCAGATTCAGGCTTTACGCCGACTTATACAACTAGGTGGAGAGTTGTATAAGGCTAGTGGGCTCATGGATGACTCATACCTCTAGGGAGAGTGTGGGGCGTCGTACAGACAGGGAGTTGATGAGACCAGCTGAAGCTTGTCAGCTCATTTAGGCCTCTATAAGAACTCCCAGCTTCATTAGATGTTAGCTCATGCCTGGAACCAGACCTGTGTGGACTGTCTAGGGAGAGTGAACCCCTGTGCGGTGAGGCAAAGCCTGTGTGGCTATTTGTTTGGACTTTTACTAAACCAGGGACTTAGGGACTAGGACAGCACTAGGCTGATCCCAGTTGTTAGTTAGGAAACCTGTATGTTTAGTCAGAGGTCAACTTGACCAGGATTTATTTTGGTTATGTTTCTTTTGCTTTGCTGTGTTTTGTCACTGTAAATAGAAAATAAACCGCACCTTTTTTTGATTTTGAAAACCACAACCTCCGTTTGCTGGGCCTGTTTTGTGTGGGGAGCCCATCCCGGGGGTCACACACACCCGCTGCCGAGCTAACCCCCTCACAATATATATATATATATACACATATACACACACACACATAATAAATTAATACATGTTTATATATGTATGTGTATGTGTCATGACAATTTACTACATGATATAGTAGAGAGTGCCAAAGCTCTCTGAAAACCGTCTCGTCTCCCTCACAACATCTACTACAAAAATAGAAATGCAGCAAAATGGGTCCAATCCATGGTAAAATTGCACGGTTTATTTTTTTGGGGGAAATTTGCATCAATTTTCTTCGTATATTTTTCACGTAATGCCACATATCAAATTGATGGTTTATGTTTTTGTATTTTTCGTTTGTCGAAAGTAGTTTACGAATACCAGTGTGTCGATCCGTTCCCACAAATTGAACATCCAATCCATTGTCAATTATGCGATCTAAACATTTGGTAAATCCAAACTTCTCCATCGCAACAGAAGAAGTGGTCTGTGACACCTGCACTAGTTCAAAGTCCACAATTTTCTTTGAACTAAAATCCATGAACGTGTATGTAGAATACTTTGCTGAAAACCCTGGGCTATCACATTGCCCATCCCCTAACAAGAACACTGGTTTTCCTAACAATTCCTCAGTGACATTAGAAATCATAGTTTGCCAACTACGATCAATTGCTTTAAAAACAAATGCATTTTGAGATCTGTGGAAATAAGTTTTTCCAAAAATTTGTATACCACAGAGATCAAACATTTCTCTTACTTTTGCGTAGCTTCCTCCAGTTAAAGTTATTGCCCCAGAAAGCAAAATATTACCAGCCGAATAATGTTTAATTTTGGGCTGGCTTTCCCAAAGTTTTGACCGGTGAAAATCTGTACAGATCGAGTGAACTGAAATCATTGTGCCAATAATTTTTTTCTCAATCTTTTAGATTTTTGAAAAACAGCCAGGTTTAGGGCAAATCATCGCATAAAGTAGTTTATCAAGGCAGATTTCGAAAACAATAAATTTTTTCTCTTTCACCAAATTCAAGGGATGAGGAAGTGCATCTTCTGTTTCAATTTACACCTCACTTTCACAAAGACTATGATCGCCTTTTTGGGGTGTATCACAATCTGACTCGTGAAAGCTCGGATCCTCCAGATAAGACAATTTTCTTTTAGTCCCAACTTCTGGACTTTCAACATACGGGTTGAAGGCTGATTTACTATTTCTTGGTATTAGCGAAGGGGTAGACAAGACAGGTAAAGCGGGCGAAAAAGAGATCACCGATTGAACTTCTTTTGTCTTTTGATGACTTTCTGGTGTTGACACTAGAAGTGGTGTCATTAAAAGATCCTCTTTACTACAATACGAATGTTCTAAAAAAATGGTATCACTTGTACCTTCAGATTCCACAAATTCTGAATGTCCAAGGCCAGTTTGTGTGCTGGCATCGTTGTTTGTCACATGTTTAGATTGACTACTAGCATGACATTGGCAAGTACATGTAGCACTGTCCATGGCTGTCTGAGAGGTTCCAGCCTTCACGTGTTGTGTCATCCATATTTTTTTCAATCGATTAAGCCATTTATTTCCCGATTTTTCTGTGGTTCCTGTTTCGTTAAATATGGTAGGAACAGATTCAGGAATTAATCTCCTTTGACTTCCCCTCATAATAAAGCACTCACTTTCAAAATGTGAAGAACACATCCGATAAATATCTGAACGAATGTCCGCTTTGATAATTGGTATATATTCCTCTATCATTCCTGGGTCCATTCCAGCATTGCGCAGCCATAATTTTATTTTCTGTTCCTCTTTCGGAAAAGCAAAATAACTTACTTTGGTTTCTTTATTTACGGGAGTAGTGCAGTTTGAACAAAATTTTGCCATGCATCCTGGCATTTCTACTGCTTATGTAAAAAATCATAGTTAGTGAAGAACAAAATTTAGATTTATATTAAAAATATAAACAAAAGACAACAACGCTTTAATTTCATAATATAATATATCTTTATTTTAATTTATGTAGTGATATAAACAAATAATAATTTTTACAAATATATTATTATTATTACATAGAGAGTTAAAAAAAAATTTAAATTAAAACAAGGTCAATAAATAAAAAACAAAAGAGAAATGTATAAATACATCAAGAGAGAGAGAGACCTAGAGAGGAAGAGAGAGAGAGGGTTACATGGAGGGAAAGAGGGAGAAAAGAGGGAGAGCGGTATAGATGGAGGGAAAGAGGGACAGAGGTACAGAGGGAAAGAGGAAGAGGAAGAGGTAAAGGGAGAGGGAAGGAGAGAGTGAATGAGGGAAAGAGGGATGGAATGAGGGATAAAAAAAAGGTAAAAAGGTAGAGCAACAGAGAGAAAGGGAGAGAGTGAAAGAGGGAGTGATAAAAGGAAAGAAAGTGGAAGTGTGGGATAGAGGGAGAGAAAGAGGGATAGAGAGAGAAAGAGAGAGATAGGGAGAGGAAAAGAGGGAGTGATAGAGAAAGAGGTAAAGAGGGAGAGAAAGAGGGAGTGAGGGAAAGAGACATGGAATGATGGAAAAAAAAAGGTAAAAAGGTAGAGCAACAGAGAGAAAGGGAGAGAGTGAAAGAGGGAGTGATATAAGGAAAGAAAGTGGAAGTGTATGATAGAGGGAGAGAAAGAGGGATAGAGGAAGAAAAAGAGGGAATGAGGGAAAGAGATGGAATGAGGGATAAAAAAAAGGGAAAAAGGTAGAGCAAGAGAGAGAAAGAGGGATAGAGGGAGAGAAAGAGGGAATGAGGTAAAGAGATGGAATGAGGGATAAAAAAAGGTAGAGCAACAGAGAGAAAGGGAGAGAGTGAAAGAGGGAGTGATATAAGGAAAGAAAGTGGAAGTGTGGGATAAAGGGAGAGAAAGAGGGATAGAGGAAGAGAAAGAGGGAATGAGGGAAAGAGATGGAATGAGGGATAAAAAAAAGGTAGAGCAACAGAGAGAAAGGGAGAGAGTGAAAGAGGGAGTGATATAAGGAAAGAAAGTTGAAGTGTGGGATAGAGGGAGAGAAAGAGGGATAGAGAGAGAAAGAGAGAGAGGGAGAGGAAAAGAGGGAGTGATAGAGAAAGAGGTATAAGAGAGAGAGAAAGAGGGAGTGAGGGAAAGAGACATGGAATGATGGAAAAAAAAGGTAAAAAGGTAGAGCAACAGAGAGAAAGGGAGAGAGTGAAAGAGGGAGTGATATAAGGAAAGAAAGTGGAAGTGTGGGATAGAGGGAGAGAAAGAGGGATAGAGGAAGAGAAAGAGGGAATGAGGGAAAGAGATGGAATGAGGGATAAAAAAAGGGAAAAAGGTAGAGCAAGAGAGAGAAAGAGGGATAGAGGGAGAGAAATAGGGAATGAGGGAAAGAGATGGAATGAGGGATAAAAAAAGGTAGAGCAACAGAGAGAAAGGGAGAGAGTGAAAGAGGGAGAGATATAAGGAAAGAAAGTGGAAGTGTGGGATAGAGGGAGAGAAAGAGGGATAGAGAGAGAAAGAGAGAGAGGGAGAGGAAAAGAGGGAGTGATAGAGAAAGAGGTATAGAGGGAGAGAAAGAGGGAGTGAGGGAAAGAGACATGGAATGATGGAAAAAAAAGGTAAAAAGGTAGATCAACAGAGAGAAAGGGAGAGAGTGAAAGAGGGAGTGATATAAGGAAAGAAAGTGGAAGTGTGGGATAGAGGGAGAGAAAGAGGGATAGAGGAAGAGAAAGAGGGAATGAGGGAAAGAGATGGAATGAGGGATAAAAAAAAGGGAAAAAGGTAGAGCAAGAGAGAGAAAGAGGGATAGAGGGAGAGAAAGAGGGAATGAGGGAAATAGATGGAATGAGGGATAAAAAAAAGGTAGAGCAAGAGAGAGAAAGGGAGAGAGTGAAAGAGGGAGTGATATAAGGAAAGAAAGTGGAAGTGTGGGATAGAGGGAGAGAAAGAGGGATAGAGAGAGAAAGAGAGAGAGGGAGAGGAAAAGAGGGAGTGATAGAGAAAGAGGTATAGAGGGAGAGAAAGAGGGAGTGAGGGAAAGAGACATGGAATGATGGAAAAAAATAAATAAAAGGTAGAGCAAGAGAGAGAAAGGGAGAGAGTGAAAGAGGGAGTGATATAAGGAAAGAAAGTGGAAGTGTGGGATAGAGGGAGAGAAAGAGGGATAGAGAGAGAAAGAGAGAGAGGGAGAGGAAATGCGGGAGTGATAGAGAAAGAGGTATAGAGGGAGAGAAAGAGGGAGTGAGGGAAAGAGACATGGAATGATGGAAAAAAAAAAGGTAAAAAGGTAGATCAACAGAGAGAAAGGGAGAGAGTGAAAGAGGGAGTGATATAAGGAAAGAAAGTGGAAGTGTGGGATAGAGGGAGAGAAAGAGGGATAGGAGAAGAGAAAGAGGGAATGAGGGAAAGAGATGGAATGAGGGATAAAAAAAAAGGTAGAGCAACAGAGAGAAAGGGAGAGAGTGAAAGAGGGAGTGATATAAGGAAAGAAAGTGGAAGTGTGGGATAAAGGGAGAGAAAGAGGGATAATAGGATTTTTATAACAGCTTACCTGTAAAATCCTTTTCTTGGAGTACATCACGGGACACAGAGCGACATAGTCATTACTAATGGGTTATATAGTTACCGTCAGGTGCTGGCACTGGCAACTTCCAAAACCGGAAGTACCCTCCCCTATATAAGCCCCTCCCATCCGGGAGCACCTCAGTTTTGTAGCAAAGCAATAAGTGTCCCCAAAGAGGGGCGGGAGCTCTGTGTCCCGTGATGTACTCCAAGAAAAGGATTTTACAGGTAAGCTGTTATAAAAATCCTATTTTCTTTCTCGTACATCACGGGACACAGAGCGACATAGTCATTACTAATGGGATGTCCTAAAGCAATGCCAAATGAGGGGGGGGATACACCATATATAAGCTGAGCGCTATCAGACATGAGGATCTTTTGCGGCCTGCAACACACTGCGCCCAAAGGCGACATCCTCCTGACTTCTAACGTCCACCTGGTAGAACCTAGTAAACGTGTGTACTGAAGACCATGTTGCGGCCTTACAGACTTGAGCCAGGGAGGCCTGGTGATGCACTGCCCATGAAGTTCCAACTGCTCTCGTGGAGTGCGCCCTAACTTTGAACGGAGGCGGTCTACTTCTCAAGCTATAGGCTTGTATTATGACCTGTCGAATCCACTTGGCTAAAGTAGATTTTGACGCTGCCTGACCCTTTCTGGGGCCTTCCGGCAGAATAAACAAAGTATCCGTTCTGCGAATCTGAGCAGTGGCTTTTAGATAAGCTTTAACTGCTCTTACTACATCCAAAGAATGCAATAACTTTTCCTCTACCGAAGTAGGCTTGGGGAAAAAAGAAGGAAGAACCACATCTTGGTTCAAATGAAAACTCGATACCACCTTAGGAAGAAAGGCTGGATGAGGACGTAACACTACTCTGTCCTTATGGATAACCAGATATGGCTCCTTACAGGACATAGCTGCTAATTCCGATACTCTTTTAGCCGAACAAATGGCTACTAGAAAAATCAATTTCCTGGTGAGAAGCACTAAGGAAATATGCTGTAATGGTTCAAATGGTTGTTTCTGTAGAACCGACAGAACCAAGTTTAGATCCCATGGACATATGGGAATATTAACCGGAGGACTAATATGCATCACTCCTTGTATAAAGGCTTTGACTAGTGAATGCGAAGCCAAGGGCCTTTGAAAAAATATTGACAAGGCCGAAATCTGACCTTTGATAGTACTCAAGGCAAGCTTCCTATCTACAGCCCATTGTAGGAAGTCCAGAATTCTACCTATTACGTATTTACGTGGATGCCATTTCCTGGCCTCACACCAGGCGATGTACGCCTTCCAGATTCTATAGTAGATCTGCCTGGATACCGGTTTCCTGGCATTGATCATGGTAGACACCACAGCATTAGAGAGCCCTCTCCTTTTTAGAATGTGGGCTTCAATAGCCAGGCCGTCAAACCTAGGGCTGGTAAGGAAGGGTGGTATATCGGTCCCTGCGAAAGCAGGTCCGGACGATGTGGGAGGGTCCAAGGACTCCCCACAGACATTTTTACAATCTCCGCGTACCATGCTCTTCGGGGCCACGCTGGAGCCACCAGAATCACTGGTTTCTTTTCTACCCTGATTCTGCGGAGTAATCGAGGTAACAATTGTGGCGGTGGGAATGCATATATCAGCTTGAACTGATCCCAAGGGAACACTAGGGCATCCGAGCCGCACGCTAGGGGATCCCTTGTCCAAGAGACAAACCTGTCCACTTTCGTGTTGAACCTGGATGCTAGCAGATCTACATCCGGTGTTCCCCACCGCTGACATATTGTCCGGAAAACCTCGGGATGAAGGGACCATTCCCCTGGGCATAATTGTTGGCGACTTAGAAAGTCCGCCTTCCAATTCTCCACCCCTGGAATGAATACCGCAGATATGGCTGGGACATATCTTTCTGCCCATCTCAGGATGTAATTTACTTCCCTTTGGGCTGCACGACTCCTGGTGCCCCCCTGACGATTGATATATGTCACTGCTGTGGCATTGTCTGACTGAACTCTGACAGGGGACCCTTAGAGTTTGGATGTCCATGCTACTAGGGCATACCGGGCTGCTCGTATCTCTAAGAGATTGATGGGCAGGGCCTTTTCCGCATCCGACCATCTGCCCTGGAGAGACCATTGCTCCAGTACTGCTCCCCAGCCTAAAAGGCTGGCATCTGTAGTGACCACCTTCCAAGAAATCGGACTGAAGGATTTCCCTCTTTCCAGATTTCGGGGAACCAACCACCAACGGAGGCTTCTGCGAACGGAAGGGGACAAGGACATTGGTACGTCCAGAGCCTGAACTTTTTTGTTCCAGGCTGACAGTATGGCCCTTTGCAACTTCCTTGAATGGAATTGACCGTAGGGTACTGCTTCGAATGATGCCACCATTTTTCCCAGCAGCCTCATGCACAGGCGTATGGATGGCTGTCTTTTTGAACCCACTAAGTGGATCAAATCTCTCAAAGACGACCCCTTTTCTCGAGGCAAGAAAATTTTTCTCTGGTCTGAATCCAGCCTTAGCCCCAAGTATTACAGACTTTTGACTGGTTTTAGGGCTGACTTGTCTCGGTTGATAATCCAACCGTGATATTCCAGATACTTGATTGTCTCGTGAACAACCACTTCTAGTTTTTCCACTGAGTGGTCTATCAGCAACAAGTCGTCTAGATATGCCATTATCGTTACACCTCGTGTTCTTAGATTGGCCAATAATGGGGCCAGAATTTTTGTGAACACTCTTGGTGCTGTGGCCAGACCGAAGGGTAAGGCTCTGAACTGAAAATGGCGCCCTTCTATCGCAAAGCGTAGAAATTTTTGGTGGGCTGGAAAGATGGGGATGTGCAAATACGCATCTTTGATGTCGATCGAGGCTAACCATTCCTCCCCTTGTAGGGCAGTGGCTACCGATCGGATCGACTCCATCCGGAAAGTCCTGATATGTAGGAATTTGTTTAGCCCTTTTAGATTTAATATGGGCCTCACGTCCCCGTTTGGCTTCGGAACTGTAAAGAGGTTTGAGTAAAACCCGAACCCCCATTCTTCCAGGGGGACCTCTATAATTACTGCTTGAAGCAATAATTGTTCCAGTGCCAACAGGAGGGATCCTCTCTTCTGGGGATCCCTTGGCACGTTCGACCTTATAAAGCGGGAAGGAGGGGAGTTTTTTAACTCCAATTTGTATCCCAGATTTACTGCGGAGTGCACCCATCTGTCTCGGATCGTGTCCCGCCAGGTTTCTGTGAACAACTGAAGTCTTCCCCCCACCCGATTGGGTGGGGGCAACCCTTCATGTATTTGACTTTGGGGGAGGTTTTGTACCTCTCCTGCTCCAGAGCTTCTTGTTACCCTGCAACTGTCCCTGATTTTTACCTCCGGGATTTGACCGGGGAGGCCGTCGGAACTGTTTCACAGCCGATGTCCTAGGGACTGGAGAAGCCGGCCTCTTAAAAGAGGGACCTCTAACTCTATTTTTGACCGGCAAGAGTGTACTTTTACCGCTGGAAATTCTCTGGATATACTTGTCCAGGTCTTCCCCGAATAAGCGCTCCCCATGAAATGGGAAGCTGACCAGCAATTTTTTACAGGGAGCTTCAGCAGACCAGTTTTTGAGCCATAGAAGCCTGCGCATATGTACTACAGACAGCGTAAGGCGGGAGGCCTGATGGATTGAATCCTTTATAGCGTCCACCGCAAAGCATAAGGCTCTAGGTAGATCAGCTAGAGCAAGAGCCTGCTGATCTGGCACGTCCCTTAAGACCTGTTTCAACTGATCCTTCACTGCTTGGCAGACCCCTATAGCTGCCACTGCTGGTTGTGTCACCAATCCTGCTGTAGAAAAAGCAGATTTCAATAAGGACTCCAATTTTTTATCTATTGGGTCCTTGAACATTTGGACATTTTCCACCGGACATGTCAGTGATTTATTCACACAAGAGATGGCTGCGTCCGCTGTAGGGACCTTCCATTTTCTGACGAACTTATCCTCCATAGGATAGACCACCGGAAATCTCTTGGGGGGAGTAAATATTTTGTCAGGATGCTCCCAATCCTGGTAAATGAGCCCCTCCAGTAAAGGATGGATCGGAAAAGAACAAACAGTCTGGGGAGCTTTTAGCGACCCCAACGAGGAGACAGAAGAGGAGGATGGCTCCGCAAGTGGCATTTTAAATGCTGATTGGACCATATTAGTCAGGGACTGCACCCATAACCTCTCAGCATGTGATGCTGAGAACGGCTCCTCCACTGTTGATTCCTCTACAACTGAATCAACCTCATCCTGATCCCCCTCAGGTAGGTCGTTCTCTGTATGGGACTGTTGCTCTGTTAACAGGCACTCTGAGGGAGGAGACGGAGATCGAGCGCTTTTTCCTGTGACAGGGAAGCAGCAATTAGTGCTGACAATCTCTCTTCCAGCCCTCCCAGAGCTGAGGAAAAAACCTCCTCTGTTACATACACAGGAGCAGGTGAACTGGGGACAGCCACAGTACCAGGTACTCCTGGGGGTGCCCTACGGTCACTAACCTCTGATTCTTCAGGGGAGACTGGTGCAGCCAAAGCATGCCCAAGATCCTCAGAGCCCGATGGAGACCCCCTATTCCTCCTGGAATTTCTAGTCCCGGAGTTTTTAGACGGCATATTCCTAAGCCACAAAGCTGAGGTATTCCAGCCGAAAATACACCAGTTACTGATAATAGTCTAGCATAAATGCTGCTATAATAAACAGTTGGTGTCTACTAATGTGCCTTTCTAGGGGATGCCTGTATCAACCGCTTGCTGTATGCCTTTAAATGTTGCCAGCTCTGTCTCTGTACTTCATAGCCAGCTTATGCAATAATGTGGCTTTTTAAAAACCTGCTGGGACGCCCGCACATGCGCAGAAGCGCTGCGGCGCGCACAGAGCGTCATCCCCCAGGCCCCGCCCCTTTTTCCGGCCACCTCTATATATAGAGGCGCGTGCACGCGCACGCGCGCGGCCACGTGCGCCTCGGCGCTAATTTTCAAACATGGAAACCAGGGACAGGAGCCAGGGCCCCCTTTGCCGCAGGCCGGGGGATAGACGAACACTGCAATATGGCAGAGGAAACAGTTTCCTGTAGGAGAACTCACCAGCTGCCTGGACTTTGCTCTCTGAGAAGAAATTAGTCCATATGACAAGAAAAACATTCCACAGCGGCCTCTAGTGGACAAACACAGGTACCGCAGTTTAATATACTAAACATATATAAAAAAACATTCTTTTTTTTTTTTTTTTTTTCTTGACCACCATTAAAAATTATTACATTTTTTTTTAGTAGTTACAGGCATGCACAGATATTAGCGGGAATACCGTTAGGTAACAGACAGAAAGACAAATTAGGCTTGGGGGTCCCCCAATAGAACCAAGTTCCTGGGGGCCCCCACTTACCTGTTCCCCGCCGCAGGACTTTGTTTGGTCCACAAAAGCCCAAACTTCACCTATCACGGCAGGCATTGTAATCAAACCTTCAGGGACCGGGTTCCCAAGGATTCCACTCCCCTGGACCTGTATAGCACCCTGCACAGAAAACATCTTGGTCGTGGGTATGACCAGAGCTCTGGATCCCAGGGTCCAGCTCTCCTAAGAGAAGCATTACAGGCAGAACCTTGCTCTTCTCTGCAAGGCCCGGGTACCGACCGTTTAGCTATGAAGCTTTTTTGGTCGGATCCGGAATAGCTTACTGAGGCCCAAAAGAACCTGTACGCAAGCTCAGTGAAAAACACATGTTTCTTCTTGGCCAACACCTTAGACACTGGCAAAAAACTGAGGTGCTCCCGGATGGGAGGGGCTTATATAGGGGAGGGTACTTCCGGTTTTGGAAGTTGCCAGTGCCAGCACCTGACGGTAACTATATAACCCATTAGTAATGACTATGTCGCTCTGTGTCCCGTGATGTACGAGAAAGAAAGAGGAAGAGAAAGAGGGAATGAGGGAAAGAGATGGAATGAGGGATAAAAAAAAGGTAGAGCAACAGAGAGAAAGGGAGAGAGTGAAAGAGCGAGTGATATAAGGAAAGAAAGTTGAAGTGTGGGATAGAGGGAGAGAAAGAGGGATAGAGAGAGAAAGAGAGAGAGGGAGAGGAAAAGAGGGAGTGATAGAGAAAGAGGTATAGAGGGAGAGAAAGAGGGAGTGAGGGAAAGAGACATGGAATGATGGAAAAAAAAAGGAAAAAAGGTAGAGCAAGAGAGAGAAAGGGAGAGAGTGAAAGAGGGAGTGATATAAGGAAAGAAAGTTGAAGTGTGGGATAGAGGGAGAGAAAGAGGGATAGAGAGAGAAAGAGAGAGAGGGAGAGGAAAAGAGGGAGTGATAGAGAAAGAGGTATAGAGGGAGAGAAAGAGGGAGTGAGGGAAAGAGACATGGAATGATGGAAAAAAAAAGGTAAAAAGGTAGAGCAACAGAGAGAAAGGGAGAGAGTGAAAGAGGGAGTGATATAAGGAAAGAAAGTGGAAGTGTGGGATAGAGGGAGAGAAAGAGGGATAGAGGAAGAGAAAGAGGGAATGAGGGAAAGAGATGGAATGAGGGATAAAAAAAGGGAAAAAGGTAGAGCAAGAGAGAGAAAGAGGGATAGAGGGAGAGAAAGATGGAATGAGGGAAAGAGATGGAATGAGGGATAAAAAAAAGTAGAGCAAGAGAGAGAAAGGGAGAGAGTGAAAGAGGGAGTGATATAAGAAAATAAAGTGGAAGTGTGGGATAGAGGGAGAGAAAGAGGGATAGAGAGAGAAAGAGAGAGAGGGAGAGGAAAAGAGGGAGTGATAGAGAAAGAGGTATAGAGGGAGAGAAAGAGGGAGTGAGGGAAAGAGACATGGAATGATGGAAAAAAAAAAGGAAAAAAGGTAGAGCAAGAGAGAGAAAGGGAGAGAGTGAAAGAGGGAGTGATATAAGGAAAGTGGAAGTGTGGGATAGAGGGAGAGAAAGAGGGATAGAGAGAGAAAGAGAGAGAGGGAGAGGAAAAGAGGGAGTGATAGAGAAAGAGGTATAGAGGGAGAGAAAGAGGGAGTGAGGGAAAGAGACATGGAATGATGGAAAAAAAAAGGAAAAAAGGTAGAGCAAGAGAGAGAAAGGGAGAGAGTGAAAGAGGGAGTGATATAAGGAAAGAAAGTTGAAGTGTGGGATAGAGGGAGAGAAAGAGGGATAGAGAGAGAAAGAGAGAGAGGGAGAGGAAAAGAGGGAGTGATAGAGAAAGAGGTATAGAGGGAGAGAAAGAGGGAGTGAGGGAAAGAGACATGGAATGATGGAAAAAAAAGGTAAAAAGGTAGAGCAACAGAGAGAAAGGGAGAGAGTGAAAGAGGGAGTGATATAAGGAAAGAAAGTGGAAGTGTGGGATAGAGGGAGAGAAAGAGGGATAGAGGAAGAGAAAGAGGGAATGAGGGAAAGAGATGGAATGAGGGATAAAAAAAAGGGAAAAAGGTAGAGCAAGAGAGAGAAAGAGGGATAGAGGGAGAGAAAGAGGGAATGAGGGAAAGAGATGGAATGAGGGATAAAAAAAAAGGTAGAGCAAGAGAGAGAAAGGGAGAGAGTGAAAGAGGGAGTGATATAAGGAAAGAAAGTGGAAGTGTGGGATAGAGGGAGAGAAAGAGGGATATAGAGAGAAAGAGAGAGAGGGAGAGGAAAAGAGGGAGTGATAGAGAAAGAGGTATAGAGGGAGAGAAAGAGGGAGTGAGGGAAAGAGACATGGAATGATGGAAAAAAAAAGGTAGAGCAAGAGAGAGAAAGGGAGAGAGTGAAAGAGGGAGTGATATAAGGAAAGAAAGTGGAAGTGTGGGATAGAGGGAGAGAAAGAGGGATAGAGGAAGAGAAAGAGGGAATGAGGGAAAGAGATGGAATGAGGGATAAAAAAAAGGGAAAAAGGTAGAGCAAGAGAGAGAAAGAGGGATAGAGGGAGAGAAAGAGGGAATGAGGGAAAGAGATGGAATGAGGGATAAAAAAAGGTAGAGCAACAGAGAGAAAGGGAGAGAGTGAAAGAGGGAGTGATATAAGGAAAGAAAGTGGAAGTGTGGGATAGAGGGAGAGAAAGAGGGATAGAGAGAGAAAGAGAGAGAGGGAGAGGAAAAGAGGGAGTGATAGAGAAAGAGGTATAGAGGGAGAGAAAGAGGGAGTGAGGGAAAGAGACATGGAATGATGAAAAAAAAAAAGGAAAAAGGTAGAGCAACAGAGAGAGAAAGGGAGAGAGTGAAAGAGGGAGTGATATAAGGAAAGAAAGTGGAAGTGTGGGATAGAGGGAGAGAAAGAGGGATAGAGAGAGAAAGAGAGAGAGGGAGAGGAAAAGAGGGAGTGATAGAGAAAGAGGTATAGAGGGAGAGAAAGAGGGAGTGAGGGAAAGAGACATGGAATGATGAAAAAAAAAAGGAAAAAGGTAGAGCAAGAGAGAGAAAGGGAGAGAGTGAAAGAGGGAGTGATATAAGGAAAGAAAGTGGAAGTGTGGGATAGAGGGAGAGAAAGAGGGATAGAGAGAGAAAGAGAGAGAGGGAGAGGAAAAGAGGGAGTGATAGAGAAAGAGGTATAGAGGGAGAGAAAGAGGGGGTGAGGGAAAGAGACATGGAATGATGGAAAAAAAAGGAAAAAAGGTAGAGCAAGAGAGAGAAAGGGAGAGAGTGAAAGAGGGAGTGATATAAGGAAAGAAAGTGGAAGTGTGGGATAGAGGGAGAGAAAGAGGGATAGAGGAAGAGAAAGAGGGAATGAGGGAAAGAGATGGAATGAGGGATAAAAAAAAGGGAAAAAGGTAGAGCAAGAGAGAGAAAGAGGGATAGAGGGAGAGAAAGATGGAATGAGGGAAAGAGATGGAATGAGGGATAAAAAAAAGTAGAGCAAGAGAGAGAAAGGGAGAGAGTGAAAGAGGGAGTGATATAAGAAAATAAAGTGGAAGTGTGGGATAGAGGGAGAGAAAGAGGGATAGAGAGAGAAAGAGAGAGAGGGAGAGGAAAAGAGGGAGTGATAGAGAAAGAGGTATAGAGGGAGAGAAAGAGGGAGTGAGGGAAAGAGACATGGAATGATGGAAAAAAAAAAGGAAAAAAGGTAGAGCAAGAGAGAGAAAGGGAGAGAGTGAAAGAGGGAGTGATATAAGGAAAGTGGAAGTGTGGGATAGAGGGAGAGAAAGAGGGATAGAGAGAGAAAGAGAGAGAGGGAGAGGAAAAGAGGGAGTGATAGAGAAAGAGGTATAGAGGGAGAGAAAGAGGGAGTGAGGGAAAGAGACATGGAATGATGGAAAAAAAAAAGGAAAAAAGGTAGAGCAAGAGAGAGAAAGGGAGAGAGTGAAAGAGGGAGTGATATAAGGAAAGAAAGTTGAAGTGTGGGATAGAGGGAGAGAAAGAGGGATAGAGAGAGAAAGAGAGAGAGGGAGAGGAAAAGAGGGAGTGATAGAGAAAGAGGTATAGAGGGAGAGAAAGAGGGAGTGAGGGAAAGAGACATGGAATGATGGAAAAAAAAGGTAAAAAGGTAGAGCAACAGAGAGAAAGGGAGAGAGTGAAAGAGGGAGTGATATAAGGAAAGAAAGTGGAAGTGTGGGATAGAGGGAGAGAAAGAGGGATAGAGGAAGAGAAAGAGGGAATGAGGGAAAGAGATGGAATGAGGGATAAAAAAAAGGGAAAAAGGTAGAGCAAGAGAGAGAAAGAGGGATAGAGGGAGAGAAAGAGGGAATGAGGGAAAGAGATGGAATGAGGGATAAAAAAAAAGGTAGAGCAAGAGAGAGAAAGGGAGAGAGTGAAAGAGGGAGTGATATAAGGAAAGAAAGTGGAAGTGTGGGATAGAGGGAGAGAAAGAGGGATATAGAGAGAAAGAGAGAGAGGGAGAGGAAAAGAGGGAGTGATAGAGAAAGAGGTATAGAGGGAGAGAAAGAGGGAGTGAGGGAAAGAGACATGGAATGATGGAAAAAAAAAGGTAGAGCAAGAGAGAGAAAGGGAGAGAGTGAAAGAGGGAGTGATATAAGGAAAGAAAGTGGAAGTGTGGGATAGAGGGAGAGAAAGAGGGATAGAGGAAGAGAAAGAGGGAATGAGGGAAAGAGATGGAATGAGGGATAAAAAAAAGGGAAAAAGGTAGAGCAAGAGAGAGAAAGAGGGATAGAGGGAGAGAAAGAGGGAATGAGGGAAAGAGATGGAATGAGGGATAAAAAAAGGTAGAGCAACAGAGAGAAAGGGAGAGAGTGAAAGAGGGAGTGATATAAGGAAAGAAAGTGGAAGTGTGGGATAGAGGGAGAGAAAGAGGGATAGAGAGAGAAAGAGAGAGAGGGAGAGGAAAAGAGGGAGTGATAGAGAAAGAGGTATAGAGGGAGAGAAAGAGGGAGTGAGGGAAAGAGACATGGAATGATGAAAAAAAAAAAGGAAAAAGGTAGAGCAACAGAGAGAGAAAGGGAGAGAGTGAAAGAGGGAGTGATATAAGGAAAGAAAGTGGAAGTGTGGGATAGAGGGAGAGAAAGAGGGATAGAGAGAGAAAGAGAGAGAGGGAGAGGAAAAGAGGGAGTGATAGAGAAAGAGGTATAGAGGGAGAGAAAGAGGGAGTGAGGGAAAGAGACATGGAATGATGAAAAAAAAAAGGAAAAAGGTAGAGCAAGAGAGAGAAAGGGAGAGAGTGAAAGAGGGAGTGATATAAGGAAAGAAAGTGGAAGTGTGGGATAGAGGGAGAGAAAGAGGGATAGAGAGAGAAAGAGAGAGAGGGAGAGGAAAAGAGGGAGTGATAGAGAAAGAGGTATAGAGGGAGAGAAAGAGGGGGTGAGGGAAAGAGACATGGAATGATGGAAAAAAAAGGAAAAAAGGTAGAGCAAGAGAGAGAAAGGGAGAGAGTGAAAGAGGGAGTGATATAAGGAAAGAAAGTGGAAGTGTGGGATAGAGGGAGAGAAAGAGGGATAGAGGAAGAGAAAGAGGGAATGAGGGAAAGAGATGGAATGAGGGATAAAAAAAAGGGAAAAAGGTAGAGCAAGAGAGAGAAAGAGGGATAGAGGGAGAGAAAGATGGAATGAGGGAAAGAGATGGAATGAGGGATAAAAAAAAGTAGAGCAAGAGAGAGAAAGGGAGAGAGTGAAAGAGGGAGTGATATAAGAAAATAAAGTGGAAGTGTGGGATAGAGGGAGAGAAAGAGGGATAGAGAGAGAAAGAGAGAGAGGGAGAGGAAAAGAGGGAGTGATAGAGAAAGAGGTATAGAGGGAGAGAAAGAGGGAGTGAGGGAAAGAGACATGGAATGATGGAAAAAAAAGGAAAAAAGGTAGAGCAAGAGAGAGAAAGGGAGAGAGTGAAAGAGGGAGTGATATAAGGAAAGTGGAAGTGTGGGATAGAGGGAGAGAAAGAGGGATAGAGAGAGAAAGAGAGAGAGGGAGAGGAAAAGAGGGAGTGATAGAGAAAGAGGTATAGAGGGAGAGAAAGAGGGAGTGAGGGAAAGAGACATGGAATGATGGGGGAAAAAAAGGAAAAAGGTAGAGCAAGAGAGAGAGAAAGGGAGAGAGTGAAAGAGGGAGTGATATAAGGAAAGAAAGTGGAAGTGTGGGATAGAGGGAGAGAAAGAGGGATAGAGAGAGAAAGAGAGAGAGGGAGAGGAAAAGAGGGAGTGATAGAGAAAGAGGTATAGAGGGAGAGAAAGAGGGGGTGAGGGAAAAAGACATGGAATGATGGGAAAAAAAAAAGGTAGAGCAAGAGAGAGAAAGGGAGAGAGTGAAAGAGGGAGTGATATAAGGAAAGAAAGTGCAAGTGTGGGATAGAGGGAGAAAAAGAGGGATAGAGGAAGAGAAAGAGGGAATGAGGGAAAGAGATGGAATGAGGGATAAAAAAAAGGGAAAAAGGTAGAGCAAGAGAGAGAAAAAGGGATAGAGGGAGAGAAAGAGGGAATGAGGGAAAGAGATGGAATGAGGGATAAAAAAAGGTAGAGCAACAGAGAGAAAGGGAGAGAGTGAAAGAGGGAGTGATATAAGGAAAGAAAGTGGAAGTGTGGGATAGAGGGAGAGAAAGAGGGATAGAGAGAGAAAGAGAGAGAGGGAGAGGAAAAGAGGGAGTGATAGAGAAAGAGGTATAGAGGGAGAGAAAGAGGGAGTGAGGGAAAGAGACATGGAATGATGAAAAAAAAAAAGGAAAAAGGTACAGCAACAGAGAGAAAGGGAGAGAGTGAAAGAGGGAGTGATATAAGGAAAGAAAGTGGAAGTGTGGGATAGAGGGAGAGAAAGAGGGATAGAGAGAGAAAGAGAGAGAGGGAGAGGAAAAGAGGGAGTGATAGAGAAAGAGGTATAGAGGGAGAGAAAGAGGGAGTGAGGGAAAGAGACATGGAATGATGAAAAAAAAAGGAAAAAGGTAGAGCAAGAGAGAGAAAGGGAGAGAGTGAAAGAGGGAGTGATATAAGGAAAGAAAGTGGAAGTGTGGGATAGAGGGAGAGAAAGAGGGATAGAGAGAGAAAGAGAGAAAGGGAGAGGAAAAGAGGGAGTGATAGAGAAAGAGGTATAGAGGGAGAGAAAGAGGGGGTGAGGGAAAGAGACATGGAATGATGGAAAAAAAAGGAAAAAAGGTAGAGCAAGAGAGAGAAAGGGAGAGAGTGAAAGAGGGAGTGATATAAGGAAAGAAAGTGGAAGTGTGGGATAGAGGGAGAGAAAGAGGGATAGAGGAAGAGAAAGAGGGAATGAGGGAAAGAGATGGAATGAGGGATAAAAAAAGGGAAAAAGGTAGAGCAAGAGAGAGAAAGAGGGATAGAGGGAGAGAAAGATGGAATGAGGGAAAGAGATGGAATGAGGGATAAAAAAAAGTAGAGCAAGAGAGAGAAAGGGAGAGAGTGAAAGAGGGAGTGATATAAGAAAATAAAGTGGAAGTGTGGGATAGAGGGAGAGAAAGAGGGATAGAGAGAGAAAGAGAGAGAGGGAGAGGAAAAGAGGGAGTGATAGAGAAAGAGGTATAGAGGGAGAGAAAGAGGGAGTGAGGGAAAGAGACATGGAATGATGGAAAAAAAAAAGGAAAAAAGGTAGAGCAAGAGAGAGAAAGGGAGAGAGTGAAAGAGGGAGTGATATAAGGAAAGTGGAAGTGTGGGATAGAGGGAGAGAAAGAGGGATAGAGAGAGAAAGAGAGAGAGGGAGAGGAAAAGAGGGAGTGATAGAGAAAGAGGTATAGAGGGAGAGAAAGAGGGAGTGAGGGAAAGAGACATGGAATGATGGGGGAAAAAAAGGAAAAAGGTAGAGCAAGAGAGAGAAAGGGAGAGAGTGAAAGAGGGAGTGATATAAGGAAAGAAAGTGGAAGTGTGGGATAGAGGGAGAGAAAGAGGGATAGAGAGAGAAAGAGAGAGAGGGAGAGGAAAAGAGGGAGTGATAGAGAAAGAGGTATAGAGGGAGAGAAAGAGGGGGTGAGGGAAAAAGACATGGAATGATGGGGAAAAAAAAAGGTAGAGCAAGAGAGAGAAAGGGAGAGAGTGAAAGAGGGAGTGATATAAGGAAAGAAAGTGGAAGTGTGGGATAGAGGGAGAGAAGAAAGGATAGAGGAAGAGAAAGAGGGAATGAAGGAAAGAGATGGAATGAGGGATAAAAAAAAGGTAGAGCAACAGAGAGAAAGGGAGAGAGTGAAAGAGCGAGTGATATAAGGAAAGAAAGTGGAAGTGTGGGATAGAGGGAGAGAAAGAGGGATAGAGGAAGAGAAAGAGGGAATGAGGGAAAGAGATGGAATGAGGGATAAAAAAAAAGGGAAAAAGGTAGAGCAAGAGAGAGAAAGAGGGATAGAGGGAGAGAAAGAGGGAATGAGGGAAAGAGATGGAATGTGGGATAAAAAAAGGTAGAGCAACAGAGAGAAAGGGAGAGAGTGAAAGAGGGAGTGATATAAGGAAAGAAAGTGGTAGTGTGGGATAGAGGGAGAAAAAAAGAGGGATAGAGAGAGAGGGAGAGGAAAAGAGGGAGTGATAGAGAAAGAGGTATAGAGGGAGAGAAAGAGGGAGTGAGGGAAAGAGACATGGAATGATAAAAAAAAAAAAAGGAAAAAGGTAGAGCAAGAGAGAGAAAGGGAGAGAGTGAAAGAGGGAGTGATATAAGGAAAGAAAGTGGAAGTGTGGGATAGAGGGAGAGAAAGAGGGATAGAGAGAGAAAGAGAGAGAGGGAGAGGAAAAGAGGGAGTGATAGAGAAAGAGGTATAGAGGGTGAGAAAGAGGGAGTGAGGGAAAGAGACATGGAATGATGGAAAAAAAAAAGGTAAAAAGGTAGAGCAACAGAGAGAAAGGGAGAGAGTCAAAGAGGGAGTGATATAAGGAAAGAACGTGGAAGTGTGGGATAGAGGGAGAGAAAGAGGGATAGAGGAAGAGAAAGAGGGAATGAGGGAAAGAGATGGAATGAGGGATAAAAAAAAGGGAAGAAGGTAGAGCAAGAGAGAGAAAGAGGGATAGAGGGAGAGAAAGAGGGAATGAGGGAAAGAGATGGAATGAGGGATAAAAAAAAGGTAGAGCAACAGAGAGAAAGGGAGAGAGTGAAAGAGGGAGTGATATAAGGAAAGAAAGTGGTAGTGTGGGATAGAGGGAGAAAAAAAGAGGGATAGAGAGAGAAAGAGAGAGAGGGAGAGGAAAAGAGGGAGTGATAGAGAAAGAGGTATAGAGGGAGAGAAAGAGGGAGTGAGGGAAAGAGACATGGAATGATAAAAAAAAAAAAAGGAAAAAGGTAGAGCAAGAGAGAGAAAGGGAGAGAGTGAAAGAGGGAGTGATATAAGGAAAGAAAGTGGAAGTGTGGGATAGAGGGAGAGAAAGAGGGATAGAGAGAGAAAGAGAGAGAGGGAGAGGAAAAGAGGGAGTGATAGAGAAAGAGGTATAGAGGGAGAGAAAGAGGGGGTGAGGGAAAGAGACATGGAATGATGGAAAAAAAAGGAAAAAAGGTAGAGCAAGAGAGAGAAAGGGAGAGAGTGAAAGAGGGAGTGATATAAGGAAAGAAAGTGGAAGTGTGGGATAGAGGGAGAGAAAGAGGGATAGAGGAAGAGAAAGAGGGAATGAGGGAAAGAGATGGAATGAGGGATAAAAAAAAGGGAAAAAGGTAGAGCAAGAGAGAGAAAGAGGGATAGAGGGAGAGAAAGATGGAATGAGGGAAAGAGATGGAATGAGGGATAAAAAAAAGTAGAGCAAGAGAGAGAAAGGGAGAGAGTGAAAGAGGGAGTGATATAAGAAAATAAAGTGGAAGTGTGGGATAGAGGGAGAGAAAGAGGGATAGAGAGAGAAAGAGAGAGAGGGAGAGGAAAAGAGGGAGTGATAGAGAAAGAGGTATAGAGGGAGAGAAAGAGGGAGTGAGGGAAAGAGACATGGAATGATGGAAAAAAAAAAGGAAAAAAGGTAGAGCAAGAGAGAGAAAGGGAGAGAGTGAAAGAGGGAGTGATATAAGGAAAGTGGAAGTGTGGGATAGAGGGAGAGAAAGAGGGATAGAGAGAGAAAGAGAGAGAGGGAGAGGAAAAGAGGGAGTGATAGAGAAAGAGGTATAGAGGGAGAGAAAGAGGGAGTGAGGGAAAGAGACATGGAATGATGGGGGAAAAAAAGGAAAAAGGTAGAGCAAGAGAGAGAAAGGGAGAGAGTGAAAGAGGGAGTGATATAAGGAAAGAAAGTGGAAGTGTGGGATAGAGGGAGAGAAAGAGGGATAGAGAGAGAAAGAGAGAGAGGGAGAGGAAAAGAGGGAGTGATAGAGAAAGAGGTATAGAGGGAGAGAAAGAGGGGGTGAGGGAAAAAGACATGGAATGATGGGGAAAAAAAGGTAGAGCAAGAGAGAGAAAGGGAGAGAGTGAAAGAGGGAGTGATATAAGGAAAGAAAGTGGAAGTGTGGGATAGAGGGAGAGAAAGAGGGATAGAGGAAGAGAAAGAGGGAATGAGGGAAAGAGATGGAATGAGGGATAAAAAAAAGGGAAAAAGGTAGAGCAAGAGAGAGAAAAAGGGATAGAGGGAGAGAAAGAGGGAATGAGGGAAAGAGATGGAATGAGGGATAAAAAAAGGTAGAGCAACAGAGAGAAAGGGAGAGAGTGAAAGAGGGAGTGATATAAGGAAAGAAAGTGGAAGTGTGGGATAGAGGGAGAGAAAGAGGGATAGAGAGAGAAAGAGAGAGAGGGAGAGGAAAAGAGGGAGTGATAGAGAAAGAGGTATAGAGGGAGAGAAAGAGGGAGTGAGGGAAAGAGACATGGAATGATGAAAAAAAAAAAAAGGAAAAAGGTACAGCAACAGAGAGAAAGGGAGAGAGTGAAAGAGGGAGTGATATAAGGAAAGAAAGTGGAAGTGTGGGATAGAGGGAGAGAAAGAGGGATAGAGAGAGAAAGAGAGAGAGGGAGAGGAAAAGAGGGAGTGATAGAGAAAGAGGTATAGAGGGAGAGAAAGAGGGAGTGAGGGAAAGAGACATGGAATGATGAAAAAAAAAGGAAAAAGGTAGAGCAAGAGAGAGAAAGGGAGAGAGTGAAAGAGGGAGTGATATAAGGAAAGAAAGTGGAAGTGTGGGATAGAGGGAGAGAAAGAGGGATAGAGAGAGAAAGAGAGAGAGGGAGAGGAAAAGAGGGAGTGATAGAGAAAGAGGTATAGAGGGAGAGAAAGAGGGGGTGAGGGAAAGAGACATGGAATGATGGAAAAAAAAGGAAAAAAGGTAGAGCAAGAGAGAGAAAGGGAGAGAGTGAAAGAGGGAGTGATATAAGGAAAGAAAGTGGAAGTGTGGGATAGAGGGAGAGAAAGAGGGATAGAGGAAGAGAAAGAGGGAATGAGGGAAAGAGATGGAATGAGGGATAAAAAAAAGGGAAAAAGGTAGAGCAAGAGAGAGAAAGAGGGATAGAGGGAGAGAAAGATGGAATGAGGGAAAGAGATGGAATGAGGGATAAAAAAAAGTAGAGCAAGAGAGAGAAAGGGAGAGAGTGAAAGAGGGAGTGATATAAGAAAATAAAGTGGAAGTGTGGGATAGAGGGAGAGAAAGAGGGATAGAGAGAGAAAGAGAGAGAGGGAGAGGAAAAGAGGGAGTGATAGAGAAAGAGGTATAGAGGGAGAGAAAGAGGGAGTGAGGGAAAGAGACATGGAATGATGGAAAAAAAAAGGAAAAAAGGTAGAGCAAGAGAGAGAAAGGGAGAGAGTGAAAGAGGGAGTGATATAAGGAAAGTGGAAGTGTGGGATAGAGGGAGAGAAAGAGGGATAGAGAGAGAAAGAGAGAGAGGAAGAGGAAAAGAGGGAGTGATAGAGAAAGAGGTATAGAGGGAGAGAAAGAGGGAGTGAGGGAAAGAGACATGGAATGATGGGGGAAAAAAAGGAAAAAGGTAGAGCAAGAGAGAGAAAGGGAGAGAGTGAAAGAGGGAGTGATATAAGGAAAGAAAGTGGAAGTGTGGGATAGAGGGAGAGAAAGAGGGATAGAGAGAGAAAGAGAGAGAGGGAGAGGAAAAGAGGGAGTGATAGAGAAAGAGGTATAGAGGGAGAGAAAGAGGGGGTGAGGGAAAAAGACATGGAATGATGGGGAAAAAAAAGGTAGAGCAAGAGAGAGAAAGGGAGAGAGTGAAAGAGGGAGTGATATAAGGAAAGAAAGTGGAAGTGTGGGATAGAGGGAGAGAAAGAAGGATAGAGGAAGAGAAAGAGGGAATGAGGGAAAGAGATGGAATGAGGGATAAAAAAAAGGTAGAGCAACAGAGAGAAAGGGAGAGAGTGAAAGAGCGAGTGATATAAGGAAAGAAAGTGGAAGTGTGGGATAGAGGGAGAGAAAGAGGGATAGAGAGAGAAAGAGAGAGAGGGAGAGGAAAAGAGGGAGTGATAGAGAAAGAGGTATAGAGGGAGAGAAATAGGGAGTGAGGGAAAGAGACATGGAATGATGGAAAAAAAAAAGGTAAAAAGGTAGAGCAACAGAGAGAAAGGGAGAGAGTCAAAGAGGGAGTGATATAAGGAAAGAACGTGGAAGTGTGGGATAGAGGGAGAGAAAGAGGGATAGAGGAAGAGAAAGAGGGAATGAGGGAAAGAGATGGAATGAGGGATAAAAAAAAGGGAAGAAGGTAGAGCAAGAGAGAGAAAGAGGGATAGAGGGAGAGAAAGAGGGAATGAGGGAAAGAGATGGAATGAGGGATAAAAAAAAGGTAGAGCAACAGAGAGAAAGGGAGAGAGTGAAAGAGGGAGTGATATAAGGAAAGAAAGTGGTAGTGTGGGATAGAGGGAGAAAAAAAGAGGGATAGAGAGAGAAAGAGAGAGAGGGAGAGGAAAAGAGGGAGTGATAGAGAAAGAGGTATAGAGGGAGAGAAAGAGGGAGTGAGGGAAAGAGACATGGAATGATAAAAAAAAAATAGGAAAAAGGTAGAGCAAGAGAGAGAAAGGGAGAGAGTGAAAGAGGGAGTGATATAAGGAAAGAAAGTGGAAGTGTGGGATAGAGGGAGAGAAAGAGGGATAGAGAGAGAAAGAGAGAGAGGGAGAGGAAAAGAGGGAGTGATAGAGAAAGAGGTATAGAGGGAGAGAAAGAGGGAGTGAGGGAAAGAGACATGGAATGATGGAAAAAAAAGGTAAAAAGGTAGATCAACAGAGAGAAAGGGAGAGAGTGAAAGAGAGAGTGATATAAGGAAAGAATGTGGAAGTGTGGGATAGAGGGAGAGAAAGAGGGATAGGAGAAGAGAAAGAGGGAATGAGGGAAAGAGATGGAATGAGGGATAAAAAAAGGGAAAAAGGTAGAGCAAGAGAGAGAAAGAGGGATAGAGGAAGAGAAAGAGGGAATGAGGGAAAGAGATGGAATGAGGGATAAAAAAAAGGTAGAGCAAGAGAGAGAAAGGGAGAGAGTGAAAGAGGGAGTGATATAAGGAAAGAAAGTGGAAGTGTGGGATAGAGGGAGAGAAAGAGGGATAGAGAGAGAAAGAGAGAGAGGGAGAGGAAAAGAGGGAGTGATAGAGAAAGAGGTATAGAGGGAGAGAAAGAGGGAGTGAGGGAAAGAGACATGGAATGATGGAAAAAAAAAGGTAAAAAGGTAGATCAACAGAGAGAAAGGGAGAGAGTGAAAGAGAGAGTGATATAAGGAAAGAATGTGGAAGTGTGGGATAGAGGGAGAGAAAGAGGGATAGGAGAAGAGAAAGAGGGAATGAGGGAAAGAGATGGAATGAGGGATAAAAAAAGGGAAAAAGGTAGAGCAAGAGAGAGAAAGAGGGATAGAGGAAGAGAAAGAGGGAATGAGGGAAAGAGATGGAATGAGGGATAAAAAAAGGTAGAGCAACAGAGAGAAAGGGAGAGAGTGAAAGAGGGAGTGATAGAGAAAGAGGTATAGAGGGAGAGAAAGAGGGAGTGAGGGAAAGAGACATGGAATGATGGAAAAAAAAAAGGAAAAAAGGTAGAGCAAGAGAGAGAAAGGGAGAGAGTGAAAGAGGGAGTGATATAAGGAAAGAAAGTTGAAATGTGGAATAGAGGGAGAGAAAGAGGGATAGAGAGAGAAAGAGAGAGAGGGAGAGGAAAAGAGGGAGTGATAGAGAAAGAAGTATAGAGGGAGAGAAAGAGGGAGTGAGGGAAAGAGACATGGAATGATGGAAAAAAAAAAGGTAGAGCAACAGAGAGAAAGGGAGAGAGTGAAAGAGGGAGTGATATAAGGAAAGAAAGTGGAAGTGTGGGATAGAGGGAGAGAAAGAGGGCTAGAGGAAGAGAAAGAGGGAATGAGGGAAAGAGATGGAATGAGGGATAAAAAAAGGGAAAAAGGTAGAGCAAGAGAGAGAAAGAGGGATAGAGGGAGAGAAAGAGGGAATGAGGGAAAGAGATGGAATGAGGGATAAAAAAAAGGTAGAGCAACAGAGAGAAAGGGAGAGAGTGAAAGAGGGAGTGATATAAGGAAAGAAAGTGGAAGTGTGGGATAGAGGGAGAGAAAGAGGGATAGAGAAAGAAAGAGAGAGAGGGAGAGGAAAAGAGGGAGTGATAGAGAAAGAGGTATAGAGGGAGAGAAAGAGGGAGTGAGGGAAAGAGATGGAATGAGGGATAAAAAAAAGGTAGAGCAAGAGAGAGAAAGGGAGAGAGTGAAAGAGGGAGTGATATAAGGAAAGAAAGTGGAAGTGTGGGATAGAGGGAGAGAAAGAGGGATAGAGAGAGAAAGAGAGAGAGGGAGAGGAAAAGAGGGAGTGATAGAGAAAGAGGTATAGAGGGAGAGAAAGAGGGAGTGAGGGAAAGAGACATGGAATGATGGAAAAAAAAAGGTAAAAAGGTAGATCAACAGAGAGAAAGGGAGAGAGTGAAAGAGAGAGTGATATAAGGAAAGAATGTGGAAGTGTGGGATAGAGGGAGAGAAAGAGGGATAGGAGAAGAGAAAGAGGGAATGAGGGAAAGAGATGGAATGAGGGATAAAAAAAGGGAAAAAGGTAGAGCAAGAGAGAGAAAGAGGGATAGAGGAAGAGAAAGAGGGAATGAGGGAAAGAGATGGAATGAGGGATAAAAAAAAGGTAGAGCAACAGAGAGAAAGGGAGAGAGTGAAAGAGGGAGTGATAGAGAAAGAGGTATAGAGGGAGAGAAAGAGGGAGTGAGGGAAAGAGACATGGAATGATGGAAAAAAAAAAAGGAAAAAAGGTAGAGCAAGAGAGAGAAAGGGAGAGAGTGAAAGAGGGAGTGATATAAGGAAAGAAAGTTGAAATGTGGAATAGAGGGAGAGAAAGAGGGATAGAGAGAGAAAGAGAGAGAGGGAGAGGAAAAGAGGGAGTGATAGAGAAAGAGGTATAGAGGGAGAGAAAGAGGGAGTGAGGGAAAGAGACATGGAATGATGGAAAAAAAAAAGGTAGAGCAACAGAGAGAAAGGGAGAGAGTGAAAGAGGGAGTGATATAAGGAAAGAAAGTGGAAGTGTGGGATAGAGGGAGAGAAAGAGGGCTAGAGGAAGAGAAAGAGGGAATGAGGGAAAGAGATGGAATGAGGGATAAAAAAAGGGAAAAAGGTAGAGCAAGAGAGAGAAAGAGGGATAGAGGGAGAGAAAGAGGGAATGAGGGAAAGAGATGGAATGAGGGATAAAAAAAAGGTAGAGCAACAGAGAGAAAGGGAGAGAGTGAAAGAGGGAGTGATATAAGGAAAGAAAGTGGAAGTGTGGGATAGAGGGAGAGAAAGAGGGATAGAGAAAGAAAGAGAGAGAGGGAGAGGAAAAGAGGGAGTGATAGAGAAAGAGGTATAGAGGGAGAGAAAGAGGGAGTGAGGGAAAGAGACATGGAATGATGAAAAAAAAAGGAAAAAGGTAGAGCAACAGAGAGAAAGGGAGAGAGTGAAAGAGGGAGTGATATAAGGAAAGAAAGTGGAAGTGTGGGATAGAGGGAGAGAAAGAGGGATAGAGAGAGAAAGAGAGAGAGGGAGAGGAAAAGAGGGAGTGATAGAGAAAGAGGTATAGAGGGAGAGAAAGAGGGAGTGAGGGAAAGAGACATGGAATGATGAAAAAAAAAGGAAAAAGGTAGAGCAAGAGAGAGAAAGAGAGAGAGTGAAAGAGGGAGTGATATAAGGAAAGAAAGTGGAAGTGTGGAATAGAGGGAGAGAAAGAGGGATAGAGAGAGAAAGAGAGGGAGAGGAAAAGAGGGAGTGATAGAGAAAGAGGTATAGAGGGAGAGAAAGAGGGGGTGAGGGAAAGAGACATGGAATGATGGAAAAAAAAAGGAAAAAAGGTAGAGCAAGAGAGAGAAAGGGAGAGAGTGAAAGAGGGAGTGATATAAGGAAAGAAAGTGGAAGTGTGGGATAGAGGGAGAGAAAGAGGGATAAAGGAAGAGAAAGAGGGAATGAGGGAAAGAGATGGAATGAGGGATAAAAAAAAAGGAAAAAGGTAGAGCAAGAGAGAGAAAGAGGGATAGAGGGAGAGAAAAATGGAATGAGGGAAAGAGATGGAATGATGGATAAAAAAAAGGTAGAGCAAGAGAGAGAAATGGAGAGAGTAAAAGAGGGAGTGATATAAGAAAAGAAAGTGGAAGTGTGGGATAGAGGAAGAGAAAGAGGGATAGAGAGAGAAAGAGAGAGAGGGAGAGGAAAAGAGGGAGTGATAGAGAAAGAGGTATAGAGGGAGAGAAAGAGGGAGTGAGGGAAAGAGACATGGAATGATGGAAAAAAAAAAGGAAAAAAGGTAGAGCAAGAGAGAGAAAGGGAGAGAGTGAAAGAGGGAGTGATATAAGGAAAGAAAGTGGAAGTGTGGGATAGAGGGAGAGAAAGAGGGATAGAGAGAGAAAGAGAGAGAGGGAGAGAAAAAGAGGGAGTGATAGAGAAAGAGGTATAGAGGGAGAGAAAGAGGGAGTGAGGGAAAGAGACATGGAATGATGGGGGAAAAAAAGGAAAAAGGTAGAGCAAGAGAGAGAAAGGGAGAGAGTGAAAGAGGGAGTGATATAAGGAAAGAAAGTGGAAGTGTGGGATAGAGGGAGAGAAAGAGGGATAGAGGGAGAGAAAGAGGGAGTGAGGGAAAGAGACATGGAATGATGAAAAAAAAAAGGAAAAAGGTAGAGCAACAGAGAGAAAGGGAGAGAGTGAAAGAGGGAGGTATATAAGGAAAGAAAGTGGAAGTGTGGGATAGAGGGAGAGAAAGAGGGATAGAGAGAGAAAGAGAGAGAGGGAGAGGAAAAGAGGGAGTGATAGAGAAAGAGGTATAGAGGGAGAGAAAGAGGGAGTGAGGGAAAGAGACATGGAATGATGAAAAAAAAAGGAAAAAGATAGAGCAAGAGAGAGAATGGGAGAGAGTGAAAGAGGGAGTGATATAAGGAAAGAAAGTGGAAGTGTGGGATAGAGGGAGAGAAAGAGGGATAGAGGAAGAGAAAGAGGGAATGAGGGAAAGAGATGGAATGAGGGATAAAAAAGGAAAAAAAGGTAGAGCAAGAGAGAGAAAGAGGGATAGAGGGAGAGAAAGAGGGAATGAGGGAAAGAGATGGAATGAGGGATAAAAAAAAAGGTAGAGCAACAGAGAGAAAGGGAGAGAGTGAAAGAGGGAGTGATATAAGGAAAGAAAGTGGAAGTGTGGGATAGAGGGAGAGAAAGAGGGATAGAGAGAGAAAGAGAGAGAGGGAGAGGAAAAGTGGGAGTGATAGAGAAAGAGGTATAGAGGGAGAGAAAGAGGGAGTGAGGGAAAGAGACATGGGATGATGGGGGGAAAAAAGGAAAAAGGTAGAGCAACAGAGAGAAAGGGAGAGAGTGAAAGAGGGAGTGATATAAGGAAAGAAAGTGGAAGTGTGGGATAGAGGGAGAGAAAGAGGGAGAGAGAAAGAGAGAGAGGGAGAGGAAAAGAGGGAGTGATAGAGAAAGAGGTATAGAGGGAGAGAAAGAGGGGGTGAGGGAAAGAGACATGGAATGATGGAAAAAAAAAGAAAAAAGGTAGAGCAAGAGAGAGAAAGGGAGAGAGTGAAAGAGGGAGTGATATAAGGAAAGAAAGTGGAAGTGTGGGATAGAGGGAGAGAAAGAGGGATAGAGGAAGAGAAAGAGGGAATGAGGGAAAGAGATGGAATGAGGGATAAAAAAGGGGAAAAAGGTAGAGCAAGAGAGAGAAAGAGGGATAGAGGGAGAGAAAGATGGAATGAGGGAAAGAGATGGAATGAGGGATAAAAAAAAGGTAGAGCAACAGAGAGAAAGGGAGAGAGTGAAAGAGGGAGTGATATAAGGAAAGAAAGTGGAAGTGTGGGATAGAGGGAGAGAAAGAGGGATAGAGAGAGAAAGAGAGAGAGGGAGAGGAAAAGAGGGAGTGATAGAGAAAGAGGTATAGAGGGAGAGAAAGAGGGAGTGAGGGAAAGAGACATGGAATGATGAAAAAAAAAAGGAAAAAGGTAGAGCAGCAGAGAGAAAGGGAGAGAGTGAAAGAGGGAGTGATATAAGGAAAGAAAGTGGAAGTGTGGGATAGAGGGAGAGAAAGAGGGATAGAGGAAGAGAAAGAGGGAATGAGGGAAAGAGATGGAATGAGGGATAAAAAAAAGGGAAAAAGGTAGAGCAAGAGAGAGAAAGAGGGATAGAGGGAGAGAAAGAGGGAATGAGGGGAATGAGGGGAAGAGAGAGGGAATGAATGAGAAAAAAAAGGGAAAAAGGTAGAGCAAGAGAGAGAAAGAGTGATAGATTGAGACAAAGAGTGATAGATGGATAAAGAAAGGGAATGAGGGAGAAAGAAATGAAAAAAAAAATAACAAAAAATATACCAAGAGTACTAATAAGATATTCTTGCATGGGTTTGAAAAATTCAAATCAACTTGTCTTGTGTAATCTAGGAAATAAATATAATAAAATTTAATGTTGTATTAAAATAATATTTTTTTTGTGTTTTTACAAGATGTGATATTTAATATATTTGTTATATTAGAAACAAAGTGAGACGTGTATATATATATATATATATATATATATATATATATATATATATTTACACACACACACACACACACAGAGACACATAGAGACACACACACACACACACACACACAAAATATACCTTCTAAAAGTATTTTATTAATAAAGTCTAATTAATTTTTTTTTTATCATATTTGTATTTATAGACATTAAAAGAGATATGCACACACGCACACATTCTGCACATGACAAACACCTAAAAAATTAATATAAAATTATTAATAAAAATAAAATGTTAAATTTGATCTATAATAAGAATGTAATTTTTTTTAAATCAAAAAATATTGAGAAGGATTAAAAAAATTTTTTTAATTATTTATTAATACATTTTTTTTTTTTATATATTAGATTTTTTAAGAGTAAGTATAAAAAAAAATATTGAATATAAACGCACACACACACAAAATATTTAAATATACATACATAGGTAATCATAACAACACACATATATATATATACATACATACATACATGATAAAAAATATATATATTATCTTACCTGATTAAAAAGCGTATGATAAAGTAATATGAGAAATCAAAGTTGTAATACCAGTTAAACAATCTAGAATTTTTTTTTATAAAAATATATATATTTATATATGTTATTTTAATAAGATTTTAATATATATATTATCAATAATATTTAAAATATGATAGACAAGAAAACTACAATAAAATATATAAATATAACAATTTATAACATTTATTAATATATTTTAAATTAAATATTTATATAAATGTGATCAATATACATACCTGTAAATATATGCAAGGAAACGTGGAAGAAACTGATGATCTGTTCCTTTCTTTGAAAACGAACGAATAAAAATTACCTTTTAAAAAATAAAATCAAAGTTTAAAAAAATTACAATGAATGAAAACATATATACATTGAACATATATGTATAATATTAAAATTGCTTACCTTTTTAAGTAATTTGCGAAGAGAAATCAATAATCTTAGGTGAGATGATTTGTAGACAGTCCTGTACCTCGTGTCCGCAGGTGTATAATGGCAAAATACACCTGCATGCCCTTATCTAAAATGGTGGAATTAGATCCGCCCCCGTCACGTGACCGGCTAGACGAGTCACGTGACGATACAATTATCGTGAGATCTCACTGAAATGAGTGTAGATATTAGTAATCGGAAGCAGGGCAAGTTGCTCCCAGGAGCCACTGCGCGAATAGGAGGTAGGAAAGGACACGCCTACTCCCGCGGGAGTAAATACCGGAAGCAGGATCATATAAAACATATATTTGGAAAACTACTTAGTGATCCGCTATTGTATGTGCTAAGAGCAATTAATGTATTTAAAGTTAAATATGTGGGTGAACCTCCGCTTTAAGTATAATTCCAGTATTAAGATGTTTCTCACATCCACCAATCAGATTAAAACCCTTAAATATGAATGTAGTTGATACTGCGGGAAGCAGTGAAAAAGGAAGCTAGGCCTAAATTTACTAGAGACAAAGATCACAGGTAAAGGCTTTATTACAAAAATTAGGATACTGCAGAGAGCACAGCTGTTTAAAATTTCCCAGTAGCAGGACAGTTTGAATCATAATGGTCCAAAATATAGTATAGACAAAGAGCAGAGGCAGAATTAAGATACTGCACAGGATACATTCCTACTAGTTTGTTGTCACTTGCCCAACTTACAGGTAACCACACCTTCCCGTGTGCTTGATTGACAGCAGCTCCTATAGGAAGCTTAATTGTCAACATGTACTCCTATCGCCCCAACTGCATAGCGATCAGGTGTATATTTTTTTTGGAACACATACATTTTCTTTTCCTATATTACTGAATTTTATTATGCAGTTAGCCATAAGTGCATAAGCTGGGGCAGTACTAGGGAACAATCCACTGACGGATCTTGAAAATATTCTTAGTTATTACTGTCATCTATATGTAGCGGCCTCACTCTCCCTCTCTGTTTCTATCGCCTGGTTGGCTGGTTTTCGTCTAGGGGTACCTGGGAGAGGAGAGTGCAGGAACACTACGCCAAGCTCTCCCCTCGTATGTATATGAGGGTTGAGCAAAGTCACTTGAATTATCCCCGGATCTGTTCACTGCATACGAAGCCTCCAAATTGTTCCGTGGATGTGTCTGCCAGTAATAGAGCCCCACACCAATTAAAAGTCCAACACTCTTTTATTTCTCCATAGCCAAGATGAACATATTAGTTGAACTTTCAGTAACAGACAGACAGGGGTGTGGATACGAGTAGGCCCAGGCACAAATAAACTCTCCTATCCCTTTGCAAGCGAATAGGCCTGGTGCACGGTCTCTGCCACCGACCTGGAGATTGGTCGCTGCCACCGACCGGATGAACTGTTGAGGCCCCTGCCACAGGCCTAATAGCAGGTCTCTGCCACTGACCTGAGTTGATTAGTTGGACCGCTGCCACTGGTCATAGAACATGAACCACCCTCCTCTATGAACTTGGCCCCTGTTCGGGAAAGATATCCATCCAGGCGGTCTCCAGAGGTTCACCCGGCACTGGCAATATGCTGCACCAGATCTTCGGATGAATCGCTCCTCCGGTCCCTTACGCCTCTGGATTCGGGTGCCCGACTCTCGGGGCACCCTAGGACAATCCCTCCCTTGCGGGACCCAGTGGAAGGTACTGGGCCCCAGGCCTCCGGCTGAGTACCTCACCCCAGACTGAAGGTGTCTGGGATGGAACACGAACTCCAAGTGTCTAGGCCTAGGCCGCCTGGACACCGACCGCGGACAGCAGCCCTCAGGCTGAAGGTGCCTGGGACTCCAACCTCGTGGCAAAGATGTCCGCCCCCTTTATACCCTCTCCCAGCAAGCACAGCGGGTTCCCCGCCCCGCCGTACAACCGCTGCGAGAGGTCACAAAGGGTACGGCACTGCAGCGATGGTTCAACCCCGGCCCAAAGTGACAGCGCCACCCGCTGGGCCGCAGGGAACTAGACATCACTGATGTCTTCACCAGAATTAAACACTTTGAAAAGTATATACCCGCTACATTCTCCCCCTGGTTATTGGACACTGGTCCCCAGTGTCTGGAGCAAACCATGCCCAAAAAGAGCTGACATAGCCCGATCCAGAAACCGACTAAAATTCCAAAAATATAAACGTTTTTTTCTTTTCTAAACAGTTGTGCCGGAACCTGACATGAAAGGGGAGGGAAGGGAAACAAACAACACATAGCAACAACATTTTGAAATCACATGTTTACATTAACATTTTTCCCCACCCATCCTGGCTAAGGCCCATCACATTCTCAGTGGTCTTGATGGGATGCTCTCCTGCATAGGGGAAAAGAAACGTTAAACACACAGATCCCTGACACATATGTTCGTGTGAGAACGAAAAAACTTCTCTGCAGAGAAATCCTTTCCTTCTATAAGTGTGTGAGTGAACAGTGAATATCGTTGCGCAACACTGCCACCTGGTGACAGTGCCGCGGTAACTGCACTTGTTGAAGATTTCCTTCTTTTTTTTTTAATCTTCTTCTTTAGCTCTAACTACCCCAAAGTCCATGATCACATTGTGGGATGGAAGAATGAAGAACAAACAACGCCAACAGTCCTTCAATTCCTCCTAAGAGCACAAACACCCATTAAACTCGGGTACAGTCACTGGGTCTTCCAGGAACAACCCCGGAAAGTTCAGCAGCAGCAGGTAAAACAAGAACGGAGTCTTTCTTTCTCCTACAAATAGAATTTTGGGTGCGGCAGGACAAGGGGTTTTAAGTGCTGGTCCATTGTCTCTACATGGTATTCGACATCCTCCCCTTCTTTGCGCCGAATCAATACCTTGTCTGCGTGGATGTGCCGACCCAGCATCCATTCTGCCTTGCAGTCCTTGAACCGTTGAGAGGCTTTGGGGGAACAAGCGAGGTACCTGCGGGCATGTGGGACCTGAATGTGCGTCCACACAAAATCGTTGTACCAGCGTTCCCGACTGACTTCCACTTCATACAAAAGTTCCTTGGGTAAGTATGGGTACTCCCACCCGTACTCATTGGCAACTTTTTGGCAGAAGAGGCGTTGTAGTCTCGCCAGCGGAGGCATAGTGGCCCGATCTCCCTCACCCGGTAGGACGATGGTGTCCGGGTGACGAGGTGCCTTGATCACCTCCATTCTGGGCATAGGCGCCCGCAGCAACAGTCTCTTTTCCCCAGTGCTAGATGCAGGTGGCACCCGAGGTAGAAGGGCAGACTGGGGACATGATCCCTCCTCAGGCGCTGGTGCCTCCACCCGGGGTGTACTATCCCCTGTAGACATGGGTGGATCCCTGACTCTGCGGGACGAGGAGAGAGGCATCTTGTCCCAGCCCTTTTTAGCAAAAAGTTCATCTATGATGACGTCGTCTCCCGGATCGGAGAGCGACTCCAGGTGGGAGGTGTCACACTCCTCCGCGGGCTGGTAGTTTGTAGTGGAGGCTGAATTACTACCCCCCGCGGGCACACAGGGCCGTGAATCCCCGACACCTCCGCCCCAACACCAAGTCCCTCTGCCTGGCTTACCTCGGCCCAAAGTTGAGAAGGGATGTCCAGGACTCTTCCGACCGGATCCATTCGGGCCGGGCGAAGGCGAGCAGGGTGATCCACCGCGACCGCTGGACGGGGCAACCAAGCCGGTCTTCCTCTTTGGCGGTGGACGCTGGGAAACAGTGGTGACCGAGTCAGCATCCTCGGATTTCTCCCGTATCTCAGTGATTGCGACCTCCCCTGCGGTCGCTGCAGTGCGCACAGGGATGGCTGTAAAAGCAGCGATTCCTCCTTCCTTAATGGTGTTGCCTGTTGCGCGGTTGAGGTGGATGGTTCTGGGTTTCTCGATAGGTGGTTCCACCTCAAATAAGAACTCTCTGCAGGCCTCGCAGCGCCCGAATGGCTTCAGCTGACACACCAGTCCCGAACAGCCGGGACAAATCAAACCCAGGGCCTCAACGTCCATGCATGAGTACAGGGTGAATCGTCCCCGGGGCTTTAGCCGTATCCGTTATCGGAGCAGCAGTAGTCAAACTTGTGGTAGTAGGATGAAGTGGAATCCATTACTGAACATGGCAACTCTCTGCTGATCCATTGCGCACTGCATTGTTGGCGCCAAAGCAAAGTCCCCACGTGTAGTCCTTCACACGACTGGACTCCTCCCCTTTTGCGCTCCAGTTCATGGGCTTTCTCCTTCCCTGGGTCACGCCCACAAACTGAGCAGGGAGGGTGTGCCTCGTGGCGCAGTGGCCAATATGGCCGACCTACTCTGAACTCTTTCGGCAGACACGTTCAAATTCCAACAACTACAGCTCCATTGTAGCACGAACACATCCCGGAACCGAGCCCCCACGTGTAGCGGCCTCACTCTCACTCTCCGTTTCTATCGCCTGGTTGGCTGGTTTTCGTCTAGGGGTACCTGGGAGAGGAGAGTGCAGGAACACTACGCCAAGCTCTCCCCTCGTATGTATATGAGGGTTGAGCAAAGTCACTTGAATTATCTCCGGATCTGTTCACTGCATACGAAGCCTCCGAATTGTTCCGTGGATGTGTCTGCCAGTAATAGAGCCCCACACCAATTAAAAGTCCAACACTCTTTTATTTCTCCATAGCCAAGATGAAAATATTAGTTGAACTTTCAGTAACAGACAGATAGGGGTGTGGATACGAGTAGGCCCAGGCACAAATAAACTCTCCTATCCCTTTGCAAGCGAATAGGCCTGGCGCACGGTCTCTACCACCGACAGTGAGATTGGTCGCTGCCACCGACCGTGATGAACTGTTGAGGCCCCTGCCACAAGCCTAATAGCAGGTCTCTGCCACTGACCTGAGTTGACTAGTTGGACCGTTGCCACCGGTCATAGAACATGAACTGCACCTTATCTTCGGATGAATCCCTCCTCCGGTCCCTTACGCCTCTGGATTCGGGTGCCCGACTCTCGGGGTACCCTAGGACAATCCCTCCCTTGCGGGACCCAGCGGAAGGTACTGGGCCCCAGGCCTCCGGCTGAGTACCTCACCCCAGACTGAAGGTGTCTGGGATGGAACACGAACTCCAAGTGTCCAGGCCTAGGCCGCCTGGACACCGACCGCGGACAGCAGCCCTCAGGCTGAAGGTGCCTGGGACTCCAACCTCGTGGCGAAGATGTCCGCCCCCTTTTATACCCTCTCCCAGCAAGCACAGTGGGTTCCCCGCCCCGCCGTACAACCGCTGCGAGAGGTCACAAAGGGTACGGCACCGCAGCGATGGTTCAACTCCGGCCCAAAGTGACAGCGCCACCCGCTGGGCCGCAGGGAACTAGACATCACTGATGTCTTCACCAGAATTAAACACTTTGAAAAGTATATACCCACTACATATATAAATGTGTAATACATGAATAATGCATGCAAATAACTGATAGCACAAAGATGGCTTTCCCCAAAATGCCCCCTCCATATTTTGAAACTGAAAATCCCATGTCAACCCTATCCTGTCCAGGAAAAAATAAATCTTGCAATGAAGGGGTTGCAATTAAAAAGTATGGAATGGATGGTTGTCCTCCCCAGATCTGGGCACCCTGTTCCTAATTTTGCAACAATTATTGCAAATGATTGGCATATTGGTACCCTCATCTCTGTAGGTACCAAATAATTATGCACTGCATATAAGGTCTTCTGAGTTGCATGCACATCAAAGAGGTTATAACATGGGTGTAATACAAATAACTACACATACAATATCTTCTGGTTGAAGTTATTTTATAACAAAATTATATTAAAGGTTCAATTTTTATTTTTATAAAATAATAAACCTGTTATGCTTACCTGTTCTGTGCAATGGTTTTGCACAGAATTTTTTGTTTTAAGAATGTTCAATTTTCTAATTGCTTGTGGGGTCAAATCGTTGCTCCTTTTTAAATGCAGTGACAAGAGAATTTGAAGGAGCAGGGTGGCAATTTTTTGGTGAATGACACATTTCTAACAGTGTATGTGGTATTTATTTGAAAAAGTCCATTTGTTCCAAATCAGATGCTAAGAGCAAACAAAATTTTGAACTACTTTTGAACAACATTTGTCAAGCTGTCGAATGTACTGAATTTTTTTTGTACAAATGTTTGACAAATGTATGAACGTTCGTTTTTTAAAATCTACTGGTGTATACCCAGCTTAATCTAGACAAAATTGCAGTAATTCAATACAACAATAGACGTGTGCATGGGGTGTGCCAGGCACACCCTAATCACCCGGTGCGGTGCAGATTATCCCTGCTGATATTTTTCCTAAAAAATAATAAAAAATACAATTGTAAAAAATTATAAAATAATAAACATGGAAAACTACTAGCACAGTCCACTGCCCTACAGACACCAACCTCTGCCCTACTGTTTTAATATGTTTTTTACAATTATTTATAAGAGAGAGTGTGTGTGTGTGTGTGTATAAATATATATATATATATATATATATATATAGATATATATAAAAACAAAGACCTCTCTATATACATACATACATACACACACACACACACACACACACACACGCATGTGTTTTTGAGCTTTGGGGTGCACACCCTAATGCAATAGGCTGCGCACATCTATGAATACAACCATGCTAGTACACGTCTTGTAATATCACATAAATATACTATGGTACACTGTTCTTTTAACCACTTGTCATCCGCCTGCCGTCAAATGACGGCGGGAGGAAGACCCTGTTGTTCTGGGCGGACGTCAAATGACGTTGCGCCTTCCAAAGCCACTAGGGGGCGCGCGCCCGCCGCGTCACTGGGGACCCGATGTGCGTACCTGGCGGCCGCGATGGCCGCCGGGCACCCGCGATTGCCCAGTAACTAAGCAGGACCGTGGATCTGTGTGTGTAAACACACAGATCCACGTCCTGCCAGGGAGAGGAGACCGATGGTGTGTCCCTTGTACATAGGGACAACCATTGGTCACCTCCCCCAGTCAGTCCCCTCCCCCCACAGTAAGAATCACTCCCAGGGAACAAATTTAACCCCTTGATCGCCCCCTAGTGTTAACCACTTCCCTGCCAGTCATGTTTATACAGTAATCAATGCATTTTTATAGCGTGGATCGCTGTATAAATGTGAATGGTCCCAAAAATGTGTCAAAAGTGAACGATGTGTCCGCCGCAATATCACAGTCATGATAAAAATCCCTGATACTAGTAACCAAATAATAATAATAAAAATGCTATAAATCTATCCCCTTTTCTGTAGCTGCTATAACTTTTGCGCAAACCAATCAATATACGCTTATTGCGATTTTTTTTTACCAAAAATATGTAGAAGAATACGTATCGGCCTAAACTGAGGAAAATTTTTGTTTAAAATTTTTTAAAAAATGGATATTTATTATAGCAAAAAGTTAAAAATATTGTGTTTTTTTTCAAACTTGTCCCTATTCTTTTGTTTATAGCGGAAAAAATAAAAACCGCAGAGGTGATCAAATACCACCAAAAGAAAGCTCTATTTGTGGGGATTTTTTTTTCAAAAAATGTCATTTGGGTACAGTGTTGCATGACCTCGCAATTGTCATTCCAAATTGACAGCGCTGAAAGCTGAAAAATGGCTTGGGCAGCAAGGAGGTGAAAGTGCCCTGTAGGCAAGTGGTTAAAGTGTCATCTAACTATGTGGAAGTTGCCTACTGTATGTCATGAGAAGTCCCTGTTGGGGCCCCTTTGTACAGCAAGAAAAACAAAAAACTGTAAAGCTCTTAAAAATACTATTTGATCAAAAATATATATGTAAATAAGATTAATGTTAATTTTAAATGTAAAGCAACTTTTAACTGTAAACAGACAACTACTGTGACTTCTATTGTATGTAAAAACTTTACAAGTAATAATTCTTACTGTATTTTTAATGCATATGAGGAACTGATTTTCAAGATTTTTGAAAGACGTTTAGGGCTGCTTAATATCATGAACATATATTCTGTAGGTCAGCTTATTACAGTTTCAACAATTTCATTTCTTAATCTCTCTAGCACAGAGGAAATGGGAAAAGTGGTGACTGCTTGCTTCCTCTGAGATAGTTTCGCAGTGTTAGCCAGAAGCTCTATGACAAATTAGGAATATTTTAGTTAACTGGCATACTTGTAAAGGAATTATTATTATTATTTTTTTTTTTAAAACAAACATGTCTTACTTACCTGCTTTGTGAAGTGGTTTTGCAAAGGGCAGCCCCAATCCCCCTCTTCTGGTGTCCCCCGCCAGCGCTTCTGGCTCCCTCCCTTCCAAGTGCCCCCATAGCAAGCCGCTTGCTATGAGTGCACTCCTGCGGGCTCAATCCTGAACCGGGCTCTATTTGCTTATTGACAGACAGCGTGGCTAGGCCCTGCCTCTGCTCCCTCCTCACAGGCTGTGATTGACAGCAGCAGGAAGTAATGGCTCCTGCTGCGGCCTCCATGTCCAGTGAGGAGATAGAGAAAAGAGTAGCCATTCTCGGGCACAGTGCTGGTTTAAGATCGGGCTCAGGTAAAAGGGGGCTGGTGGAGCTGAACACAGAAGGTTTTTACCTTAATGAAGAGTATTCATATACAAACACTTTAAAGGGATTTCACTACCTGTCTATCCCTACCCTGGCAGAGCCTACATGTTGGTAGAAACAATATTTTATCATTAATATCAATGATTCCTTGCACATCACAAAAACACTCTTTGCACCAGGTGATGCACCTCTTTCCCCAGTGTCTGCACAAACTTACGGTATATCACAGATCTTACCACACTGCCTGTACTACTTTCACTGGCATCTCCCCCACCTACACACTAGATTCAAACACCTCTTCAAAACTGGCATTGTCCTAAAAAAAAACAGGTGCTCTTAACCCTTTTGCTCTCAGAGACATTTTCATTGTCATATGCACATGTTTAAATTGTTGTTTTGACTTTAGGATTATTTAAAACACCCTAAACATTCGATTTTTTTTAGCAGAGGGCCTATAGAATAAAATGACAGCAATTTCATTTTTTTTATGTTGCACATTGTGAGAGCGACTGTTTATCAAATCTATATTTTCAGTAAAAAAAAATCCACTAAAATTAAATTTAGCACATACTAACACAATATTATCCCCAATTTTGTTCTAAAATCTAAAGGATGAGATTGTGTTGAGTTAAAGCGGAGCTCCACCCATATTTTTTTTTTCTTTTTTAAAGTCAGCAGCTACTAACAGTGTAGCTGCTGACTTTTAATAAGGACACTTACCTGTCCTACTCGCTCGTGATGCCGGCCCCCCCGACGGCGATCGATCGCTGCTAGCAGGTCCCGGCTCCTCCATCCTGACTAAGGGAAACAGGCAGTGAAGCTTTACGGCTTCACTGCCCGTTTCCTACTGCGCATACGCCACTCGCACGGCGCTTTGTGAATGGGCGGCTTGCCTCCTGGGATACACACAGTTCCCAGAAGGCAACGCGCCCCATTCACAAGAAGAGGAAACAGAAGTTCTCAATCTGAGGATAAGGAAGAGGCACATTAGCGGCAGATTAGGGGACTTCCGCATAGCAACGGGCATTTCGGGTAAGTATAAAAATGTTTTTTTTTGCTATTAATTTTTTCTTTTTTTTTTTAGGGATTTTAGTGTAAACATTTTTTCAGGGTGGACCTCCGCTTTAACAGTTACCAAATATTAAATCATATAAAAAGTGCAGCACTATCAGATACTATGAACATGATTCAAAATAAAATGAACATGATAATCATGATAAATAAATTCATCAATAAATATAAGTCCATTGAAAAAGTCAGTGAAAAAAAGGGTTTAGAAATGAAATCCAAAGTCCCAATCAGATCCAGTAAGTGGAGGGTGGAGAAAGAGGATATACCTAGGAAGAAAAACACTAGCTTCCCCAGATCCTCAGTATAAAAACACCTCCAAGATAGAAAGATGGCAGCTTACCAGAAGATGTTAGCCTCCAAACTAATGAAAAAGCCAGCAGCGCAGTGGTGAAAACCGTTTTCCAGGTGTCAACATACAGTTGTGTGAAAAACTATTTGCCCCCTTTCTGATTTTTTTTTTGCATATTTGTCACACTTAAATGACTCGGATCATCAAACACATTTTATTATTACACAAAGATAACCAGAGTAAATACAAAATGCGGTTTTTAAATGATGGTTTCATTTATTAAGGCAAAAAGCTGTCCGAACCTGCCTGGCTTTATGTGAAAAAGTAATTGCCCCTAAAACTAATAACTGGTTGTGCCATCCTTGGCGGCAACAACTGCAATCAAGCATTTGCGATTACTGGCAATGAGTCTTTCACATTGCTGTGGAGCAATTTTGGCCCACGCTTCTTTGCAGAATTGTTTTAATTCAGTCACATTGGAGGGTTTTCCAGTATGAATTGCCTGTGTAAGGTTATGATACAGCCTCTGAATTGGAAAGTCTGGGCTTTGACTAGGCCACTTCAAAACCTAAATTTTCCTTTGTTTTGAACCATTTGGAGGTGGACTTGCTGTTGTGTTTTGGATCATTGTCCTGCTGCATAACCTAAGTGCACTTGAGCTTGAGGTCACGAACTGATGGCCGGACATTCTCCTTTAGAATTTTCTGGTTGAGCTCAGAATTCATGGTTCCATCAATTATGGTAAGTCGTCGAGGTCCGGAAGCTGCAAAGCAGCCCCAGACCATCACGCTACCACCACCATGTCTGACTGTTGGTATAGTGTTCTTGTTATGAAATGCTGTATTAGTTTTATGCCAGATGTAACGGGACACACACCTTCCAAAAAGTAACATTTTTGTCTCATCAGTCCACAGAATATTTGCCTAAAAGTCTTGGGGATAATTAAGATGTTTTTTGGTAAATGTGAGATGAGCCTTTGTGTTCTTTTTGGTCAGCAGTGGCTTTGGCCTTGGAACTCTCCCATGGATGCCATTTTTGCCCAGTCTTTCTTATTGTTGTATCATGAACACTGATCTTACCTGAGGCAAGTGAGGTCTGCAGTTCTTTAGATGTTCTGGGTTCTTTATTGACCTCCTGGATCAGTCGTCGTCATGCTCTTGGAGTAATTTTTGTAGGCCGGCCACTCCTGGGAAGGTTCACCACTGTTCCAAGTTATCTCCATTTGTGGATAATGGCTCTCCCCGTGGTTCACTGGAGTTCCAAAGCCTTAGAAATGGCTTTGAAACCCTTCCTAGACTGATACATGTACATTACTTTGTTTCTAATCTGTTCTTGATTTTTTTTAGATTGTGGTATGATGTGTGGCTTTTTATGATCTGTTAGTGTGCTTCACTTTGTCAAACAGCTTCTATTTATGTGATTTCTTGAATCAACAGGTTTGGCAGTAATCAGGCCTGGGTGTGGCAAGTGAAATTTAACTCCGCTTTCCAGTAAATTGTGGTTAATCATAGTTCATTCATGATTCAGCATGGGAGGGGGCAATTACTTTTTCACATAGGGCCAAGCAGGTTTGAACAGCTCTTTTCCCTTAATAAATGAAATAATAATTAAAAAATTGCATCTTGGATTTACTCGGGTTATCTTTGTGTAATATTAAAATGTGTTTGATCTGAATCATTTAAGTGTGAGAAATATGCAAAAAATAAATAAAAAATCAGGAAGGGGCAAATACTGTAGGTACTGTCAGTCTTGGTATATCCTGCATCACATCCTCATACAGGTATCCAGCATCACATATATACATATGAATGAAAAAAGGACCATAGCGTGATACTGTATAAATGGTTTATTTAGGTATAAAAAAAGCAGGATGCACTCACAAGATGTCTGTTGGAAACAAGCGTGTAGTTACATCAGTGCTGTAGGAATTGCAAACAGTATATGGAGCGGACATAGATGCATGGTAGCGTCACACCTGTTTTTACCCAATGTGTTTCGTCACACAGTTGACGTTGTTGTTTTATATGATTTTTTTTTTTTTTTCTGTTGACCTGTGCTAGCAGCTTTTTTTTTCATTTTTCTCAGCAATATTGATTATTTGAAAACCCAAAATGGCACCCTGTGGGGTAGGAACATAAAACAAACAGCTGCCCCTTTAAAAGTGAACGAATTACCAAACTGTGTAATTATTGAACTAAAGGATGAGGCGCTATAAATGTTCAGTGAAAAGCTGTAAAAAAATAAATGTATACAATAATAACATCCAACATAATTATGTGACACAGATTAAATAAATTGCAATTGTAGCAAGCTAAAATTCCATGAGTGATAAATCCCAAGACCAGATCGAAGTGCTCTGAGATATAACTTCTAGTTCTTCCACCACGAGTGCTCAATGGAAAGGTGGCCACTCACCAGAGATGTTTGACCCCTTTTTACAGGATGGTCAAAAAACGCATTTGGAATACCAGATTGATTCCACTGACAGCACAATTCCACTCCACTGGCCGCTCAAGATGGAACTAGGATATGAAAAATTACTCCACAGGAGCCATGGATAAAAGTCTCATAGTGTAGTAATTTTAATATGTGGAAACATAATTTGAATATGTGGAATTTAATATGTGGAATAAAAACTGCAGCAGCAATAGCAGTTACACTCTCACATGTTAACGTGCCTGGCCTGGCACTAGCTGTAATCAGCATGTTTAAGTCGACTAATTCCTTTCGGATGGCATGCGTTCCACGATCCTCTCTGGAGGGCAAAGCCTATTTGGGATGTCAAGTTAGGCCCCGGAAGTAGTAACTTGACATCCCATACCAGATTTTTACTGAACATTTATAGTGCATCATCCCTTATTTCAATATTTACACAATATTGATTATTTAGCGCAAATATTTCCTTTATGTTTACAATAGATACCAAATATGTCAAACCTTAAAACTGCATGTGCCTTCAAAATGAGAAAAAGCCATGGAACTCAAAATTGTCCTCAGGTGGCACTTTAAAAGCCTTTACAACTCTTCAATTTAGAGAAGTAAACTGCAAATGATGGCCCTAAAACTATTCCTCTCATTCCAGAGGGAGCAGCGATACTCAATATGTGTTGTAAAATAATCTTTATATTCTGGGGTCCATATTTGGATGTTTATGGGTGGGGGAGGCTTTTTAAATTTTTTGAGAATGTTTGTTTTTATATTTATTTTATTAGACTTTGAGTTTAACTTTTTTTTTTAAAAACCCTTATGTAATAGTCTAGTGCAGATGACAGGTTCAATTTAAGGAGATGTCAGGGGTCTTTTAGGGTCCATGTACACTGGCTTAAGAAAAAATCTGCTCCTAGAGTTTTGTGTTTCTGAAAAACTGAAAACGCACTAAAAAATGCAAACATATCGCCATCCGTCTGTTTTGAGCGGACCTTGTCGGATCAATGGGTGGCCCGCTCAGATCAGCCTGAAAAAAGGACAGGCGGATCCGAGCGAGCTTATCGTGTGAAAAGGGCCTAACAATTTATGCACTCTTTTTTTCCTCTGCGCGTTTCACAATGTAGCATCAAAAAGAGAGTAAAGATCTCCTGCAGTAAAACATTTTTAATTCACTTTACTGTTCTGCTACTTTACAATAAAGTTGCATGAATGTGACATCAGATTATTTAAAAGTTTGTGAAATTAACAAGTATGTGAAGTTGAGTGTTTTGCTTTGTTATACAACACGTAAAAGCGTAAGTCACAAGTATACATTTAGAGTCTATTAAAGTGATTGTAAAGGCTTGTTTTTTTCCCCTATAAAAATAACAAACATGTTATACTTGCCTGCTCTGTTGCTGTGGATTTGTACACAGCAGCCCGGATGCTCCTCTTCTCGGGTCCCTCTTCTGTGCTCCTTACCCCTCCCTCCTGTTCAGTGCCCCCACAGCAAGTAGCTTGCTATGGGGGCACCCGAACTGAATCAAAGCTCTGTGTATCCATTCAGACATGGAGCTCCGTCCCCTCTCTCCCCTGATTGGGTAGCTGACTTGGATTGACAGCAGCGGAAGCCAATGGCCAATGGCGCCGCTGCTGTGTCTCAGCCAATCAGGAAGGACAGCTGAGACATTCGTGGACATCACTGGACAGAGAGTGACCTCAGGTAAGTATTAGGGGGTGCTGGGGCAGCTGCAACATAGAAGGCTTTTTATCTTAAAGCATAGAATGTATTAAGATAAATAAACCTTCTGCCTTTAAAACACCTTTAGGTAGAAAAGGGTGAAAAAAATACAAAATGTGAGGAATGAGATACATAATATAAGTGAAAGGTCATGGCACTTCCAGAGGGCTGTTTATGTTCATTAGGGAATTCTGAAATAAGAGATGCAAGTCCATGTGGGAGGTCCTCCTAATCAAATCACATTTGGCAGGTAAAATGTTGTTGCATGCCAGATCAGGAGTCGTTTTTAAAGTGGAAGTAAACCCTCCTATCATTTTCAGCCAAGGAAGCTGCCATCTTGGCCTCTGTTAAATCTTTAACTGCCATGTTGCTGCACATGTGATCAGTTATGACACCAGCCATTGGATGGTGTGATAGTTTGGTTGAGAGCACATCCAATGTGACAGTTAGCATTTCCGGCATGCCGGGAATGTAACTGCTTTTTGAAACTATTAAATCGTTGGGTTTACTTCTGCTTTAACAAGCAACTGCCAACTTTTCAGCTTTTTTAATCCTTTGTTGTATCCAAGTGCTGCTGATCTTCTACAGTCACTTCCTCTCTACATGTACGTTAGAGGTGGCTGAATGGCATTTCTCAGGGTAAGTTGGTTGAAATTGACAACAGAGGACAATGGCTTTATAATGTATATTCAAAAAGGCCACCAGTAGTCTCCATAAAACCCATGTGACAGAGTGACCACTCAGGAGCACAATAGGGAAGCAGGGTTAGAGCGTTGTTAAAGTGGACCTTCAGTCATTTTTTCAACTCTCCATCTATTTAAATCTTCTGTCCTTGTTGTTTTAACTTTGGATAGTAAAATATTTTTTTTTCTGCCAGTAAATACCTTATACAGCCCACTTCCTGTTTCTTGTCTGGTGATTAGCCTAGGCTTATGACATCATGCACAGCGCTCTCTCTCACTCTTGAGAGTTTGTGAGGAAGGGAGGAGGGATGAGTTAGAAAAGGGCCAATGAGAGCTGCAGGGAGGGCTGCAGAGCTGGAGGTGTGGGGATCATAACAAAGTAAGTATAGATACTTCAAGATCATTCCCAATAAGGGTGCTTTCACACTGCTTCGTTGAAAAAACACATTACAAATGTATATGCTTTTTTTTTATGGGTTTCTGATGCATTTTCTGGTTGGCATGCACCTGTAAAACATGGGCATGTTCCCCAATGCATCAAAAATGCAACTGTCAAACTGAAAATACTGGATTATGCACGCAGTCTGGGCAGTGAACCCCTCACCCTTGAGGAGTGTTAACTACACCCATTCTCTAATGGACATGACATCACCCTGTGATTACCTCCTTTGACACCTGTACCACCTGCTCCCATTATCTATATGACTTTGTGAAGACTCTGTAGGCTATGTTTAAAGCCTAGTACACACGGGCCGAATGTCGGGCGACATTGGCGGTTCAGTAGAAACCAGGCAACATTCGGCCTGTGTGTACGGCAGCCAGTCTGACAGAAGTCAGCCGTTCAGCTTTTGTCGAAGAGTCATGACCGGAAAAGGTCTGCTGACCGGTTCCCGATCAGCGCTCTCAGCCAATGGCCGGGTGAACTGACCGGAGTGTTCTGGTGGGGGGGGGGGGGCAAGCCCCTGTCAGAACACAATAGCACAGAAGGGGAGATCACTGTACTAACATCGGATTGTTAGTACAGTAGCTCCGACCTCAGCTGTCAGTTTTTTTTCTTCAACCCAGCAAACAAAATAGTAATGTATACAAGATTTAAAGGGGTTGTAAAGGCTCATCTTTTTTCACCTTAATGCATCCTATGCATTAAGGTGAAAAAACACCTGACAGTAACCGTCCCCCAGCCCCCCCCTGTTTTACTTACCTGAGCCCTGGAATGTCCCATGCCAGGGAAGCGCCATCCCTCTGCCCGGGGTTCTCGGCTCTTGATTGGATAGATTGATAGCAGTGGAGCCATAGGCTCCCACTGCTGTCAATCAAATCCAATGACGTGGCCGCTGGGGGGCGGGGCCGAGTCTGGCATTCGTGTCTATGGACGCAAATGCTGGACTCGGGAACGCACCCGCAAGGTAACCCCCCAGGAAAGCGCTTCTCCTAGGGGGGTTATCTGATGCGGGGAGGAGCCGCGAGAACTGCAGAGGAACGCCAGAAGAGGATGTTCGGGGCCACTCTGTACAAAACGAACTGCACAGTGGAGGTAAGTGTAGCGGCCTCACCCAATCTCCTTTGTCTAGGGGTATGTCACACGACAGGGTGAGATGCGCTACGGCCCATGTCCCCCCCATAGCTGTGGGTGAGGTGAAGGCCAGCACCACATATTTCCTCGGGCCTATGTGCTTTTGTCCGGAATACAGTCCTGCTGTGTCAACACTTCCCTCTGCTCCCATTAACCAGAGTTCCACACACCGATCACAGTCCAACTCTTGCTTTATTGTACATCTCACAATAAACAGTGCTTCAGTAGCCAACTGGTTGCGACTTGATAACATTTCTGATACGGGGAATGAGCAGGTCGAGGCACTATCCTGGTTATTAACTAAACCACTGCGATCTCGCCAGCGGTTACTATAGCATTCAGCTAGAAAGGACTTAGAATCTGAGAGTCTCTACCAGCGACTCAAGAGAACGTAGATAGGAGTACCTTCGCTGCGCTGCGGCCCCTATCAGGGGAAGATGTCCCTCCTAGGGAGTTACCAGAAGCCCATCCGTCACTGGGTTGATGCTGCTCCAGACTCTCCGGACGGGTAACCTCCCCGGCCTCCTCACCTCAGACATGGGCCCCGTCCACCTCAGGGACACTCAGACGTCTCCACCCTTGCGGGATCCAGTCGAAGTCACTGGACCCCAGGCCTCCTAGTTCAGTACCTCACCCCAGGCTGAAGGTGCCTGGGATGGACTCCGACTCCATTCCGGTCAGGCCTAGGGCGCCTGGGCCGGAATTCAGAACCGCCCGCACCCAGGCCTAAGGTGCCTGGGCGCGTGAAGAACTTCCTCCAGAAGACAGACCTCGTGGTTAGGGCGTCTCCCCCTTTTATCTCCTCCCATCGACACCACGGCAGGTTCCCCGCCCTCGCCGTACCATCTCCGGAAAGGGACAAAAAGGCTAGCACTGTAATGGCAAATCTACCTTGAGCCTTCAGGTACCCCGCCACCCAGAGGCCAAGGAGATTATTACACCATCCAATCCTCCACGAACACAAGTGGTCCACTATTCCTATACTTCCACACCTGGGTGTCCCACATAAATTTAGAGACCCCGCTACATACTCCCCCCTGTGATTTGACGCTGGTCCCCAGCGTCTGGTGCGAACCCATGTCTCCCATGGAGTGAGGACACAAGCTTAGCCCCAGAGGCTATCCCTAAAATTTTGAACCTCAACCATACCAAGACCTGCTCAAGGGGAAAGGGAATATAAAACAATAAAACTTTTCCCTAAAAACATCTATCATGTACATATACAATCCCTCCCATCGCTGTCTAAGAACCACCCCACACTCAGCAGTCTTGACGGACGAATCTCCTGCAGAGGGAAAAAAAAACAACACACAAGGAAATCCACATCCTGACACTTTTTTGTGTTAATTTGGAACGAATGGGTCCATCAACCAATAGACCCATTCGCTCCAATGAGTAAAGTGATGCGCGTGTGAAAAAAACAAACAGCCGTTGCACAACACTGCCACCTGATGACAGTGCCGCGGTAATGACACTTGGTGCAATCTTCATTCTTCCTGCGTCCCTACACTAATTCTACCCCAAAGTCTGTCTTTGAACTGTGAGAAAGAGAGAACAACAAAAAAAACTTCTCTCATTCCTCCGGAAGAGTGGAAAACAAAAGCCCAAATAAAAAACTAGGGCACAGTTCGGATGCTCCAGCAGGAACACTTCTAGAAGATTGTAGGAAAGGAACAACAAGTGAGTCTCTTCTCACAAGTGAAACTTCGGGTCAGGCAAGAACAAGGGCTTCAGATGTTTATCAAAAACCTCAATTGAATAGTCAGCATCATCTCCATCTTTCCTGCAGATGCACACTTTATCTGCGTGGATATGGCGACCCCACATCCAATCTGCTCTGCAGTCCCGAAACTTTTTCGACACGGATGGCGAACAGGACAAATATCTTCGTGCATGGGGTACTTTGAGCTTTTCCCAAACAAATTCGTCATACCATCTCTGGCGTATGACCTCAACTTCAAAAAGTAAGTCCTGAGGCAAGTAGGGATATTCCCACCCATACTCACGGGCGACTCTCTGTGAGAAAAGTTGTTGCAATCTGGCCAAAGGAGGCATGGCTTCCCGCTCACCTTCTCCGGGTTGAACGATGGCCTCCGGATGCCGAGGTACTTTCACTACCTCTAATGGCTTTTCTCTCGGTGCTCGTAGTGAGGCTCGCTGCATCCCCGCCACCAAGACGGGCGATGTTGTAGATTGTGGGAAGGCACTTTGAGGACTAGACTTCCGCGAGGACTCCGGGGCTTGTACCCAGGGCGTGCTGTCTCCTATCGACATAGGGGAATCCTGCGGTACACGTAACACAGGCAATGGTGGTTTGTCCCAGCCCTTCCGATGAAACAGTTCATCAATCTCCCCATCATCTCCACAATCTGACAGTGACTCTAGGTCGGAAGTGTCATACATCTCGGCGGGAAGGTAGTCTCTGGTAGACGTGGTACTACCCTCCCTTGCGGGCTCCACCGACTGTGGACCCCCGACACCTCCAACCACCATCACAGTCCCAGCCCCTGGCTCACCTTGACCTTTTGTAGAACTGGGATGTCCAGGACTCTTCCAACCGGATCCATCCAGGCTAGGCAAGCGACGGGGTGAAGCTCGACCACGACCACAGGAGGCCTGCACCAGACCAACTTTCCTCTTCGGAGGTGGGAGCAGAGAATCTGTGGTGACCGAAGCAGCATCCTCGGATTTTTCTCTCTGTCTCTGATTGGGCAGTCACATCGCCCTGGTCAGTGCGTACGGGAACCTCCGCAAAGGCCTGGATCTCTCCTTCTAGAGTAGCGTTACCTGTGAGGCTGTTGAGGCGAAGGGCCCGGGGCCTTACTGTGGATGGCTCCACCTCGAACAAGAACTCTTTGCATGCCTCGCAACGCCCGAATGGCTTCAGGTGGACCACCAGTCCCGAGCACCCGGGACAGATCACGCCGAGGGCCTCCGTGTCTCTGCATGAGTACAAAGCCAACTGCCCTCGGGGCCTGAGTCTTATTCCCGTGTCTGTAAGGGGAGCAGCGAACGTAGTCATCTTCGTGGGGTAGGGAACCGGAATCCACGGGGAGCTTGAGGCCATCCTGACTATCTGCTGCTCCATCACGCACTGACCACGCGCCAAAATCTCCACGTGAGTTCCTCCACATGGCCAGACTCCTCCTATGACTTGCACGTTTTCGCGGGTTTCCTTCAAGCTCCGCCCATGAACTGTACAGTCACGGGGTGCCTCGTGGCGCAGTGCAATAAAAGCCCCCACATGTAGTACTTCACACGGCTGGACTCCTCCCTCTTCTCGCTCCTCTGCATGGGCCTTTCCCGTCCTAGGGTCATTTCCACGACTTTGAGCAGGGATGCACTTTGGCCAATCACATGGCCGACCTGCTCGGAACTCCTCCAGGCAGCAAAGTCCAGACACAGCCATTCCTTCTTCCAAAGTTAAAACACATATCATCCCGGACTCACGAGCCCCCACGTGTAGCGGCCTCACCCCATCTCCTTTGTCTAGGGGTATGTCACACGACAGGGTGAGATGCGCTACGGCCCATGTCCTCCCCATAGCTGTGGGTGAGGTGAAGGCCAGCACCAAATATTTCCTCAGGCCTATGTGCTTTTGTCCAGAATACAGTCCTGCTGTGTCAACACTTCCCTCTGCTCCCATTAACCAGAGTTCCACACACCGATCACAGTCCAATTCTTGCTTTATTGTACATCTCACAATAAACAGTGCTTCAGTAGCCAACTGGTTGCGACTTGATAACATTTCTGATACGGGGAATGAGCAGGTCGAGGCACTATCCTGGTTATTAACTAAACCACTGCGATCTCGCCAGCAGTTACTATAGCATTCAGCTAGAAAGGACTTAGAATCTGAGAGTCTCTACCAGCGACTCAAGAGAATGTAGATAGGAGTACCTTCGCTGCGCTGCGGCCCCTATCAGGGGAAGATGTCCCTCCAAGGGAGTTACCAGAGGCCCATCCGTCACTGGGTTGATGCTGCTCCGGACTCTCCGGACGGGTAACCTCCCCGGCCTCCTCACCTCAGACATGGGCCCCGTCCACCTCAGGGACCCTCGGACGTCTCCACCCTTGCGGCATCCAGTCAAAGTCACTGGACCCCAGGCCTCCTAGTTCAGTACCTCACCCCAGGCTGAAGGTGCCTGGGATGGACTCCGACTCCATTCCGGTCAGGCCTAGGGTGCCTGGGCCGGAATTCAGAACCGCCCGCACCCAGGCCTAAGGTGCCGGGGCGCGTGAAGAACTTCCTCCAGAAGACAGACCTCGTGGTTAGGGCGTCTCCCCCTTTTATCTTCTCCCATCGACACCACGGCAGGTTCCCCGCCCTCGCTGTACCATCTCCGGAAAGGGACAAAAAGGCTAGCACTGTAATGGCAAATCTACCTTGAGCCTCCAGGTACCCCGCCACCCAGAGGCCAAGGAGATTATTACACCATCCAATCCTCCACGAACACAAATGGTCCACTATTCCTATACTTCCACACCTGGGTGTCCCACATAAATTTAGAGATCCCGCTACATAAGTATGACATGTTTGTTATTTAAAAAAATAAATACTCAAACCTTTACTATTACTTTAAGTCTAGTCTAGTTAAAACTTGTTATTAAAAGTCTAGCTAGTAGGTTTGTTATTTCTCTTAACGTTGTGCCCAAGGTATGAGACAAAGATACCTGTATCATCCACGCTTTTCAGTTCCTATTATACTTCTGGGATGCTTTTGGTCATATCGGTCAGACATTAACTATTTAGTTATGGTTTATTGTATTGATTTAGGATTCTTGACTGTTAGCTCACTTCATTCATATATGTCATCATTTGATGTGTATGCACCATATGCCATTTTCATTCTCAGCTTAGCTGTATTGTGCAAAATGTGAATAAAAACTCCTTTAAAAAAAATGCATCTGCTTTGTATTTTTTTTGCATTTTGATGCTTTTGCCTTTCATTTTAATGGGAAGCAGAGTTTTTGGTGTGGTTTTGAAAATCGCATAAAAGATGCAGCATGCAGGACTTTTCAAAATGCCCCGCACCTGCAGTGCAGTGGTGTCAAGCATTCCATAGGATTTAAAAGGAAATATTTTTAATGCGTTTTTTTCTTGCATTTTAGCATGATAAAAGCACAGCAAAATCACATCAGTGTGAAAGGGTCCGGAATAGGAATAAGCTAGAAATATCTGAAATTTAATGTGGAAATGAATATATGATTTTACATTTTGACCATATAAATGCTTTAATAAATGTTTAATTGAAAAATATTGAAATTACTTTTGAAGTTCCAATAATTTGTTAAACCTCATATGAGTTTTTAGTAATGTGGTTACATACTGTATACTTTGACAGTAAGCTTTAGTATACTCAGAAAACAAATTGATACACAGTGGGGTTGATTTACTAAAGGCAAATCCACTTTGCACTACTGTACTTGTAAGTGCACTTAGAAGTGCAGTAGATCTGAGGGGAAGATTTGAAATGAGAGGAAGCTCTGCTGATTTTATCATCGAATCATGTGCAAGCAAAAATACTGTTTTTTATTTTCCTTGCATGTCCCCCTCAGATCTACAGTGACTGCACTTCCAAGTGCACTTGCAGTGCAAAGTGGATTTGCCTTTAGTAAATAAACCCCAGTATGTACCTAGTGTAGCAATACCCCCAGCTAAGAGGGCTGCTGGTATAGATTCTGGGCCTGTACACACTGCTGTCAACCCCCAGTAACTGACTCTAACCTCCCTTGGCACAGATAGCAGTGAAGATGGGATTGTGAAATCCGTTAGCTTTGGGGATCACAATACCGCAATAAACATATAACCACACAGTAGATTGGCTTAACCACAAGTACTTTTTACTGAATATAAAGCATCAAGTTAAACAGTAATACATGTGCATATGCAGAGCCCTGCAATGTTAACTATCCAGCATATAACAACCACTAAGTTCAAATAGTAATTTCACACGCTAAATGTCATTTAACTATGCTCGCAAGCTTCCCCCTCGTGGGCAAGATGGCGCCCAAACAATTTCTAGGAGTTCTACAGTCAGGCCTGACTAATGCAGATATGATTCTTCCGTTGGGAAGGATCTTCGCTAGCAATGGTGGTGCACTTTGCAGGTTATTTGTAATCCACAGACATTAAAACAGTTAACTTCTTGGCATCACTAAAAAGTTGCACAGCACACCTTCCCTTTGGGTTGCATTAACACTCTGATAACGGTGGTCCCTGGACAAAAGACACTGGGCCTAAGATTAGTCAGGTAATCTCTGAGCAAGTGCTCTCTCACCCGACCGGACCAGTCCGTACAACCGACTTCCATAGCTGGGGCTCCAGCACACAGCCTCACGACACCCGTAGTCTCTGATCCTCCCGACAGTCCTTGGAAGGATGATGGACGAAATAACTCCTGGGTTCTCCCGTGAAGATCGGAGGGTTCTCTGGATCTCAAGGCCCAAACTCCTAGGCCCAGTCTAGCGGCAGACTCGGCTTTGTTTCCACTTGCTAGGGGGGCGGCGTCCAAAGAGACCCACGTGTCGCTCCGCTTCTCCTTAAATAGGCCTTCCCCAGCAGACCTTGCGCCGGGCAATGTACTCTGGGTTTCTCGCTGCACACTGGGTATGGTAGTCTTTTGAGCTCTTTAAAGTGACACCCCACTACACTAGTAATAGCTTTCAATCATATGAAGGGTCATGCAGTTTTTTTAAAAGTGCTGACTTTGGTAAAATGATTAATTCACGTATGCATAGGGCCTCATTTACTAAAGATTACATGTGTTTGCCATTGAATTGCTATGTCACCAATCAGCCAGGAAACCCACCAATACCCTCATAGTATTTATAATGCACACAGAGGTTGCAGAGATGCACAGAATTCTGATAGCACACAAATAGCTGATTCACTAACAAAATCAGTTCTCTACAAAGTGTATGCAGTACACGTTCCAGGAACACAGGAGTTTCTTTACTGTAATTGAGGGAAGTATAAGTGATCTTTCTCATGGAGAGGGGTTTTAAGCTGCAAAAATGTCCCTGTGCATGGCAAGGCTTCTGGTGAACTCGTAGGTTGTTATATATTCATTTTAACCACTGGATTACGTAATTACAGAACACCACTTTCTTTGCTAAAGAGAGCACTTTCTGGTTATCAGGATGTACAGTATTAGGTTCTAGAGCCAATATTCAATTTTCTGAGCTATTTTTTGTTGGTGGTTGCTAAATAATAAGTATCTTAATAATCTTTATCATGCACATAGTTTATGCAAGTACTTGGCATTTAATGATATAAAAATGTTCCTTTGTACAAATAAGATACCAGCTGCAGAACTGCACATTCATTTGAATGCTGCAACATTTATTATGATCCTCTTCTCCTAATAAAAAATTTTACTCCTGGATTACGCATGCAATGAGATTGTAACGTTTTCTGTATGTTTATTCTGCATACAGGTGGATCTTCAGCTTTAACATTTGGCAGACACCGTGCATGGCCCTGTAATGCAGAAATCAGGAAGCGTGTTTAGTATGCTGCAGGAAGCAGGTGGCGCTTCCTGTGTCTCTCTTCAGTTACTCGACTGTAACATGTCTGTGATCTTTAACCCACGTGTCTCCTGAAACGTCACATCTTGTATCAGACCATCTGATTCATCACTCATTTTCCTTGTACGTGTCAGTAGATGCATTTATGTATACAGTACAGTATAAATATGTGTAGCACCTATCCAGATTTTCCGGGAGCCTTATGGTGACTACCAGAGGTAGGGAGGGCTGACATAATTCCCCAGGGTGTCGGTTACTAGGCATGGTGGGTGATGAACAAGAAAAAAAGTTGGGCGCCAGTCACTTTTATGCTTAAACAAGAGAGACGTTTATTTCTCACAACAGGAAAAATGTGTGAGAGAGGGGATAGATCACAGGACAGCCTTAGTAACATTCAGCAACAGGCAGATTGCAGACTCCTTAGACAAAAACATAGCTCCCAACTGTCCCTGATTTTGAGGGACTGTCCCTGATTTGGAGCAATGTCCCACTGTCCCACTTTCCCCCTCATTAGTCCATAGTTGCCAACATTGCAAAAAATAAATCCGGGACACTTTTTTGCATGTAGGCGGAGCCTTGCTATAATTAGGGGACGGGGCATTCGTTTGTAGGTGTGTTACACCGTAGTAGAAAAAGGCAAAGCGCGCCGTGGTGAAAAATGGGCATGGTTTACGCGGGTAGTGGGAGTGGCTTAACTGGGCGTGGCTCAAATGGGGTGTGGTTAAAATCTGAGATGAATGAGGGATGGAGGGAGAAAGAAAGGGAGAAAAGAGAGGGAAGGAGAGAGAAGGAAGGATGGAGGGACAGCAGGCCCAGATCCTACACCACAATAGAAATATGTGTATTCCAGAGTTTAACAATCAGCAGATAAAGATACTACAAACACCTGGTGTTAGCGCTTCAATCATCCCGGCACCATGGTTGTTATGGTGTCAGGATGATTGAAGCGCATTATTTCTATTATTACATTGTAATATAGAATGAAATTATTCAACTCACCATAATGCCGAATCAGTGTTAGCCCCGAGTGTGTCACCTGCCACGTCGCCTGTCACCAGATGCCATCAGGTGCCCCCAGCGGAGTCTGTCCTTACATTAGGCAATCCAAGTAGAGTCCCTCCTTACATCAGGCATACCCAGCGGTGTCCTTCCTTACATCAGACATACCCAGCGGAGTCATTCCTTACATCAGGCATACCCAGCGGAGTCCTTCCTTACATCAGGCGTACCCAGTGGAGTCCCTCCTTACATCAGGCGTCCCCAGCAAAGTCTTTCCTTACATCAGGCATTCCCAGCAGAGTCCCTCCTTACATCAGGCGTACCCAGCGGAGTCCCTCCTTACATCAGGCAATCCCAGTAGAGTCCCTTCTTACATCAGGCATACCCAGCGGAGTCCCTCCCTACATCAGGCATACCCAGCGAAGTCCTTCCTTACATTAGGCATACCCAGCGGAGTCCTTCCTTACATCAGGTGTACCCAGCGGAGTCCCTCCTTACATCAGGCGTCCCCAGCGGAGTCCTTCCTTACATCAAGCATTCCCAGCGGAGTCCCTCCTTACATCAGGCGTACCCAATGAAGTCCCTCCTTACATCAGACATACCCAGTGGAGTCCCTCCTTACATCCGACATACCCAGTGGAGTCCCTCCTTACATTAGGCGTACCCAGCGGAGTCCTTCCTTACATCAGGCATTCCCAGCGGAGTTCTTCCTTACATCAGGCGTACCCAGCGGAGTCCTTCCTTACATCAGACATACCCAGCGGAGTCCCTCCTTACATTAGACATACCCAGCGGAGTCCCTTCTTACATCAGGCATCCCCAGCGGAATCCTTCCTTGCATCAGGTGCCCACAACGGAGTCCTTCCTTACATCAGGTGTCCCCCCATTGGAGCCCCCCTTAATCAGGTGTCTCTTGTACTGTCTCCCTTCCCCGAGGGGGAACAAACTAGAGGCGGAGCCGGGCGCGTGGCTGCAAAAAAAATTAAGCTGCGGCGCCGCCCACCTCCGCCCCTTTCCATAACAGACGGACCTGCAGCGGGGCGGGGCGGAACAGGGGGTGGGCGGCGCCGCAGCTTAATTAAGCAGCCAAAACACGGATGGCTAGTACATTAGAAAATAAAGCTGCTGCGGCGCTGCCCACCCCCCGCCCCTCTGCAGGTTCGTCTGTTATGGAAAGGAGCGGGGGTGGGCGGCGCCGCAGCAGCTTTATTTTCTATTGTACTAAATATCCCCGTGTTTTGGTCTTCTTAAAAATGGCGGCTGGCGGAGACATTGTCTCCGCCGGCCGTGGACCTCTAGCAGCGGCGGCGAAAAATTGCGGAAAAACTGGAAAAACCAGATTAGCCGGGACATTTCCCGGGACAAAATAAATTCGGGAAAAGGGTTTGAATCCCGGGAATGTCCCGGCCAATCTGGGACAGTTGGCAACTATGTTAGTCCCTCATTTTGGTCTATCCATATAGTTGTATAAAAAAAAAAAAATGTTATCTTTCAAAAAGTGTTTCCCAGTGCTAAACCTTTCATCCAATTTCTAAATTTCTGCATTTGTACATTGTAAAAGCCAATATAAAGGAATAGTAGGGTAAAAAAAAAGCCCTTGTGGAGTAATTTAACCTTTTTTTGGATTAATTCTCCTTTAAGGAGGTGTGGCAGGGTGTGTGTCCTATGTCTACATATGTTTGTTAGTAGGTGTCCCTCATTCCCATCCAGGGCCGATCCTAGGGTCACAGACGCCTGGGTGCAGAAATATTTCTGGCGCCCCCACATGGGCGTGGTCATCTTACAAACTCCTCCCCTTTACACATGTTTCTATGGCAACGACTCAAACACAGAGATGCTCCCCTAAGAAGTCTTTGTTTCCCTGGGATCCTCCCATGATCTTCTAACAAGAAAGAAAATACAGGAAGAGCGTACCCTAATGAGACCTGGAGGGGAGTCTCTCTGATGCACACAGAGGGGGCTTCTGTTAGAAAGAGCCCCCAGACATGGTACAGGAGATGGTCAGAGTAAGTGATTAGTACAGATAACTTACTCTGTCATTTCAGGCAGGGAAGCCTTCCCTGCTCTCCATCCTTACATATTCCCCACAGCAGCCGGTGGAAGAGGGGAGGGGGGAACCTGGCAGAGCTGGGGGGGGGGGGGCGGGCAGGAGACAGTACAGGGTGACAGGAGAATGGCAGGATAAAAGGAGAACAGCAGGGGGACCTCAGAAGAGCACAGGGGGGACCTCAGAAGAGCACAGGGGGGGGGTACCGGAGAAGAGCACAGGGGGGGACCAGAGAAGAGCACAGGGGGGGGACCAGAGAAGAGCACAGGGGGGGGGACCCAGAGAAGAGCACAAGGGGGGGACCAGAGAAGAGCACAGGGGGGGTCCAGAGAAGAGCACAGGGGGGGAAAAGAAGAAGAGCATGGGGGGGCAGAGAAGAGCACAGGGGGGCAGAGAAGAGCACAGGGGGGCCAGATTACAGTAGGGGGTGGGGTGGGAGAGAGCAGAGCAGTTGCTGGGGAAGATCACAGAAGTGCCAGGAGAAAGCTGAGGGGCCCACGGGCAGAAAAAGCTGGAGAGGAGGGGCGGCATACAGAGGAACCAATGCCCTCCATGTTCTTCCTGCAGCTGCTGAATGCCCACTTTTCCTCCTCTCTCTTGCAGGCATTTAGTGGCTGCAGAAAGAACATGGAAGGCATTGGTTCCTCTGTATGACGCCCCCCCCCTCCTCTCAGGCTGTGGTGCAATGGCGACCACTGTAGTTATGCCCCTGCAGTGAAGTAAAGGGAAAAAGTTCTGGCAGGATGAAGGAGCAATGAGGAATGAATGGCATGCTGGCAGGATTCTGAGGCTGTGACAGTTGCAGACTAGAGCATACAGAGGGTTAACAAGACTAGTAGATGAAAAGATTGTGGACTGGGAAATGCTGAGGAGGAAGGGGGAGGAGGGGGCTGCGAGTGTAGTGAGAGCTGAATGAGAGAAGAAAAGTGCCGGGTGTGAGGAGTTATCAGTGTGCAGTGATGCTGGAAAGATTACCGTACTTTATTTACCTTTTTTATCTACAAAGCACATTCCGGTCTGTACAGAGGCAGAGGCACTGGGCAGTGACACTCAGACAGGAGAGGATCACATCGACACTGCACAGCAACAGAAGACACGAGCAGGAATGGGGTCAGATGTCAGAATCCTCTCACATGACGGGAACTGCACGGCACGGACCGCCCCGCCCCCCCCAACAATGTCACAGCGCGGTCTCTCTCCGAACAGAGACAGACGCTCGATCTGCTCTGACAGGAGGAGGGGGGGGGCGGACTAGGGCAGGAAATACAGCGGCAGCGCCGCGGCGGTGACTGGCGGAGGGAGCAGCCTCGGCTCGGACACCAACAAGGAGAGAAGGGAGGGGAGAACTCTGGCGCTTGAGCGCCCCCATCTCTGTGGCGCCTGGGTGAACTGCACCCCAGGCACCCGCCTAGGACCGGCCCTGTTCCCATCTCAAAATGTTGGGGGGTATGCTTCTTCTGATGCTTCTGGCTGCTCTTCCCCACCGAGTGCCCCCTTTAGCAATCTGCTTGCTATGGGTGCACTCATGCGTGCTCCCTCCCGAGCCAGCTCTGTGTGTCCATAAAACACAGAGAGCTCAGCTCAGCCCACCGCCCCTTGCTATCTGGCAGTGGAGGCGGGTGTAGAGGAGGCAGCTGACAACGGAAGCCCCATAGTAAGTCTATGGGTGACATCACTCCCCATTCATTTCACAGCTGTTATCGGCTGTGTCCTCTGCAGTGCTTCTGCCGATGGAGCTTCCGCCAATCGGATCGGCTTCAAAAAAGGTTTGTATACTGATTTCTTCTTTACAGGGTTAGATAGGTTAGATAGGTTAGTGTTAGATTGTGGATGTCTGTAGATGCAGGGATTTTTATTGTTAGGGTGGACTTAGACTTTAATGCAGAGAATACATTAAAGCGGAGTTCCACCCTAAAATGTAACTTTCGCTTTTCAGATTCCTCCCCCCCTCCGGTGTCACATTTGGCACCTTTCAGGGGGGAGCAGATACCTGTATAACGCAGGTATTTGCTCCCACTTCTGGGCATAGATAGCCGCAGTATCCACGGATATCTATGCCATGTCCGGCCCCTCTTCTGTCCCCCCACCCGCTGTCTTCTGGGAGACACACAGGTCCCAGAAGACAGCAGGGACTATACAGATTGCGCAGCGCGACTCGCGCATGCTTAGTAGGGAACCAGGAAGTGAAGCTAAAGATGGCAGCGGCAGCACCCAAGAGCCGAGGGACAGATCGGCTTTGGGTGCCGACATTGCGGCTGTTTTCATAGACAGGTAAGTGTCCATATTTTAAAAGTCAGCAGCTGCAGTATTTGTAATTACTGACTTTTAAAAAAAAAAAATTCGGGGAACTCCACTTTAAGGTAAAAAACCTTCAGGCCTCGTACACACGGCCGATTTTCTCGGCAAGAACCAGCAAGAAACTTGCTGGCAGAGAGGTCTTGCCGAGTAAATCGGTCGTGTGTACGCGGCTATCGGGTTTTTCGTCGAGAAAACCGACAAGAAACCTAGACGAGAAAATAGAGAACCTGCTCTCTATTTTCTCGTCGAGATTCTCCTCGGCATGTTTCTCGACGAGAAAAGTGAGTGTGTGTACACTTACCTGTCCTCCCGGAAGCCCGCGCATGTTCGAAATGAATTTGACGCATGCGCGGTAGCTTCCTAGGCATACGTAGGGTATACCAAGATGGCGGCGACGGCATCGAATGTGACGAGCGCATGCTCGTCGTAGTCGATGACGTCACCGCGTACGCTCCATTCAAAGAACCGCAGGTTCTTTGAAACGAGCGTGTGTACACTCGGCCGGGACAAGTTTCTTGTCCAAGAATCTCGTAGAAAAAAACGACATGTTTTTTTCAACGAGAATCTCGGCCGTGTGTACAAGGCCTCAGGCTTTAGAATCTCTTTAAAGTGTAGGCAAATTGGGATAACGTCTACTTTACTTTTATATATGTTACCTGCCCCATTCACATAGCATAACATAAAGTAGTAAAGACTAAAGTTTATTTTAACTTAATGCATTCTCTGCTTTAAGGTAAAAAACCTTTTAGGTGCAGACCCCCTAAATACTTACCTAAGCCCGATCTAGATCCAGCACTGTGCCCAAGAGTGGGTTCTCTCGCTCATTCCTCACTGGACTCAGTGAGAGAAGCAAGAGCCATTGAGCTAGCATGAGTGCAGCCGTATCAAGCGGCTTGCCAGGGGGGTACTCGGCAGGGGAGAGGAGCCAGGAGCGCAGAAAAGGAGGATCAGGGCTTTTTTTCATGCTGGAGGGTCCAGAATAGAGCATCTAAAAAGGTAAGCTGCAATTTTTATTTTATTTTTTTAAAGTGGTTGTAAGTGATTTTTCTTTTTTAAATAACAAAACTGGTATACTTACCTGCTCTGTGCAGTGGTTTTGCACAGAGCAGGTAAGTATACCATTTTTGTTATTTAAAAAAGAAAAATCAATAAAAAATTGCAGCTTACCTTTTTAGATGCTCTATTCTGGACCCTCCAGCAAAAGAAAAATCTAGGTAGTTCTTTCTTTATGAGGGGCTGATCAACTTTTTTTCCATAATTATAGTGGAAATCCAGGATTGATCTGACTAAGCTTAAATCTGGCCCCTCCCCCCTTCTAAATCATATACCAACCACTCTTTAGAAGGAGGATGGTTTTACTTAACTATTCTGAGGGCACTCCGGTCTGGTTATGTCATCGGCTCCCTGTGGCGGCTTCAGGGGAAAGGATCAACCCTGGACTTCCATTTGAACTCTGTGCTGCGCATGAAGATCTTCAGCGTCAATTGTAACTAGATTTATCCCCTTCCCGCCGACGGTATACATATATGCGTCCTCGGCTTTAGGGGGTTATACCGGGATGATGCCCGCAGCTGCAGGCATCATCCCGGTACCGTTTTTTAGAGCCAACTGATGCGGCTAAAAGCTGCTCGGTTGTTATCCCGGAGGAGCGGGAGGGGACATCCCCCCCTCACGCCGCCTTCCGCCGCTCTTACTGGGCCTCCCATCCCACCGGGAGACCCGATCGACGATCTGCCTCTTCCGGCGTCTAGAAAGAGACTGGCACAAACCACCTATTACTGTCACAAGGGATGTTTACATTCCTTGTGACAGCAATAAAAGTGATCAAATTTTTTTTTTAAAAACACAAAGAAAACGCAAACGGAAGTCATGCCCGCATATGGAAAAGGTGTTCAAATCACACATGTGAGGTATCGCCGCGATCGTCAGAGCGAGAGCAATAATTCTAGCACTAGACCTCCTCTGTAACTTTAACCTGGTAACCGTAAGAAAAAATAGAGCGTCGCCTATGGAGATTTTTAGGTACCGTAGTTTGTCGTCATTCCACGAGTGCGTGCAATTTTAAAGCATGACATGTTTGGTGTCTATTTACTCTGCGTAACATCATCCTTCACATTATACAAAAAAATTGGGCTAACTTTACTGTTTTGTTTTTAATTCATGAAAGTACCCTTTTCCCCAAAAAGTTGCATTTAAAACACCGCTACACAAATACCGTGAGACATAAAATATTGCAACAATCGCCATTTTATTCTCTAGATTCTCTGCTAATATATATATATATATATATATATATATATATATAATGTTTGGGGGTTCTAAGTAATTTTCTTAGCAAAAAATATAGATTTTAACTTGTAAACACCAAATGTCAGAAATAGGCTTAGGCATGAGAGGGTTAAACACTGTTATTCCTAACAAAAGAATTAAAGGTGTAGAGGCCAGGCTTCTTTCATTGTATGTTGATGAGCACAGACTTGGAAAAGGCACACTCTAACATTGTTCAGAAAACCTTGCAGTCAGCCATGGTACATTCTCCTGAGAAACAGCTAAAATGTGAGAAATATTTTTAAAAATGTGTTAACCCCGTAGAAGCTGCTGCATAGGATGGGTTCTTTGTTTGCCTCGACTTTCTCAAGAACCTCAGCCCCTCTGACACACTAGGTTGAGTGTACAAACATACAATTTCACAGGAAATCCAAAGTAATACTTAGTACCCAATAGTAGTGCTATATCAAAGAAAACAGGCACCAAACCATGTAGTAAAGGCAGATTTAATATATTGTCACCCAATATGGTTGGTAACCAAGTGATTAACAGCAAGGTCTATACATAAGATGACACTGGCATCCAGATTAGCATAAAGAATAGCAAGGCCACCTCAAGTGCAGCAGTGAGCAGTAGCAAAGTTTAATTTACCCAGCGTCTGAACTATAGCGCCAGAGCACATTTATGGTTGCGATGCTAGTCCTAGGCTGACTAGATATACTCTGTCCAAAAGAAAAGGAGGATGGTAGCAGATTGGGCAGGTGAACACAGGGGGCACGAAGAATGATTATTATGGGAGAGGCAGTCCTTTGAGATGTTCTTTTGCCAGCTATTGTTGGGGACCTTTAAAAGTGCTGGTGCACTTAACAACAGTCCAAGTTAACCTGCATGCAGTACAGGTACGGTATAGTCTCAGCACAGGTGCAAGGTAGATGTGGTTCAGATGCAGTAAAAGTTTGTATAATGCAGTATCGCGTCGGTATAGGTGCAGACAGTCTAGGTTTAGAATGTGTTGTATAGAGAGTGTACGATCACCAATAAAAAAGAATCCTCAGTCAGGTCAATCCAATAATAGGTGAAATATTCTTCCATAATCCTGATAATTAGGGGAAGTCATCAATATAATACATAGGGGTTGATTTACTTAAGGGAAATCCACTCTGCACTACAAGTGCACTTGTAAGTGCAGTCGCTGTAGATCGCTGTAGATCTTAGGGGAAGCTCTGAAATTAGGGGAAGCTCTGCTGATTTTACCATCCAATCATGTGCAAGCAAAAATGCTGTTTTTTATTTTCCTTGCATGTCCCCCTCAGATCCACATCGACTGCACTTGAAAGTGCACTTGCAGTGCACTTGTAGTGCAAAGTGGATTTGCCTTTCGTAAATAACCCCCCTAGACAATAAACCAAAAAGAAGAGAATACAGACTTTGAATATCAACACTTTTGCAGACGCCATTTTTAGGGAGGAGTGAACGAGAGGAGTGCCAGGGAGTGAGTCCCGGGGAGGGTGTGTGCCCCCTGGGGGTGCGTGGACTGGCCGAGGAGTCTCGGGCACCTTTAGCCCGAGGCTACAACGTTCCAGATAGGCCCAGTACCTTTAACTGGGCCTACAATCAGCACATTGGAGTCCCAGGGTGCCTAAGGTGAGGGTACCCGCTCTGACTGAGAGGAAGCCAGGGGAGGATCGGTCCCACAGAGGAGACAAGTGATAGTAGGTCGCTGTCTCGGGAAAGGCCTGGTGACCTGTCAGAGGGAAGGATTCTTTACTCAACAAAGCTAACCCTGTAGAGTGGCCATTGGCATCATCTGTTCTCTAAATTCTACAGAGGTTTAAGGAAAGTTCTGGATTCAGGAATAACAAGATTCTGCTGCTATTAGAGGATCTCCTGAACCCATCCCTGGAGGGGACAAAGTGATAGTACTGTTCGAGCTCCACTCCGGAACTGCTAGAACTGTGAGAGGGATCTATCCGGGTGAGCTAAACCCACTCGGGATCGAGTGGCGACAAGTGAGTCAAGTGTTGTGTGCCTGAATCTACCTTCTAACTTCGCTAGCTTCTTTCTCTCTTCAATTTCCTGTTAACTAAAGCAAAGGAAAATAAACTCTTTGTTGGAGTTAAAGTCGTGTGGACATTGGCCTTCTTGGGAGAGAATATAGACTTTTCCCTACATTCTAGGGACGAGAACCAGTGGAAGGAGGTAACTCGCTGCAGGACCCAAATCTGTGAACACCGCCTGACCTCTGATAAGGAGGACACAGGCTTGTGGCATGGTGTGTCCTACCCCCCGCAGGTGAAGGTAAGTGGGGGCATAAGGATTGGTGTGCTACACTTATATGACACATCCGAATGAAAAAAAAAGAGAGAGAGAGCGAGAGAGAGAGAGGGAGAGAGAGAGAGAGAATCATGGAAAAGCAGTTGTACAACAGCTACAACTCCATTTAGACTCCCACAAATTTTTGGATCCACTACAATCAGGCTTCCGTCCAGGCCATGGCACAGAAACTGCCCTTCTCAAAATCTGGGATGACGCCCTCAAAGCTGTAGATGATACAGAATCATGTCTCCTGGTGCTGCTGGATCTCAGTGCAGCATTCAACACAGTAGACCACAAAACTTTACTCATCCGCCTTAAAGAAGTAGCAGGAGTCGCAGACCCTGACCTAACCTGGTTCGCATCCTTCTTAAAAAATCGCTCTCAGACAGTGAAACTGGGAGCCTTCACCTCTGAAACTCACGCAATTTCTTGCGGAGTCCCTCAAGGATCACCACTGTCACCTGTGCTCTTTAACATCTACCTCCGCCCACTCCTTAAAATCATCAGCAAACAGGACTTGTGCTACCACTCATACGCTGACGACACCCAACTCTACTTTCGGATTACCGGAAAAAAAGACCAATATCATGGACTGGAAAATTGCCTCACACTGGTCGATGATTGGATGACTGAGAGTTCCCTCAAACTCAATGGATCCAAAACAGAACTTCTTCTCCTCCACGCAAACCGAAAGACAAAAACAAAGACGCCATGGCACCAAAGTCAAAAGTCTAGGAGTCATCTTTGACTCGGAGATGTCGATGGAGGCACAAATAGGATCAGTAGTCAGTGGATCGCACCATCTCCTATGCCTGCTACAGAGACTCATCCCCTTCATCCCGGAAGAGGACATAGCAGTAGTGGTTGGAACAATCATCAACTCCCGACTCGACTACGCAAACTCCCTCTACATAGGACTACCTAAATATCAGATTTTGCGCCTACAAGTCGTCTAGAACTCGGCAACCAGACTGGTAACAGGGAAAAAACCCTGGGAATCCATCACCCCTTCACTAAGGACCCTGCATTGGCTAACCGTAAAGGATTGGATCACATTCAAAACCCTCTGCCTCACCCACAAGTGCACACAAGGAAACGCTCCTCAATATTTATGCGAGAAGATAAAACACTACATCCCCAATCGCATTCTCCGATCAACCAACCAAAACCTCCTCCACATCCCCAAGGCCCGCTACAAATCAAAGGGAGAAAGAAGATTTGCAGTCCAAGGACCACGGCTATGGAATGCTCTACCCACGGACATCCGTATGGAAGAAAACCATCGGGCCTTCAGGAAAAAACTCAAGACCCACCTCTTCTGAAGATTCAGGATGTCATTGGATACAAAGCGCCTTGAGGCGATTTATTTAGCATTTGTAGCGCTATACAAGTTATTCACTCACTCACTCACTCAGAGAAGTTCATGTGTCTGAGGAGCTGTCAAAAGCAGCACACATCCAAAAGCAAACTCTTGTATTCATATATAGCAATAATGTGTGTGAGCAGGACAGATATCCAAGCTCCTATAGACTCCCAGCCCAACATGTATTGAACATCTATAGTGATATGTAATGTCCTTCAGGATAGAAGAAAGCTAGTCCATAGGGCAAGTCACAAGCCTATTATTGTTTATACCCAACAGTCTATTGTATAGACAATGAAAGCTTTACTCAGACCAATAATAAAGCTTAGCCTAGGTCATAATGTATATAGTGCCTATGACCATTGTGCCAACAGAAAGAGTATATATACACTTCCAGGCAACTTAGTGCTGGTATACTTATTGAACCCAAATAGGTAAGGAATTGTCCATCACGCAATGAAGGTGGTCCATATGTAAGGAGTTTGATGGATTTTGCTGCATCAGAGGCTTGAAGTGAAAGAAAGTCTTCCTAGAGCCGCACGTCCGTACCATCCCTGAGGTGAGTGTGTGAGTGGCAACCTCAGCCTGGACTCTGACCAGGCCATGCCCCCAATGTGTTTCGCTCTGCCCCTTGGAGCTTAGTCATGGGGATGGAGAAAGAAAAGCTTACCTGGTGCATGCTGCCCCATCTTATATGTATCTCATTAAGAGTGGAGGATGCCACTCGCCCCTTGATCCACCAGAAAAAAATGATGTTACATCATTCCGGAACCAGAAATGACGCAAACAGCCTCATGTAACCAGAAGTGATGCAGCCAACTTACAGGAAGTGACAAAAATGTAAAAAAACACAATGGGACACATCACTACCTGTGCCCTGCTGTATAGACTGCAGTATGGGTGCAGTATAAATTGGGTAAACTTGGTGTCCTGCTCTCAATGGCTCAGCCTTTGCTAGCAGTATTATCAATGGGTAGTCCTCTCATCCAGTCCTTGAGATGTTGCAATGACCTCTTGCTGTAGAAGGGGGGCTCCCTTCTTAATACAAATCATCTCTCCACTCCTCCTACTGCACAGTGCCTATTGGGATCTGTAGTGTTAGGAGTCTAGTCGTCCTGTTATATGGCTGCCGTCTCAAACTACAACTACCAGGATTCTGAATGCCTTGCATAGAAGCCTATACTGTGGACTTGATTGGCTTTTGCACTCCTCCTGCTGGCCGGAGGAGAAAGGTACAGCATAACATCACTATCTCGGGAGAGGGAGAGAAAAATAAAAGGCAATGTCTCTTCCATAGTGCTGTAGCTCAGCTCCTGTTGTTTTTAGGTATGTTATATGAATGGCAACATATAACAAACATTCTGGTGTTTTTTTAAATTTGGCTGCAAACATTGTGTATTTGTATGTTGCAAACCCCAATTTCTAATTGGTTGCTATTGCATGTTGTATCCCCCTATTTGCTGCTGATGGTGATCTCTCTCTCTCTCTGGTTACAGAAAGTATTCAGACCCCCTTAAATTTTTACTCTTTGTTATATTGCAGCCATTTGCTAAAATCATTTAAATTATTTTTTTTCCTCATTAATGTACACACAGCACCCCATATTGACAGAAAAACACAGAATTGTTAAAATTTTTGCAGATTTATTAAAAAAGAAAAACTGAAATATCACATGGTCCTAAGTATTCAGACCCTTTGCTCAGTATTTAGTAGAAGCACCCTTTTGATCTAATACAGCCATGAGTCTTTTTGGGAAAGATGCAACAAATTTTTCACACCTGGATTTGGGGATCCTCTGCCATTCCTCCTTGCAGATCCTCTCCAGTTCTGTCAGGTTGTATGGTAAACGTTGGTGGACAGACATTTTTAGGTCTCCCCTCAGAGATGCTCAATTGGGTTTAAGTCAGGGCTCTGGCTGGGACATTCAAAGAACAGTCACGGAGTTGTTGGGAAAGCCACTCCTTCGTTATTTTAGCTGTGTGCTTAGGGTCATTGTCTTGTTGGAAGGTAAACCTTCGGCCCAGTCTGAGGTCCTGAGCACTCTGGAGAAGGTTTTCGTCCAGGATATCCCTGTACATGGCCGCATTCATCTTTCCCTCGATTGCAACCAGTCGTCCTGTCCCTGCAGCTGAAAAACACCCCCACAGCATGATGCTGCCACCACCATGCTTCACTGTTGGGACTGTATTGGACAGGTCATGAGCAGAGCCTGGTTTTCTCCACACATACCGCTTAGAATTAAGGCCAAAAAGTTCTATCTTGGTCTCATCAGACCAGAGAATCTTATTTCTCACCATCTTGGAGTCCTTCAGGTGTTTTTTTAGCAAACTCCATGCAGGCTTTCATCTGTCTTGCACTGAGGAGAGGCTTCCGTCAGACCACTCTGCCATAAAGCCCCGACTGGTGGAGGGCTGCAGTGATGGTTGACTTTCTACAACTTTCTCCTATCTCCCGACTGCATCTCTGGAGCTCAGCCACAGTGATCTTTGGGTTCTTCTTTACCTCTCTCACCAAGGCTCTTCTCCCCCGATAGCTCAATTTGGCCGGACAGCCAGCTCTAGGAAGGGTTCTGGTCATCCCAAACATCTTCCATTTAAGGATTATGGAGGCCACTGTGCTCTTAGAAACTTTAAGTGCAGCAGAAATTTTTTGTAACCTTGGCCAGATCTGTGCCTTGCCACAATTCTGTCTCTGAGCTTTTCAGGCAGTTCCTTTGACCTCATGATTCTCATTTGCTCTGACATGCACTGTGAGCTGTAAGGTCTTTTATAGACAGGTGTGTGGCTTTCCTAATCAAGTCCAATCAGTATAATCAAACACAGCTGGACTCAAATGAAGGTGTAGAACCATCTCAATGATGATCAGAAGAAATGGACAGCACCTGAGTTAAATATATGAGTGTCACAGCAAAGGGTCTGAATACTTAGGACCATGTGATATTTCAGTTTTTCTTTTTTTAGCAGAGCTCCACCCTAAAGTGGAACTTCCGCTCATCGGAACCTTCCCCCCTCCGGTCTCACAATTGACACCTTTCAGGGGGAGGGGGTGCAGATACCTGTCTAAGACAGGTATTTGCACCCACTTCCGGGAGTCCTCTCTGCGGGAAATGTGAGGGAAGTAAGTCACTTCCCGCAGAATACCCGTTGTGTTCTTTCTGGGAGACACTCAGCTCCCAGAACACACGGGGACCAGTCAGAACGGCGCAGCGCGACTCACGCATGCACCGTAGGGAACGGGGCAGTGAAGCCGCAAGGCTTCACTTCCTGTTCCCTCACCGAGGATGGCGGTGGGGGCAGCAGAGTGACGAGCGATTGCTCGTCTTCTGCTGCGGACGTCGCTGGACTCCAGGACAGGTAAGTGTCCTAATATTAAAAGTCAGCAGCTGCAGTATTTGTAGCTGCTGGCTTTTAATATTTTTTTTTTCGGTGGAGCTCCGCTTTAATAAATCTGCAAAAATGTCAACAATTCTGTGTTTTTCTGTCAATATGTAGTGCTGTGTATAAATTAATGAGGAAAAAAATGATTTTAAATGATATTAGCAAATGGCTGCAATATAACAAAGAGTTAAAAATTTTAAGTGGTCTGAATACATTCCGTACCCACTGTATATATACACATATATATGTACAGAAAATAAAGATCAATAACTAGCAGGGCATGTTCATGTAGTCCCGATACTTTAATTGTAATAAATTATTAATATTAAACACTACAGCAAAATGCTGAGTAATCTGTAGCTAAAAAGTAGACCTATACATTTTCCTAATAGGATAAAGACAGCGCTATCATACGGTAATATTCACCGATAATTAATGTGTATCCATAAATAAATACACATCTATTCCATGTGAATAAAGTGCTCAGTGCATAAATCAGTCCAAATAATAAAATTGTGCATTGTGACAAAACGGATTTGCTCTCTCTTCCGTGTATCTCGTATGCACACCGCACTCACCAGATGTTGTTGACTTCTTTGATAAAAACTAAGTCAAATATTGCATTATTTTTGGTGTGCCATTCGTCAGGTATCCCACCAGATTGTTAATAGTCCTTGGGCCTTTTAGCAGCCATTCCCTTTGTAGTTGTTAAGGTGCTTCTGTGCCTTTAAGATGCTCAATAGTACCCATTACCAATTAGCAAAAAACAAATAGACCGCCACACACCTAAATGAGTTATACTACAAATTTTAATAGCCTATATTAGGCAAAATCATAAATAAAAACACATTACTATCATACCCCAGGTTCCAAGAATATTTAAACCAAAGAAGCCATTAGATGAAGCTACCAAATCACTGCAAGTTCAGCCATCCGGAAGAAAAACAGTGATTCAATAGCTGGCGGACCCACTCCCTCCCCCTATGTGAAGAACACCCCATGTGAACCTGATATACCCCAAAGACTACCCATAGAGACCAAGATGCCCCCACATATGTTTCCTAGATTAAAGCAGCGTGTGCCTGTAACAGGTAATTATCGCTGCCTAAAAATGGAAAGCGCAAACATCGCAGGATCCAGGGAACAAGGTAAGTAACTTCCCCTAGATACTGCGATGCAGCCCGAGTCGGGCTCGGGGTTACCGCTCTTAGCATGGAAAACTCACCCCGAGCCTGACTCGGGAATACTGCCAAGGGGGTTAAAGAAAGATCAGGCTGAAAATGAAACTAGGAATGCCGCTTTGTATTCCACATGTGTTCCAAGAAGCGGAAGTGACGTCACACTATGTTAGAATGAGAGAACAGTAGTGAATTGTCTTTTTGTCTATTCTGCAACCCCAAAATCTCTGTCTGCTTTGAGAATTGTGATACACGGAAAGAAGACCTAGTGACTGGAGCCTGATTATTGCCAGAGATTTGTTGGTGAGCTCCTGGAACAGTACAGGCCAGGTAGTCACAGGACAGGTAGGTAAATCATACAGGAAAATGTACAGTGTCTTGAAAAAGTATTAATACCTCTTGAAATTTTCCAAATTTTCCACAGCTGTAATTGCAGTGAAAGGTGGTTCTACAAAGTATTGATTTAGGGGGGCTGAATACAAATGCACACCACATTTTTCACATATTTATTTGTAAAAAAATATGTAAACCATTTATCATTTTCCTTCCACTTCACAATTATGTGCCACTTTGTGTTGGTCTATCACAAAAAAATCACAATAAAATACATTTACGTTTTTGGGTGTAACATGACAAAATGTGGAAAATTTCAAGGGGTATGTATTGTTATTTACATGTTTTGAATCCCTGTTCTGGACCACTGTATGTATGTAGAACTTATATTCATTAATAAAATTTTTGAACCAAAAAAATATTTATTTTGGTTTTAACAAAATTAAAACAACCGTGCTTTAAAGGAGTTGTAAACCGTCAAGGTTTTTCACCTTAATGCATTCTATGCATTAAGGTGAAAATCCTCCTGTGCTGCAGCTGCCCCCCAGTTCTCCCCCTTTTTCTTACCTGAGCCCGATCGTTCCAGCAACGGGGACGAGCACAGCAGCTTCAGCGGCTGTCTCGGGTTCTCATTGAATAAATTGATCCTGCTGCTGTCAATCAAATTCAATAACGCAGGAGCCGGGGGGTGGGGCCAAGTCCTGCTGTCTGTGTCAATGGACACAGCAGCAGGACTTGGGAGCGTGCCCGCACATGTGCCCCCATGGAAAGCGGCTCTCCGTGGAGGCACTCAATAAGAGGAGGAGGAGCACTGTTGGGGAACCCCAGAAAAGGAGGATCGGGGCGGCTCTGTGCAAAAAAAAATAAAAAATGAACCTTTACAATCACTTTAAGCTTAAACACCAAAAATCTGTAAAAAATGGTAAGTGCTTAGTTATCAATAAACTTAAGCAAATTCACATATTATACAATAACAAAGCCCGGATCCAAGGTTGACAATGCTACAAACAAGTTCTTGCGACGGGAGGGGGAAAGAGAAGCTCACTTGCTGATTGATTGACAGGCCTCAGCCCTTTATATAACGAGCCCCATACCTTCCAGAATTTTCCACCACACCTAATTGGACACTTTACCTGAGCACCCAGGTATGGGAAATATTTAAAGGGGCAGCACACCTTTCAATGGCACACAGTTTAACATAAAAGACATTACAACAGTTTATGCAGGCAGCCGCGTAACCATGCAAGTGTAACCAAATACTAGTCCCACTTTAAACATTCCAGTAGTACCATGTACAATGCTCCCTTTCTGAAACTTAACACTACTATTGCCCTCATTTTGGCAATACTGCTATCATTTGGGTTCAAGAATCTTCAATTGAGTCTACTTACCAAAACTGTCCAAGGCCTTTTAACATGAATGTCTACATATACAGTTGCAAAAAAAAGTATGTGAGCCCTTTTGGAATGATATGGATTTCTGCACAAATTGGTCATAAAATGTGATCTGATCTTCATCTACGTCACAACAATAGACAATCACAGTCTGCTTAAACTAATAACACACAAATAATTAAATGTTACCATGTTTTTGTTGAACACACCATGTAAACATTCACAGTGCATGTGGGAAAAGTATGTGAACCCTTGGATTTAATAACTGGTTGAACCTCCTTTGGCAGCAATAACTTCAACCAAACGTTTCCTGTAGTTGCAGATCAGATGTGCACAGTGGTCAGGAGTAATTCTTGACCATTCCTCTTTACAGAACTGTTTCAGTTCAGCAATATTCTTGGGATGTCTGGTGTGAATCGCTTTCTTGAGGTCATGCCACAGCATCTCAATCAGGTTGAGGTCAGGACTCTGACTGGGCCACTCCAGAAGGCGTATTTTCTTCTGTTTAAGCCATTCTGTTGTTGATTTACTTCTATGCTTTGGGTCGTTATCCTGTTGCAACACCCATCTTCTGTTGAGCTTCAGCTGGTGGACAGATGGCCTTAAGTTCTCCTGCAAAATGTCTTGATAAACTTGGGAATTCATTTTTCCTTCGATGATAGCAATCCGTCCAGGCCCTGACGCAGCAAAGCAGCCCAAAACCATGATGCCCCCACCACCATACTTCACAGTTGGCATGAGGTTTTGATGTTGGTGTGCTGTGCCTCTTTTTCTCCACACATAGTGTTGTGTGTTTCTTCCAAACAACTCAACTTTGGTTTCATCTGTCCACAGAATATTTTGCCAGTACTGCTGTGGAACATGCAGGTGCTCTTGTGCAAACTGTAAACGTGCAGCGATGTTTTTTTTGGACAGCAGTGGCTTACTCTGTGGTATCCTTCCATGAAATCCATTCTTGTTTAGTGTTTTACGTATCATAGATTCACTAACAGGGATGTTAGCATATGCCAGAGACTTTTGTAAGTCTTTAGCTGACACTCTCGGATTCTTCTTCACCTCATTGAGCAGTCTGCGCTGTGCTCTTGCAGTCATCTTTACAGGACGCCCACTCCTAGGGAGAGTAGCAGAAGTGCTGAACTTTCTCCATTTACAGCAAGGCTTTTGGAGATACTTTTATAACCCTTTCCAGCTTTATGCAAGTCAACAATTCTTAATCATAGGTCTTCTGAGAGCTCTTTTGTGCGAGGCATCATTCACATCAGTCAATGCTTCTTGTAAAAAAAGCAAACCCAGAACTGGTGTGTGTTTTTTATAGGGCAGGGCAGCTGTAACCAACACCTCCAATCTCATATCATTGATTGGACTCCAGTTGGCTGACACCTCACTCCAATTAGCTCTTGGAGATCTCATTAGTCTAGGAGTTCACATACTTTTTCCACCTGCACTGTAAATGTTTACATGGTGTGTTCAATAAAAACATGATAACATTTAATTCTTTGTGTGTTATTAGTTTAAGCAGACTGTGATTGTCTATTGTTGTGACTTAGATGAAGATCAGATCACATTTTATGACCAATTTGTGCAGAAATCCATATCATTCCAAAAGGGTTCACATACTTTTTTTGCAACTGTATATTTATTCAAGGACAGGACTAAAGATTCAAAAAAATGTTTTTTATTTTATTCAGATAAATTTGAAATGTTGTAGATTGATAATATCATATGTACCACGTGCAACTAGCAGCTGATGCAATCAAGTCAGTTCATCCAAATTTCTGCTGTATCATGTACTACTTTTCATTGATGCAAGTAATTTCATCAACTGCTATTCAGAAACCACAGCTGAACGTGTCAGATGAAGGACACAGCTGGGGAGTATTACTAAATTTGGTTTACACAAAATCTTGTGCAGCTCTGCATAGTAACCAATCAGTTTCTAACTTCAGCTTGTTCACTTACGCTTTAACAATAAAACCTAGAAGCTCATTGGTCAATGGTGACTATGCACAGCTGCGCCAGATTCTGAGTGCTCCAATCTTAGTAATTCTCCCCCACCTTGTCACTGCTATATTAGGCTGTGTATGGCATTTCAATTAGACAGAGGCTATCCAAAAATGAGGAGCTACTGCTTGGCTATCTTAAAAGAAATCCCAGAATGCTTTGATGACATGTTATCATGGAATCACCCTACATTACATTTTCATTTGAAAAACAATAAGATTTTAAGCAAATAATAAAAAAAAAGAAGAAAGAAGATGAATTATTCACATACATAAAAAAAAAAAAAAGAACTGCTCCCCCTTAATACCTGCCCCTAATCTCTTAGACACCCTCTCCCAATTTGGGTGCGTACCAGGCCTGCAGGTAAACCCACAAAAATCGATAGCTTTGAATGTTTCCCTATGACCATTTCTAGTAACCCGTTTGACTGAACTTCTCCCGTTTCCGTAGGGCAGCTTTTATATCCCTTACTTGGGTATCAAACTCACCGCTAACCCCAATGACTTGTATGCAGCCAACTACCCCCTATGCTATCAAACCTTTCTAACCTTCTGACTAACTGGTCATCCCTACTGTTTGCATGGATGTGAAAAAATAACAGTGATCAAAATGTCCATCCTCCCTAAAATCCTCTATCTCTTTAGGGTACACCCCATACCTGTCCCAGTCTATTACCTGAGGAATCTACAGCATCAAGCCTCTCAGTTAATCTGGGGCAAACCCAAACCCTGCCTACTCAAACCAACTCTCTCCATCCCCCCCGTATTAGGTGTGGCCTTAGTGTACCTAACTTTGCAAAGTACTACTACACAGATCAGCTAGCACAACTTCCCAAATACCATGCTACCAATGAAACACCACTCTGGGTAGTAATTGAATCAGTAGATTGTGATCCCTTCTCCACAGCTAACCTTCTCTAGTTAGCACCATCACAAAGGCATTCCATCACTAACCCCATAACCAAACACAGTTTGATCATTTGGGATAGACTCAGAACTCGATTTGGCCTCCAATCCCCACACAACCCCCTCCCCTCTTTTCTCTGCAACCCCTTCTTTTATCCGGCTTGTACATCACCTGATGTATCGCCTGATACGTGCTCACCATTTCTACAAGACCAACTCTTTCACGCCCTTCCCGCCACTCCGTCAAACACTTCTACTCCCCATGTACCCCTCTTGACTTAACTCCCTCACACTTCACCTCTTTTAAACAGGCTTGCAAGTCCAACCCACATAGAAGAGGTCTTATCTCTGACTCATACGCAGTGGCATCACTAGGGTTGGTGTCACCTGGTGCGGTAAAAAATTGTGTCACCCCCCCTATTTTCGGGTCGGCAGGCCAGCTTTCAAGCTCGTTGGTGCGCATTGCAGCGGTCAGTAAGGCCTGTAGGCAGTATTGAGGTTAGAGGATAGCAGGTTAGGCACTTTCTAATGGCTCATTTCCTAGGAACAGTAATGGATAATGGCCAACAAGCCCTCTTATAAGGCCCAGCAAAACTGCAGAAGTGATCCCTCTGGCTGGATGTTTGCTCTCTCTGGGTTGCCCAGGCCAGCTTTGGTCAGTAGTGTAGCACGGCTGTGTACCCTTGCAGTGGCTCAGTCTTTTTCCCTCTGGTGGTGCTGGTACAGCATGGCTCTCCCTCTGGGGGTGCTGGGCAGCAGTGTGGCTCTCTCCCTGGTGGTGTATGTACAACGTGGCTCTCTCTTGTGGTGCGGGTACAGCGTGGCTTGCTCTCTAGTGGTGCGAGTCCAGCGTGGCTCTCTCTCTGGGGGTGTGGGTACAGCATGGCTCCCTCTTTGGTGGTGTGGGTACTGTAATGGAACGTCCCACACTCCGCTTGAGTGCTTCCATCATATACCACTTCCTCCCGGTCTGGATATAGCTATCAGATATTCCAACTGCTCACAAGCACACAACGAGACGATACTTGTTTGTCTGCTGAACATGGAGTGTGGTGGTCTTTGGGTAGACTTCATGTCTCCCAGCTCACCGGCTATACAATACACATTATCATAAGTGTAAACACAGGACTCCTTCACACAATAGCAGAGTTAATTAACACATTAAAGCAAGCCTTAGACAGGTGGCTGGAGGTGATGACATGGCATCTCCTTACAGTATATTTCCCAACATTATGGATCAGTCACTCTTTCTAATATGGCATATACAGGGTTCCCAGAGTCTGTGTGTCTTGGGGGGACATGGACTTGAATCCAAAGTAACACCATCTCAAGGGTCCCCAGGCATACAGTTCACAAAGAGCACTGTTTCCCCAAAATGCCAGGGCCCATGGTCGCAGGGCAAGAGGCTTGCATTTAGTCCCCTCCAAAAGCCTCTGTCCCAGCTGAGTCTGTCACAGGTACAGCATGGCTTTCTCTGGTGATGCGATCACAGCTTGGCTCCCTCTCTGGTGGTGTAGGTACAGCATGGCTCCCTCTCCGGTGGTACGGGTACAGTATGGCTCTCTCTCTGGCTTCTCCCAGCACAGTCCTTTTCTTTTTCTTGTCTCTTGTAGCACTCACTTCCTCAGCTTTTTCTCAAGTTCCAGGTTTTCTCTCTCACCCCCCAGCAGAGTGCATGCTGGGGGTTGTAGCCTGCTCCTGTTGATAACACTGGGGCTGCCAAAATTCTGGGACTACATGTCCCATGATGCTCTGCTAGACCCTAGTCTGATTGGCTCTGCTGTGCCCAATGTGGAGGGAAACAAACGGGCAGCAAGCTAGGCGGTGAACCAGATGAGATATATATATAATATATAGCTGTGTCCAGCAGCACCCCCATCCCCTCCGTTATCAGACCCGAACAGGGCATCGGACACTCCTTCCTTTTATCACACCAGCTATGGGTGGCTTAGGTGTAACTGGGTGGCAGACACCATGCCATACCCACTCCCCACCTGTCATCACAGCAGCTCACCTTGGGCCCGGTAGGACACCCCATCAGAATCCGCCACCCCCCGCCAGGGTGGGAACTCAGCCTCTGGTACACCCGGGCGGCAGCTGGAGAGAATGCAGTGTGCAGCGACAGCCGCGCCACCCCAGCGGAGAATAGATAGTGACAGGCTCAACAGTGCAGTAATGAGAGAGGAGGAGGAAAACACAGGCCAGGCGCAGCCAGGGCTTTGGGTGTTCCGGCTGAAAAAAAAAATGTCAAAAGGAAGCCAGGGCTTTTGTTACCCTTAGGATGGTGTCACCCCTCTGGCGGTGTCACCCAGGTGCGGACCGCAACCCCCCCGCACCTCCCTAGCGACGCCACTGCTGATACGCCCAATTCCTGATGTACCCCATAACTTCACCTCCAGCATACATGAACAAGTGGGAAAAAGACCATAATCTTACCCTTGAACCAGCCGAATGGTCACATATCTGGCAGGCTACTAAATCTGCCTCTCCAAACATTGAAGCCCTGGAAACCAACTACCAGGTGCTAACCAGATGGTACCTGGTCCCCGCCAGGATCTCCAAATTTTTTCCCACAATGCTCTACACACTGCTTTCATGGCTTTCAAAACCCAGGTACTTACATACATATCTAGTGGGACTGCCCCATTGTACAAGCCTTCTGGACCAAAGTATTCCAAATCCTATTGACTCTTTTCAATACACCCATAACCCCAGATCCGACTGTGTCTCTCCTGAACAACAAACTATTGACAGTGACCCACCACCAATTCAAACTCTTACTCTTTGTCATCACAGCAGCTAAACAAACCATTGTGAAAGCCTGGAAATCCCCCTCCCTAAGTATCCTAGCAACAAAACCCAGAACTGAAGCGATCAACCTTGACAAACTTGCTCCCTACGAAAAACTATGGAGGCCCTGGGCCTTCCACCTTTTACCTTGTGAACTCGATAAATCACTTTTGCTGTCTTAACCTTAATGCTTAGGCTGAGTTCCTCTTTAAGGGTCCACTTATCCCCCTTTCCTCCTCCCTTCCTCCTCTTTCCCCCCCCTGTGCCCAAAGTTGCTCTCCTATACCTATCCTTGAATTCCTAGGTGATCAGAGCTCCTCGCCCCTTCTTCTTGATGACAGGTTTGCAGACCTCCCAATGAAGTCCACCTTGTGATCCCGTCTTTGACCCTTGGTGGATCCCTGATTGAGCTATTCATACCCTGCCCCCACCACCCCTTCTGATACCCCTAGTTAATCCTGTATACCCTTGGTATTCTCTACATTATGCCCACTTTGTTACTTACCCTCCCTGCATAGTGGGGCCTTCCCAATTAAACCTTATACTGCTTGGATCCACAGATCAAGGTACGGCCCCCTACTGTTATAATTTCATTGCTATTGTTCTCTACAACAAACCATTTGTTGATGGCATTCACTTTGAATCTTTTTGTTGTGCTTTTTCTTTATCTTCTTGGCAAGTGTAATATGATTTGCACATTGTTATACTTTAATTAAATATTTGAACTTGAAAAAAAATTAACTGGAATTGACCCAAAGCTATTCATAAACATTATACTATACTTGCGTGGAGTATACATGCATTAATCTTGCTGATGTGACATTTTTGTACTAAATACATAGACTTGGCACATTTGGAATATGGTAATGCACTCCTAATGGATATAACTCTCAAAAGAGGACAACTATAATAAACAGACCAAAGGTAAAGCCATCAGTAAGACCTGCCTAACAGTGTAAAGAGACCGGGCCTATTGAAGTGTAGTTGTCTCTGAATGTTGGGGTTCTCGAAAAACCCTTGCACCTCTGTAGCACCCCTGCACTTTCCCAGGAAATATTTATTTTGATGATGTCTTATTACAGACCACAGATAGAATCATTGGCTTCATATGCAACCTTGAAGAAGTGGAATAATTTTACAGGAAATGAGTTGAGTTAAGCCCTTATCACCTCACTTAAGCCACACGGGCTGAATGTCAGACGGCTTCGGCCGGTTCAATAGAAACCGTCCGACATTCGTCCCGTGTGTATTGCAGCTGGTCTGACAGAAGCCAGCTGTTCAGGGGCATAACCGAAAAAGATCTGCCGACCGCCTCCTGGTCAGCTCTCTCAGAGTGTTCTGGCGGGGGGGCCGTCCCCCTGTCAGGCCAGAGCAGAGCTGTGGGCGCTAAAGTGAAGCCATCCACATTGAGGAATCCTGTGGTCTGTGTGACCAGGATAAAGAACAGAGGTACTGCTAAAGAGAGCCAGGTGGGCTAGCATTTTCTATTGTGTTTATTTGCTGGAGAAGAACCCCTGTGTGGGAAACCTTTCTGTTACAGACTTTTATTTGCCTTTTATTAAAAATGGGCTACCATGCCCTTCAATATAGTTCCTGACTGGCTTGAATCACTGACAAACGCATCTGCCACGGGAGCTAATGGTCCCCAAATTTACAAGTGGTGGATTCAGCGGGCACAAGATGGTGGAATCTGGGTCCATGCTCCACAGTGAGTTCAGGTCAGGAACTGTTGGCTGTGTGTGGAAGTGCAGCCAGGCAAAAGGCATTGCGTGTTGTAGGTGGTGTACCTGTGAACGAAAAGTCAATTTTTTTTTTCTGCGGTGAACTGCTGCTAGCTGTGTGTGGCAGCCAGGCAAACTGCATTGCACAGGAGTTCAATTGATGGACTGTGTTGCATACAGGTGGTGTACCTGTGGAAGTGAGCTCAGCGTGGCCTGAGAAGATGTCTCCACCTAGGAGGGCCAGTCCAGAAGGCCTAGTGATCTGTGAGACAGTGAATGGATGGTTCAAGAGGAATCTCAAAGAGTGGGATGCAGTGCAAGGGGCTGTGATCTTGGCCTCTGACTATATGCAACCCATGCTGCCTACAGAGGAGGTTGGGGAATTCCTGCTAAGATTTGAAAAAGTTGCTGTAAAGAGAAAATGGCCTAGGAACTGGTGGCCAAAATTGCTGCAAACCTTTTTACGGATAGCGTTCCGGTCGGTTTACCATTTGATGGATGGGGACCAGGATGACTACCGCAAGTTTAAAGAGGAAATCCTTCTCAGAGGAGAGTTCCATCGTATCGTGGGCCACCAGCAATGCTCCAAGATAGGAGAAGTGTCACTGGAAGACCTAGGTTTTGGAAATCCAGAGAAATGCAAGGTTTTCTGTCATGGCCGCTTAGGGAAAGTGGTCAGCCCAGAATGGAGAGCACATCAGCCTGAATCCTGCATGAGGTATAGCCAACCAGATTTGGAGTGAAAGTCTGCGGTTACCCCTAGCAACAGGGATCTTGTGTTACCTACAGGGGGCGTCAGTGGGTCCAGAAAGGCTGCAGTGTTGCTCCATGCCCACATGGGGGAGTCAGCCTGTGGAGACACCACACCTGTGAGACAATGCACTCAAGTGAAGTCTATTACACCAGCTGCAGGATATGGTAAGACTGTTGCAGTTTGTGGGACTGATCCCAGTGAAGTGGCATTGTGTTCGGTGGGGAGATCCGCAGAATGTGTAAAAATGGACTTGCTGCAGTGTGCTACCCAGAGCAATGGGGAGACACAGGTTAAAACCCAGCTTGCAGCAAGGTCAAGGACTGAAAAGGACATATGGACTCTGTGTGCACCTAAGGTAATCCAGCAGAGTGCTGGGAGAGATGTGCTAGGGGTGACCAAAGCAGTTGGTATACCATGTTCCCTAGAGACAGTGACAGATGCTGCAGAGTTGCCCAGGGAAACCTCCAAGGAGCCTGCAGTGGTGAGGCACGTGGTTTCCCAGGACAACTGTGAAGCAGCCGTAGTGGGCAAAAGAACGCCTTTGGAGAGGAAGGGTGGTGTGCTGAGCAGTAAACAGGGTGCTGTGTGTTCTGACCAAAAACAGCATGTTAAAGCTTATAACACTGCTATGGCTATGAATGCTGATGATACATGTACTTATTGTGATGTGTTTAAAAATAACGAGGAAAGGGGGATGTCTCCTTTGGCAAACAGAAGCAGAGCCACAGTGTTGTCCATGGAAATCTCTGGGGGTCTCCAGATGTTGGAGCCAGAGATTGTCCAGGACAGCCCTGATATGACTCTGGTTAAACAGACTGAAGGTACACAGCGGAGTGTGTTACCGCCCTCAGAGCAAGGTGGTGACGGTGTATTGCAGCCTGCCTTGTTTGATGAAGCATTAGCAAAGAGTAAAAGCATGTTGTCAAAATGTGATTTATATAGAACTGACAAAGGTACTGTTTGTGCTGCAGAATCCCAGGTGCCTCCTAGAGCAGATGATGAGGCACTGCTGAGCCCTCATAATGGAAGCACAATGGATTGGGACAATTGGGCCAAACAATTACTATCCATGTTAGACAAGGCTATGTTAAGCGACAGGGGTGTGGACACAACAACTGCTATGCCAGACAGAGAGATTGCAGAGCGACCAATGGTTGATGGTGCGTTGGTCCCTGCAAGGGTTGTTTCTAGGGCTGTTACTGAATAAAATTTTTGTGTTCGATTAATCGTTTTTTTTTTTATTAATCGATTAATCGACTAATTTCGATTAATTATAATTATAACGCACATACAGTTTTTAAAATTTTTGTAATATCCACATCTCCCCCCCCCATACTGTAATATCCACATCTCCCCCGTAATGTCCATCTCGCCCCATACTGTAATGTCCACATCTCCCTGCTCTTACCAGAATGGAAAGCACAGCAGGCAGCAGACCCGTCCGCAGACGACACAAGCAGGCGGGTGATGATGACGTCAGCGCGCCGCTACTAGGCCGCCGCCGGGTGTACCAAGATGGGCGCGGCTCCAGAGCTAGGCCGAAGCCGCGGCCTTTCCTATGGGCGAGACCGTGGAGCTCAATCCGCGGATCGTCTCGATTAAAATTATTTTGATTGATCAAAGAAATTTAACGATTATAGAGGAATTCATTGTTAATTTCCACAGCCCTAGTTGTTTCCCTCCAGTCGGAAGGGCCAGATCAGGGCGCATGCATGGCAGATATGGTGTTCACAGCCCAGCCGCTGAATGTCAAGTGTCAAGCTGACCATGTAATAAATGTTGACTTGCAGAGGCTCATTGTTGAGTTGGAGAGGATGAGTGGGAGACATGCGTCTGACAGTGTTCCAGAGGAGCATCAGGCTGTGATGGGCACCGCCAGTGAGGTGCCAGTGAGGCCAGTGAGGCCCCTTTAAATGTTTCGGCCCCTCCATGTCTGATAAGGTTAAGATCCCCAAAAATGTTTGGCATATTGATGTGGAGTGTGTAGAAATTACAGATATGCTAGTGGATTTGCTTGAACTGGTGAAAGCACGGTCTTTGTATACCTGGCTGCCTCCATTAAAGTCGGATGTGGTGGTGCTGTGTGGTACCAATGGATGGAGCCAGATAGTACAACCTGTGCCAGTTAAAATTAATCACCAGTGGAACTGGTTGGTACGGTGCTTTCTAATAGTGTGGCAAGTGATCTCCCGGTTTCCTGTGAGGGTGCTTCCCGATACGGTTCAATACGGAAGGCGGTCTGGGGAGCTGCTGGAGACATCAGAGGTCTCTCTGCCTGATGCAGTGATGGACATGTCTGCTAGTGCAGTCCAAGGTGCGGCTGAGCAGGGATTAGTAAATGGCGCAGATACTGCTTCACCCGCTAGACCTCCGAAGGAAGGGCCAGATATGGACGCGACAAAAGCAGAGATTCTGTCTCTTACCTGCAGAGAGGTACAAGTTAGGGTACCCAGAGACGCTCTCAAATATAGTACGGAGAGGAACAAAAATTCTGACTTGGGAAAAGTGTGAGCTGGCAAAAATTGGTTTTGCTAGAAATGGGTCATACGTTGCTCAATGTCAGTTGTTAGGACAACTGCCCACAGAGATTTGGACAACAGGTGAAGTGAAGCCTTGTGAAGGTCCCATAGGGGATAGTTGCCCCCTGTGTGTTGTCCCTCCTTGGGCCTGGCCCTAACAAACCCTGAGCAAGAAAGAACTGACAGTATTGGTAATTGGAGAAATGGGGACTTATTACTGAATGTTAATGTAAATAATGGCCTGGATATGAAAATTAATAAATTCTTGGAAAATGAGCGTGATACACAGATGTTGAGCCCTGGTGAGTTGGTGGTCAAGGGCAAAGGAGTTGGTAAACTCAAAAGACCTATTGTGATGGGAAAAACAGGTGCCAGTGAGGGAAAAGGTGGTTCCTCGTCAGGTATAGTGTCTGGTGCAGGTTTCCTACAGAAACTGAGTTTAAAGGAAGTAGCAGGAAAGGCAGGGGGCCGCCAGAAAAGTAACGTGAGCCTAGGAACCCCAAGGACAGAGGGAGTAGGCTGGGGATACAGAATGGTAGGACCCTGTTGCGATCCAGAGTAGGGCGTGCCTGGAAACGCACCTGAAAAAAAGATTGGGCCTACGCAGTGAACTGCTGGCGCAGAGGTGTCCCAATCAAGGATTCGGCTGTTGTGTTCCGCCCCCTTCGGGTTCAAAACAAAGGGGGGGGATATGTGACAGTAGGAGCTACTGTCACGGTAAAATAGTTTGCTGGACACAGGGTATGCACATTTGCGAGGTGCAAGACTACAGAGCATAGATGTGGACTGGAGAAGACTGCTTTTGCAGCTTTCTCCAGGTTTTGGTATTTCGTCATGGGGCTCTGTAGTGTGGAGATTCCACAGTGTCTTGGGTGGGACGGGATTTTGTGGATGACCAGTAGGATGTGTGCTCAGGTGAGCACAGCCCTTATGAGTGTAGGGGAAGACCTCATGGCTCCCAGTTGGAGACTGCTCCACACCCAGAGAGACAGGAGGTCTCCAGGAGTCAGAGGGGCTGCAGGAGGCAGCCAGAACGTGTGACTGCAAGAGGCAGTGCAACGGTCAGTGATTTTTTTTTTGTGACTGCGACATTATGACGGACACATCGGACACTTTTGACACATTTTTTGGGACCGTTGTCATTTTCACAAAGATCAGTGCTATAAAAATGGACTGGTTACTGTGAAAATGACACTGGCAGTGAAGGGGTTAAGTGTGCCCTGATGTGTTTTATTTACTGTGGGGGGCGTGGCTTAGCATGTGATGTCACTGATCGTCGTTCCCTATGACAGGGAACAGACGATCAGTGACAGGCACACTAGGAAGCACAGGGAGAGGTTTGTTTACACTTACCTCTCCCCGTTCTTCTTCTCTGTGACCCGATCACGGGACACCAGCGGCGATCGGGTCCGCTGTTCCCGCGAGCACGGTCATGGCTGGGCTCTTAAAGGGGACGTACCTGTATACCCATGTGCCCAGCTGTGCCATTCTGCCGACGTACATCGGCGTGCGGCGGTCCTCAAGTGGTTAAAGAGGCCCTGTTGTGCTTTTTTTGTATTACAAGGAATGTTTACATTCCTTGTAATATGAATAAAAGTGATCAAAAATGTTTTTTTTAAAGGGACAGTGTAAATATAAAGTAACGCATATGTAAGCAGTGTTAAAACCACACATGTGAGGTATCGCCAGGATTGTTGGAGCGCGTGCAATAATTCTAGCCCAAGACCTCCTCTAACTGAGCCCCAAAGCATCCTCCCCATGTTGAGGGCATGTGGCCTGGTACGGTTCAGGGGGGGGTGCTCTCTCGTCCCCCCCTCTTTTCCTGCGGCCTGCCAGGTTGCGTGCTCGGATAAAGGGTCTGGTATGAATTTTTGGGGGGAACTCCACGCCATTTTTTTTTAATTTGGGGTGGAGTTCCCCTTAAAATCCATACCAGACCTGAAGGGTCTAGTATGAATATTTGGGGGGAACCCCACGTCTTTTTTTTTCATTTGACGCAGGGTTCCCCTTAATATCCATACCAGACCTGAAGGGCCTGGTAATTGAATTTGGGGGGACCCCCACGCATTTTTTATTTCTTTTTCTATCAATGACTTTTCTCTGTATTGCTGGGAGCCGACAATTCATTATAGCTGCGAGTGCTTTTAAATGACTTTTTCCTTCAGAAATTACATTTTGTGCAGGGACAGTTCTAAGCACGGGAAACAAGCGCTGCTTTACAGGCATACTATACACACCCCCTAGGTACGAAATTTTAAGGAATATTTCACTTTTATTGTTTCACTTTATGCATTATTAAAATCACTGCTCCCAAAAAAACGTCAGTTTTTAAAACTTTTTTGGCATTGATACATGTCCCCTGGGGCAGGACCCGGGTCCCCAAACACTTTTTATGACAATAACTTGCATATAAGCCTTTAAAATTAGCACTTTAGATTTTTCCCATAGACTTTTACAGGGTGTACCGCGGCTTTTCGAATTTGCCACAAACACCCCAAATTGTTCGCTGTTCGGCGAACATGCGAACAGGTATTGTTCGACTCTAACTCGAAGCTCATCCCTAATCCTTACAGTGTTTTAATTACAAAGAATGATTCTATTAGTCCATCTACTAACAAATATGATCCTGTCATGGAAAGACATTTGCAAGAATCTCCTCAAAACACTAAAGCCCTGTACACACGATTGGATTTCCTATGGATTCTAATCCGATGGATTTTTCCATCGGAAATCCGATGAAGCTGACTTCCATCAGTCTTGCCTACACACCATCAGTCAAAAATCCGACCGTCCCAAACGCCATGACGTAAAACACTCCGACAAGCCGAGAAAAATGAAGTTCAATGCTTCTGAGCATGCGTCGACTTGATTCTGAGCATGCGTGGGTTTTTTGTCCGATGGAGTTCCACACAGACGATCGGAATTTGCTATCGTTTTTTTTCCCATCAGATAAATTTAAAACATGTTCTATTTTTTCTCACCGATGGAGAAAAGACCGATGGGGCCCATACACGATCGGTTTGCCCGAGGAGAAAAGTCCATCGGACTGTTTTCATCGGTAAAACCGATCGTGTGTCCACGGAATAATAGATAGAAATAGACCTTTCTCACGGCTGTCAGTTTTTTCATTGTGACCTTTTAATGGTCTGCCACCTATTGCCAAACACGAACAATGTCAATCAGTCACTCCATAACAATTCTGTTTTGGCACCGTTCTTCTTATTTCTTTGGATAGGTAAGCCTGCTTATTTTTATCCAGTAAAACATTGAAGTGCTTAGCATGCGAGATTTTGAAAGTTGGTGATTTTCAAAACATTCATTAGCCCTGTGCCAGTTTCTGAATCCCTTTTCAATAAATGCTGGATCCATAGGTGTGGGCAGCCTATTGCATTAGGGTGTGCACCCCAAAGCTCAAACACACACTACCGATCACTCGCGATATTCATTCAGAAAGGGAAGGGACCAGTAAATTACATACTTACCGGCCCCTTCCCCCACTCATTCTAAATCATCCGCACAGCAACAGCCGGTGGAAGAGGAGAGGAGGGAAGCCAGAAGCGCTGTAGGGAGAAGGGGAAGAGCTAGGGCAGTAGGGGGGATTTGTGCTGCACAGGGTGATTAGGGTGTTCCTGGGCACAGCTGGCACACCCTGTGCGCACGCCTATGACTGGATCCACATGGCAAGAACATTGTATCATTACAAGAAACGGCAATGGAAACAAAATGCCTTGTTTACATAGGCAGAGCTCTGTCCTGTGTGGCTTCCTGACGATCGGCAGGTACTGGCGGTCATCCATTGGCCAGCACCCACTGATCGGCATCCACTGTGTATAATCACAGAACAGCTGGGTCACCGGCGGAGCACGCATCCCTACCCAGAAGTGCCGGATCACTTGCCTAGTATGTGATCTGGCGCCTTGCCCCGTAAATGTAAATGATGCGGTCGGCGGAACTAAAGTTACAAAATAAAAAACAGGCAGGATTTTTTTTTTTTCAAAAAAGACCTGCAATGTCCTGTCTGCAATAAAATACCTACCTGTTTGCAATCTCCTTGACCACAATCTCCTTGCATATGCAGCTAAGTAGTGATGAGCCGAACACCCCCGGGTTCGGTTCGCACCAGAACCCGCGAACGGACCGAAAGTTCGAACGAACATTAGAACCCTATTAAATACAATGGATGCGAACGTTCGAATTCTAAAGTGCTAATTATAACAACTATTATGCATGTTATTGTCCTAAAAAGGGTTTGGGAACCCGGGTTCTGCACCAGGGGACATGTATCAATGCAAAAAGAAGTTTTAAAAACGGTCGTTTTTCGGGAGCAGTCATTTTAATGATGCATAAAGTGAAAAAAAAAAAGTCAAATATTCCTTTAAATATCGTACCTGGGGGGTGTCTAAAGTATGCCTGTGAAGTGCCACGTGTTTCCCGTGTTTAGAACTGTCCCTGCACAAAATGACACTTCTAAAGGAAAAAAAAGCCATTTAAAACTGCTTGCGGCTTTAATGTAATGTCTGGTCCCGGTAATATGGATGAAATTCTTTAAGAAAAATGGCATAGCTACCCCATGACCCCCCCCCCCCTACCCCAGCCCATTACCAGCCCCTTTGGGTCTTGTATGGATATTAAGGGGAACCCCGCACATAAAATAAAAAAGGCCCTATATACTCTGAACAGCCCTATACAGGCGGTGCATACAAGACAGGGACTGTAGGTTTGTTCTTATGTAGAATCTGTTTGTAATTTTGAACAGGTACATTGTTGAAGTGTAGCTCCAGACCAAAAATCTATTTTTAAACTTTTTGGAAAACATAGGTAAGGGTTATCACCCCTGTAACATTTGTTTTGCTGTCTGTGCCCCTGTTCAGAACATTTCACCTCACTTTCCGTCCCAATGACAACTGTTTTTGAAATGTGGTGTTTTTCTTGAAACAAGGATTGCTGATAAAGCATCAGTACAGAGGAGACACCTTTCTCCCATATTTATTCTTACAGGAGAGAATTTTCCTTCCTAGTGGTAGATTTCCTCTCACTTCCTGTTGTCTTCTTGCGTTTGCAAGTAGGAGTCGTTTGTAAGTTGGATGTTTGAAAGTAGGGACCTGCCGTATATACTCTGCAGAAATAGGCCCCTTAGTTGTTGGTGTTGGCACAACACTGTAAGCACTCACAGTTACTCTTGGTTGGTGCTGGAACGCCCTGCTGTCAACTATTATATCAGGAATTTTAATTACATATAATTGTTGAACAGTGGTAGTAAAAATTGGGCCTTTGATGGTGGTGCTGGTGCCACAACACTGTAAGCCCTGACAGTTACTCTTGGTGGGTGCAGCAATGGGCCCTGCTGTGAATTATTAGATCAAGAATTGTAATTACATGCCCCTGTTGAACAGGGGCTGAAAAATTGGGCCTTAGGCACTGGTGGCACAACACTGCAACCCCTCACAGATACTGTACTTGGAGCACAGCAATGAGCCCTGTTGCAAAGTATTGCTTCAAAAATTGTAATTACACGCCCCTGTTAAACAGGGGCTGAAAAATTGGGCGTTAGGCACTGGTGGCGGCACCCATAAACAAAAATGATCTTCCAAGCTATCATCATCAATCGTATCATTGAGGACTCGGAGGAGGAGGATAGCCAGTCAACATAACAGCACAGGCACTCAGCATCAGCATCAGTCTTGAAGGGATGTGACATGTTAAAATCAATTAGTCTGTTATATCAGCATCAGGTGTGTGGTAGCTGGTGGTGATCCAAGACTGGTTCATCTTGATGAAAGTCAGTCGATCAACCGAGTCGGTGGACAGGCGCACCCTGTGATCCGTGACAAATCCTCCAGTAGCACTGAATGTGCGTTCCGAAAGAACGCTGGATGCAGGACAGGCCAGTAGCTCAATTGCATACTGTGCAAGCTCTGGCCAGTGATCCATCCTCAAGACCCAGTAAGCCAGAGGATTTTCGGTGGGGAAGGTGTCCAAGTCTGACCTTGCCCCTAGATATTCCTGCACCATGTTTATCAGACGCTGGCGATGGTTGCTGGAACCGATCATACTTTGGGGCTGCGGACTAAAGAATTGTCTGAACGCATCGGTCAGACGGCCACCTTCCCCACCGCTCCTTCTTTGACTGGCCGAAGCCTCAGCAACTCGTTGTCCAGGACCAGGAGTTTGCAACCTCCCAGTCTCTGGGAACGCGTTGCACAGACCTTTCTGCAAGGCCTCCCGGAGTTGTCTCATCCTCTGCTCCCTCTGCGACGGTAACATAAGGTCCGCAACCTTACCCTTGTACCGTGGATCAAGGAGAGTGGCCAGCCAGTAATGGTCCCTCTCCTTGATCCGAAGAATACGAGGATCCTTCCGCAGACTTTGCAGGATCAGGGAGGCCATGCAGCGTAGGTTTGCTGAGGCATTCGCTCCGGAGTCCTCTGGGTCACTAAGGACGACATGATCCGCAGCCACCTCCTCCCAGCCACGTACAAGTCCACTGGTTTCTTGGGACTGTAAATCATCCCTAAAAGACTGCTGCTGATGATGCTGAGTGCCAGCCTCCACCTCCATGCTGACACAATCCTCCTCCTCCTCCTCCTCCTCCTCTTCCTGTGCGATGGGTGGGACAGAAGGAACACTGTCTGGGTAAAGGGGGCCTTGAGAGGCAAGGAAGTCCTCCTCTTCCTGCCTCTGTTCTGCCTCAAGTGCCCTGTCCATTATTCCACGCAGCGTGTGCTCCAACAGGTGGACAAGAGGTACAGTGTCACTGATGCATGCACTGTCACTGCTCACCATCCTCGTGGCCTCCTCAAATGGTGCCAGGACAGTGCATGCATCCCTGATCATGCCCCACTGGCGTGGAGAAAAAAAACCAAGCTCCCCTGACCCTGTCCTGGTGCCGTAGTCGCACAGGTACTCATTGATGGCCCTCTGCTGCGTGTGCAGCCGCTGCAGCATGGCCAACGTTGAGTTCCACCTGGTGGGCATGTCACATATAAGGCGGTTCTTGGGCAGGTTCAACTCCTTTTGCAGCTCAGCCAGGCAAGCACTGGCATTATAAGATCTGCGGAAATGCACACAGACTTTCCTGGCCTGCCTCAGGACATCCTGTAAGCCCGGGTACCTGCCCAAGAAGCGCTGCACCACCAGGTTAAGGACGTGAGCCACACAGGGCACATGGGTCAGTTGTCCCTGTCGGAGGGCGGAGAGGAGGTTGGTGCCATTGTCGCAAACCACCATTCCTGGCTTAAGCTGGCGTGGCGTCAACCACCTCTCGGCCTGGCCCTGCAGAGCAGACAGGACCTCTGCCCCAGTGTGGCTTCTGTCCCCCAAACACACCAGCGCAAGCACGGCATGGCATCTTTTTGCCTGCGTACTTGCGTAGCCCCGTGAACGGCTACGGAGCACCGCTGGTTCATAGGACAAACCACAGGAAGAGGCCATGGAGGAAGAAGAAGAGGAGGGGGTGGAGGAGAGAGGTGTGTCACAACCAGTAGTAGCATTTTGGAGGCGTGGCGGTGGGACAACCTCCAACACTACTGCACCTTGTCCTGAATCCTTCCCAGCTGCCAAAAGAGTGACCCAATGGGCCGTGAAAGAAAGGTAACGTCCCTGTCCATGCCTGCTGGACCATGAGTCAGCGGTAATATGCACCTTACCGCTGACCGCCCTGTCCAGCGAGGCCAAGACATTGCCTTCCACATGCCGGTAGAGAGCCGGAATAGCCTTCCGTGAGAAAAAGTGGCGTTTGGGAACCTGCCACTGAGGAACCGCACATTGCACAAACTCACGGAAGGGGGCCGAGTCTACCAACTGAAAAGGCAGCAGTTGAAGCGCTAGCAATTTAGCCAAGCTAGCATTCAACCGCTGGGCATGTGGATGGCTGGGAGTGAACTTCTTTCGACGGTCCAGCAGCTGGGGCAGGGAAATTTGCCTGCTAGAATCGGACGTCGGTGTACTGCTAGCAGAGTGGGCGCAAGTACTTGGCTGTGACACACCTAATTCTACACCTTCATTCCTCTCAGTGCATGTTTCAGAGAGGACTGAAGTTATAGTGGGGTTGGAGATCCCAGCTGATGCGGTGCAAGGAGAGGTCCGCTTTGTTCTTTGGTGTGGGTCTTTGAGGTAGGCTTGCCAACGAGCTGCATGGCAGGTCAACATATGTCTGGTCAGGCATGTGGTACCCAAGCGGCTGATGTTTTGGCCACGCGATATACGCTTGAGACATATGTTGCAAACAGCAGCTGTGCGATCTGATGCACTAGCCTCAAAAAAGGCCCACACCAAAGAACTTTTTGAATGACGGGCAGAGGCAGCGCCCTGCACAGGCGGAGCTCTGCGGTGTGATTCCGTCGGTGTACTGCCCTTACGCTGGCCACCAAAGGGCATCCTGCCTCGTTGGAGATGTGCCTCCTCCTCATCCTCCTCCTCCTCCTCTCTCCTATTAGGCACCCACGTGGAGTCAGTGACCTCATCATCCCCTCCCTCCTCATCACTGGAGCCAATCTGGCAGTATGCTGCAGCTGCTGGAACATGACTGCCAGATTGGTGTCCTTCTTGAGCATCCCCTCTGTCTGCTCTCACGCTACTGCCTTCCTCTAGCTGGGTTTCATCATCAGACCCTTCGAAACGCTGGGCATCCTCCTGGAGCATGTACCCAACACTGTGCTGAAACAGTTCGGGGGACTCCTCAGGAGGAGGACATGGTGGGTCTAGGGAAGGAGTGACTGATGATTTGTCTGACATTGATACCAGGGAAGACGACGCTTTGGCAGCTGCTTTTCCAGTACCCTGAGCCTGGGTGAGAGAGGATGAGGAGGAGGAGGAGGGCTTGGTCATCCACTCTACCAAGTCTTCGGCATGATGTGGCTCAACATGTCCAGCTGCCGAAAAGAAGGACAAGCGTGTCCCATGGCCATGTGCTGATGACAATGCACCGCGTCCACGACCAGCACTGTTGCCCCCAGACACAGAGCCTGCTTGCCCTCTTTTATTGCCTCCTGACTGTCTGCCTCTCCTTGTTTGCCTTCCAGACATTCTAATAGATGGCCTGCAGGGAGATGGGAAAAAAGCAATAAGGGCTACCTTCAGGTGTCCTTCTCTGTCCCTTGAAACAAGGACTTTCACAGTGAAAGAAACTGACACTCTCCCTACCTACAGTTTTCTGTCCCTAGAATAAATGTTTTTTTTAAGCACAATATAGCACAAGGACAATTCACTCACTGTCCTTACAGGTCCCTGGAAACAAGGACTTGCAGAGTGAAATAAACTGACACTCTCCCTACCTACAGTTTTCTGTCCCTAGAAAAAATGTTTTTTTTAATCACAATATAGCACAAGGACAATTCACTCACTGTCCTTACAGGTCCCTGGAAACAAGGACTTGCAGAGTGAAATAAACTGACACTCTCCCTACCTACAGTTTTCTGTCCCTAGAATAAATGTTTTTTTTAAGCACAATATAGCACAAGGACAATTCACTCACTGTCCTTACAGGTCCCTGGAAACAAGGACTTGCAGAGTGAAAGAAAAAAAACACTCTCCCTACCTACAGTTTTCTGTCCCTAGAAAAAATGTTTTTTTTAATCACAATATAGCACAAGGACAATTCACTCACTGTCCTTACAGGTCCCTGGAAACAAGGACTTGCAGAGTGAAAGAAAAAAAACACTCTCCCTACCTACAGTTTTCTGTCCCTAGAAAAAATGTTTTTTTTAAGCACAATATAGCACAAGGACAATTCACTCACTGTCCTTCCAGGTCCCTGGAAACAAGGACTTGCAGAGTGAAAGAAAAAAAACACTCTCCCTACCTACAGTTTTCTGTCCCTAGAAAAAATGTTTTTTTTAATCACAATATAGCACAAGGACAATTCACTCACTGTCCTTACAGGTCCCTGGAAACAAGGACTTGCAGAGTGAAAGAAACTGACACTCTCCCTACCTACAGTTTTCTGTCCCTAGAATAAATGTTTTTTTAAGCACAATATAGCACAAGGACAATTCACTCACTGTCCTTCCAGGTCCCTGGAAACAAGGACTTGCAGAGTGAAAGAAACTGACACTGTCCCTACCTACAGTTTTCTGTCCCTAGAATAAATGTTTTTTTTAAGCACACTATAGCACAAGCACAAAACACACTGACACTCTCCCTACCTATCCTTCTCTTTCCCTAAACTAAAGGAATCCAGGTTAAGCAAGAAAGAAATAACAGTCACTGTCCCTGCCTATGCTGCTCTATCCCTGCTCCGGAACACACTACACTAGGCCGCCGTGCTGGCGGCCTTTTATAGTGTGGGGCGTGTACTAAACACCCTCAGCAATAATTGGCCACAGGCATCCTGCCTGTGGCCAATCATTGCTCTCCTCGCTGCCGGCGCTGTGATTGGCCAAGCATGCGGGGTCACAGTGCATGCTTGGCCAATCACAGCGCCTGGATGACACTGCGATGGCGTAGTGCATTGTGGGCCGTTCGCGTCACTCGAATTTGGCGCGAACGGCCCAAATCGTTCGATCTTCGTCGAACGATCGAACAGCCGATGTTCGAGTCGAACGTATGTTCGACTCGAACACGAAGCTCATCCCTACAGCTAAGTTTACATTCTGAGACAATGCCTGGGAACCAGGGTGACTATACTCTTGCACCTCCTTTGGGAGTGACATCATCCTGCACAACCAATCAACAGACCTGAAGATGGTCACCTAGAAGATGCTGGTGCTGGAGTGGGACATTGCAGGGATTGCACCGCTGGAACAGAGGTAAGTATGTTTACCTTGAGAATACAAACAGAAAAATGGCGCAAAAGAAAGACCAGAACCACAACACAGTGTTATTGTGTGGTAATGATGAAAACTAGTATAAAACACTTGGTAAATTGCAAAGTGTGTAATAGACGCACAATAATTATTATGATGGCAGTAATATTGATTAAAATAATGATGATAATGTCCCGGAATAAAAGTCCATACATGTAATTGAAAATACATCCACACCGTTGGCAGCACCTTGAGAGTGAAACAAACTCCGAAATGGCAAGAAAAAACAAGAAAAGTGCGCCTACTAAGTGCAGTATGTAAAACAAGGATCAATTTATTAATAAAATTCAGCCAAATGGCTACTCACAAAACAGTAGTGAGATGTAGGCATATAATGGGTATGAGCTATGAAGTCACTCTGTCATCCTGGGCTCCGTGCAGTCTATCATCTCCTTAGGTGCTAGGCGGTCCGTACCGCTCCAGAGGGAGCATTGTAGGGCTCGGTGAAGGCCGGCTGGGTCAGAAATCACCTCGTAGCAGCGTGGGTCTCAGCTTGGAGCGCAAGCGGTAGTCTGCGGCAGGAAGTGACGTCAGACTGTGGCTCGGATTGATGACGCGTTTCAATGCTTCCGCATTTTAAACTGTGTTTACTCTGCTCAGTTTAGGACCCCTGATATCTCACCAAAGCCCCCAAAAAATATTAAAAAAATCTTAAAAATGAAAACAAAGTGTAAAAAAAATAAACTACTGACAACACTCTCCCCTGCCCTACCAACACTGTCCACTGCTCCAACCCACACCCCCCAAAAAGCATTGTAAAAACAAATGAAAAACAAATAGAATTTTAAAAAAATCAATTATTAGTAATAATAAAAAAATATTAAAATATTTTGCCGCAAAGAGGGGGGGGGGTTGCGGGTGCGAAGCGCCACTTCCCTGAAATGAGATTGCCACCTCCCTGAAATTAGTTTTTGCAGGTTGGGATGTCTGAGAATTGCAGGGGCGGATCCAGAGTCTTTTCTCGGGAGGGGCACTGCCAAAAAAGATGTTTTTTTTGTGGGAAATTTATCGGGGAAATGGCTGGTGTCGGCGCTTCAATCATCCCAGCACCATGAAAATGAAAAAAGAAAATGGGCTGTGGGACTTTAAATGAGGCATGGATGGGCGTAAGAAAGAAGTCTAGGATATCAAAAATGAGTAAACATCACTGTCCCATTGGGGAATAGTCTGTAGCCATGTATACATGCTGCATAGCCAGTCTGAAGAATGGAGATCATGGCATGGATATAAATATAAAAATGTATTTGTATCATGGTAAAAGTACACATGGATCATGCAAACAAAGGCATAATGTAAATAGGGGTTATCACATAAACATGATCAAAATTCACTGTTGAGACATGGCTGAAGCAAGTAATGACAGTTAAATGGACATACAGAAACAGTGAAAATGATTATCCAGTTGAAAAGTCAAGAATACACTTAATAGATTCATAGTTGGGCAAGACAGTGCATCCAGGACCACCACTCTACGCCATATTTCAAATGCTAGGGACAACCCCATTCCGGGCTTTGCCATTGGTAACGTATCAGACCACCTGACTCTGTTATTTTGTTTCAAACATGACATCATTTTTTCAAGACTTTATTTGACCTGTCTATCCATCTCCCCTTTTAGTCAAATGACATGCACCCCACTCCTGATGACTGGCTTTAAACGCCAAGAAACGCGTTGAGTCCATGCTCAGGGATGTCAAGTAAAGCCTGCCCAACTACGAATCTACAAAGTGTATTCTTGACTTTTCAATTGGATAATTAATTTCACTGTTTCTGTATGTCCATTTAACTGCACTACTTGCTTCAGCCATGTCTCAACAATGAATTTTGATTATGTCCATGTGATAACCTCTATTTACATTATGCCTTTGTTTGCATGATCTATGTGTACTTTTACCATGATACAATATATTTTTATTTATATCCATGCCTTGATTTCCATTCTTTAGACTGACTATGCAGCATGTATACCTGGCTACAGACCATTCCCTAACGGGACAGTGATGTTTACCAATTTTTGATATCTTAGACCTTTTTTCCACGCCCATCCATGAGTCCATGCTCTGGGATGCCAAGTAAAGCTTGCCCAACTATGAATCTATTAAGTGTATTCTTGACTTTTCAACTGGATAATCATTTTCACTGTTTCTGTATGTCCATTTAACTGTCATTACTTGCTTCAGCCATGTCTCAACAGTGAATTTTGATCATGTTTATGTGATAACCCCTATTTACATTATGCCTTTGTTTGCATGATCCATGTGTACTTTTACCATGATACAAATACATTTTTATATTTATATCCATGCCTTGATCTCCATTCTTCAGACTGACTATGCAGCATGTATACATGGCTACAGACTATTCCCCAACGGGACAGTGATGTTTACTCATTTTTGATATCCTAGACTTCTTTCTTACGCCCATCCATGCCTCATTTAAAGTCCCACAGCCCATTTTCTTTTTTTCATTTTCAATGTACCAGGGATGGAGGCATGGTTATGGCATCTATGGGTCTCAATGGGTCACCTGCCTTTTCTTTATACATCCCGGCACCATGGTTGTTATGGTGTCAGGATGATTGAAGCGCATTATTTCTATTATTACATTGTTATATAAAATTAAATAGTTCAATGCAGAATCAGTGGGAGCCCCGAGTGTGTCACTTGCCACCGTCGCCTGCAATTAGTGGGAGCCCTAAGCGTGTCACTTGCCACACGTTGCCGATTGTCACTTGCCACGTCACTTGCCACATCTTGTGGATTGTCACTTGCCACACCTTGTGGATTGTCACTTACCACATCATCTGCCACACCTTGCGGATTGTCACTTGCCACTCACCTGCCACACCTTGCTGATTGTCACTTGCCTGCCACCAGATGCAGATTCTCATTTGCCACGTCACCTGACACAATTTGCGGATTGTCACTAACTTGCCTGCTAAGGTGTAGTTTTGGTTGTCTCTTGCTGTGTCCCAGACTCCCAGAGTCAAGCAGCAGAGAGATAATGTAATCTCTCTGCTGCCTGCACAGTGAGAGCGGAAGTCGTCGCCCTCCCACAAACCACGCCGCAAGTGGAGCCCCCCGCTTTCTTACCTGTCTGTGGAGCCGCACGCTATCGCACCTGCCTGCAGAGCGGCCTGACGTGACTCACTGACATCACTCGTTGCTAGACGCCAAGTGGCCCAGGTGTTAGCAACGAGTGCAGGGAAGAAGCTCCACCCACCTCCTCCTCCGCTCCTGGTATCGAGTCAGTGCGCCGCGTAACTACATTAGACAAGTCTCTCTCTCGGCGCCGCTGATCGGCTGATGTGAGAAACTGAGAGAGAGACTCAGAGAGGCAGCGGCAGCCGCAGAACAAGTACTGTATATACTCGAGTATAAGCTGACCCAAATATAAGTCAAAGCACCTAATTTTACCCCCCAAAAAAATGGGAAAACTTATTGACTCGAGTATAAGCTTAGGGTGTCCATTTGCATGCCTCACTGTGCCTCACTTTGCCTCACTGTGCCCATGCCTCACTGTGCCCATGCTTCCCTGTGCCCATGACTAGACTGATGTTTAACATGGGAGTCTATGGAAGGAGTGCCCGGCTTTGAAAAATCGGTTCTCCTCGGCCGTAGGTCTCCCAGACACCAAACTTTGCACACCTGTAGAGGAGACATGGGGCTACATATGTGTCAAGTTTGGGGTCCAGGGAACCTATGGCCGGCCAGTACCGGGTCCCCAAAGTCCGGGAGATCAGGCGCAAAAAAAATAGGATTTTTGTACTCACCGTAAAATCCGTTTCTCTGACGTCCATGGACCGATGCAGCTCTCATACTGATTACATGTGGGTATATGTCCCTGCTCGCAGGAGAAGACCTAGGCAGAATGTTAGAGGTTAAAACATTCTAGAACAAGCCAGAGCTGAACAGCCCCGCCCAGGGGGGCGGTCCCTCCGGACATTACCCTCCCACCTGCAGCTAGCAGCCTCAGTTCGTAACAAAGCAGTACAAACTTAAAAGGAAGGGTGGGTGCTGCGTCGGTCCATGGACGTCAGAGAAACGGATTTTACGGTGAGTACAAAAATCCTATTTTCTCTCATCGTCCATGGACCGACGCAGCTCTCATACTGATTACATGTGGGACGTCCCAAAGCAGTATAAGAAAAGGGTGGGAGCAAAAAAAGTAAGGAACAACCAAAACGTCACTCCAAACCAGCAGAGCCCCTCAACGGAGGAGTTGCAACATTAGACAGCGGCCTGCAACACTTTTCGGCCGAAGGAAGCATCCGAAGATGCAGCCACATCAACCTTGTAGAACTTTAAAAAGGTATGAACGGACGACCAGGTCGTCGTCCTTGCACATTTGTGCAACCGACGCTTGATGTCGGAAGGCCTGGGAAGCACCAATTGCCTTGGTGGAATGCGCCGCAACCGGAAAGGGAGGCGCCCGCCCCTTAAGGGCATAGGCCTGTATGACGGTCTGCCTGATCCACCTAAAGACGGTGGCAGGCGACACCGCTCGGCCCTGTTTTGGACCAGACACAGATTTCCGAATGGAAACAGTAGCAGACAGGTACACTCGTAAGGCTTGTACCCATCTTAATGTATGAAGCGCAAACTCTCAGGGATGCGATGGGTGAGGACACAAGGACGGAAGAACAATGTCCTTCTTAAGGTGAAAGGCCAAGACCATCCTTAGAAAAGAAGGATGGTCGTGGGCGCAACACCAGCATATCCTTATGGAGGACCAAGTAAGGCGACTTGCCGGACAAGACCGCCAACTCAGACACCCGTCTAACCGAAGCAATGGCCACTAAGGCCAACTTCCAGGACAAGGTCAAGAGAGGAATCTCTCTGATATTTTCAAAGGGATGTTCTTGGATAGGGATGAGCTTCGTGTTCGAGTCGAACATACGTTCGACTCGAACATCGGCTGTTCGATCGTTCGACGAAGATCGAACGATTTGGGCCGTTCGCGCCAAATTCGAGTGACGCGAACGGCCCACAATGCACTACGCCATCGCAGTGTCATCCAGGCGCTGTGATTGGCCAAGCATGCACTGTGACCCCGCATGCTTGGCCAATCACAGCGCCGGCAGCGAGGAGAGCAATGATTGGCCACAGGCAGGATGCCTGTGGCCAATTATTGCTGAGGGTGTTTAGTACATGCCCCACACTATAAAAGGCCGCCAGCATGGCGGCCTAGTGTAGTGTGTTCCGGAGCAGGGATAGAGCAGCATAGGCAGGGACAGTGACTTTTATTTCTTTCTTGCTTAACCTGGATTCCTTTAGTTTAGGGAAAGAGAAGGATAGGTAGGGAGAGTGTCAGTGTGTTTTGTGCTTGTGCTATAGTGTGCTTAAAAAAAACATTTTTTCTAGGGACAGAAAACTGTAGGTAGGGAGAGTGTCAGTTTCTTTCACTGTGCAAGTCCTTGTTTCTAGGGACCTGGAAGGACAGTGAGTGAATTCTCCTTGTGCTATATTGTGCTTAAAAAAAACATTTTTTCTAGGGACAGAAAACTGTAGGTAGGGAGAGTGTCAGTTTCTTTCACTATGCAAGTCCTTGTTTCCAGGGACCTGGAAGGACAGTGAGTGAATTCTCCTTGTGCTATATTGTGCTTAAAAAAAACATTTTTTCTAGGGACAGAAAACTGTAGGTAGGGAGAGTGTCAGTTTCTTTCACTGTGCAAGTCCTTGTTTCTAGGGACCTGGAAGGACAGTGAGTGAATTCTCCTTGTGCTATATTGTGCTTAAAAAAAACATTTTTTCTAGGGACAGAAAACTGTAGGTAGGGAGAGTGTCAGTTTCTTTCACTGTGCAAGTCCTTGTTTCCAGGGACCTGGAAGGACAGTGAGTGAATTCTCCTTGTGCTATAGTGTGCTTAAAAAAAACATTTTTTCTAGGGACAGAAAACTGTAGGTAGGGAGAGTGTCAGTTTCTTTCACTGTGCAAGTCCTTGTTTCCAGGGACCTGGAAGGACAGTGAGTGAATTCTCCTTGTGCTATATTGTGCTTAAAAAAAACATTTTTTCTAGGGACAGAAAACTGTAGGTAGGGAGAGTGTCAGTTTCTTTCACTGTGCAAGTCCTTGTTTCTAGGGACTGGGAAGGACAGTGAGTGAATTCTCCTTGTGCTATAGTGTGCTTAAAAAAAACATTTTTTCTAGGGACAGAAAACTGTAGGTAGGGAGAGTGTCAGTTTCTTTCACTGTGCAAGTCCTTGTTTCTAGGGACTGGGAAGGACAGTGAGTGAATTCTCCTTGTGCTATAGTGTGCTTAAAAAAAACATTTTTTCTAGGGACAGAAAACTGTAGGTAGGGAGAGTGTCAGTTTCTTTCACTGTGCAAGTCCTTGTTTCTAGGGACCTGGAAGGACAGTGAGTGAATTCTCCTTGTGCTATATTGTGCTTAAAAAAAACATTTTTTCTAGGGACAGAAAACTGTAGGTAGGGAGAGTGTCAGTTTCTTTCACTGTGCAAGTCCTTGTTTCTAGGGACCTGGAAGGACAGTGAGTGAATTCTCCTTGTGCTATATTGTGCTTAAAAAAAACATTTTTTCTAGGGACAGAAAACTGTAGGTAGGGAGAGTGTCAGTTTCTTTCACTGTGCAAGTCCTTGTTTCTAGGGACCTGGAAGGACAGTGAGTGAATTCTCCTTGTGCTATATTGTGCTTAAAAAAAACATTTTTTCTAGGGACAGAAAACTGTAGGTAGGGAGAGTGTCAGTTTCTTTCACTGTGCAAGTCCTTGTTTCCAGGGACCTGGAAGGACAGTGAGTGAATTCTCCTTGTGCTATATTGTGCTTAAAAAAAACATTTTTTCTAGGGACAGAAAACTGTAGGTAGGGAGAGTGTCAGTTTCTTTCACTGTGCAAGTCCTTGTTTCTAGGGACCTGGAAGGACAGTGAGTGAATTCTCCTTGTGCTATATTGTGCTTAAAAAAAACATTTTTTCTAGGGACAGAAAACTGTAGGTAGGGAGAGTGTCAGTTTCTTTCACTGTGCAAGTCCTTGTTTCCAGGGACCTGGAAGGACAGTGAGTGAATTCTCCTTGTGCTATATTGTGCTTAAAAAAAACATTTTTTCTACGGACAGAAAACTGTAGGTAGGGAGAGTGTCAGTTTCTTTCACTGTGCAAGTCCTTGTTTCTAGGGACTGGGAAGGACAGTGAGTGAATTCTCCTTGTGCTATAGTGTGCTTAAAAAAAACATTTTTTCTAGGGACAGAAAACTGTAGGTAGGGAGAGTGTCAGTTTCTTTCACTGTGCAAGTCCTTGTTTCCAGGGACCTGGAAGGACAGTGAGTGAATGCTCCTTGTGCTATAGTGTGCTTAAAAAAAACATTTTTTCTAGGGACAGAAAACTCTAGGTAGGGAGAGTGTCAGTTTCTTTCACTGTGCAAGTCCTTGTTTCCAGGGACCTGGAAGGACAGTGAGTGAATTCTCCTTGTGCTATATTGTGCTTCAAAAAAACATTTTTTCTAGGGACAGAAAACTGTAGGTAGGGAGAGTGTCAGTTTCTTTCACTGTGCAAGTCCTTGTTTCTAGGGACCTGGAAGGACAGTGAGTGAATTCTCCTTGTGCTATAGTGTGCTTAAAAAAAACATTTTTTCTAGGGACAGAAAACTGTAGGTAGGGAGAGTGTCAGTTTCTTTCACTGTGCAAGTCCTTGTTTCTAGGGACCTGGAAGGACAGTGAGTGAATTCTCCTTGTGCTATATTGTGCTTAAAAAAAACATTTTTTCTAGGGACAGAAAACTGTAGGTAGGGAGAGTGTCAGTTTCTTTCACTGTGCAAGTCCTTGTTTCCAGGGACCTGGAAGGACAGTGAGTGAATTCTCCTTGTGCTATATTGTGCTTAAAAAAAACATTTTTTCTAGGGACAGAAAACTGTAGGTAGGGAGAGTGTCAGTTTCTTTCACTGTGCAAGTCCTTGTTTCTAGGGACCTGGAAGGACAGTGAGTGAATTCTCCTTGTGCTATATTGTGCTTAAAAAAAACATTTTTTCTAGGGACAGAAAACTGTAGGTAGGGAGAGTGTCAGTTTCTTTCACTGTGCAAGTCCTTGTTTCAAGGGACAGAGAAGGACACCTGAAGGTAGCCCTTATTGCTTTTTTCCCATCTCCCTGCAGGCCATCTATTAGAATGTCTGGAAGGCAAACAAGGAGAGGCAGACAGTCAGGAGGCAATAAAAGAGGGCAAGCAGGCTCTGTGTCTGGGGGCAACAGTGCTGGTCGTGGACGCGGTGCATTGTCATCAGCACATGGCCATGGGACACGCTTGTCCTTCTTTTCCGCAGCTGGACATGTTGAGCCACATCATGCCGAAGACTTGGTAGAGTGGATGACCAAGCCCTCCTCCTCCTCCTCATCCTCTCTCACCCAGGCTCAGGGTACTGGCAAAGCAGCTGCCAAAGCGTCCTCTTCCCTGATATCAATGTCAGACTCATCATCAGTCACTCCTTCCCTAGACCCACCATGTCCTCCTCCTGAGGAGTCCCCCGAACTGTTTGAGCACAGTGTTGGGTACATGCTCCAGGAGGATGCCCAGCGTTTCGAAGGGTCTGATGATGAAACCCAGCTACAGGAAGGCAGTAGGGTGAGAGCAGACAGAGGGGATGCTCAAGAAGGACACCAATCTGGCAGTCATGTTCCAGCAGCTGCAGCATACTGCCAGATTGGCTCCAGTGATGAGGAGGGAGGGGATGATGAGGTCACTGACTCCACGTGGGTGCCTAATAGGAGAGAGGAGGAGGAGGATGAGGAGGAGGCACATCTCCAACGAGACAGGATGCCCTTTGGTGGCCAGCGTAAGGGCAGTACACCGACGGAATCACACCGCAGAGCTCCGCCTGTGCAGGGCGCTGCCTCTGCCCGTCATTCAAAAAGTTCCTTGGTGTGGGCCTTTTTTGAGGCTAGTGCATCAGATCGCACAGCTGCTGTTTGCAACATATGTCTCAAGCGTATATCGCGTGGCCAAAACATCAGCCGCTTGGGTACCACATGCCTGACCAGACATATGTTGACCTGCCATGCAGCTCGTTGGCAAGCCTACCTCAAAGACCCACACCAAAGAACAAAGCGGACCTCTCCTTGCACCGCATCAGCTGGGATCTCCAACCCCACTATAACTTCAGTCCTCTCTGAAACATGCACTGAGAGGAATGAAGGTGTAGAATTAGGTGTGTCACAGCCAAGTACTTGCGGCCACTCTGCTAGCAGTACACCGACGTCCGATTCTAGCAGGCAAATTTCCCTGCCCCAGCTGCTGGACCGTCGAAAGAAGTTCACTCCCAGCCATCCACATGCCCAGCGGTTGAATGCTAGCTTGGCTAAATTGCTAGCGCTTCAACTGCTGCCTTTTCAGTTGGTAGACTCGGCCCCCTTCCGTGAGTTTGTGCAATGTGCGGTTCCTCAGTGGCAGGTTCCCAAACGCCACTTTTTCTCACGGAAGGCTATTCCGGCTCTCTACCGGCATGTGGAAGGCAATGTCTTGGCCTCGCTGGACAGGGCGGTCAGCGGTAAGGTGCATATTACCGCTGACTCATGGTCCAGCAGGCATGGACAGGGACGTTACCTTTCTTTCACGGCCCATTGGGTCACTCTTTTGGCAGCTGGGAAGGATGCAGGACAAGGTGCAGTAGTGTTGGAGGTTGTCCCACCGCCACGCCTCCAAAATGCTACTACTGGTTGTGACACACCTCTCTCCTCCACCCCCTCCTCTTCTTCTTCCTCCATGGCCTCTTCCTGTGGTTTGTCCTATGAACCAGCGGTGCTCCGTAGCCGTTCACGGGGCTACGCAAGTACGCAGGCAAAAAGATGCCATGCCGTGCTTGCGCTGGTGTGTTTGGGGGACAGAAGCCACACTGGGGCAGAGGTCCTGTCTGCTCTGCAGGGCCAGGCCGAGAGGTGGTTGACGCCACGCCAGCTTAAGCCAGGAATGGTGGTTTGCGACAATGGCACCAACCTCCTCTCCGCCCTCCGACAGGGACAACTGACCCATGTGCCCTGTGTGGCTCACGTCCTTAACCTGGTGGTGCAGCGGTTCTTGGGCAGGTACCCGGGCTTACAGGATGTCCTGAGGCAGGCCAGGAAAGTCTGTGTGCATTTCCGCAGATCTTATAATGCCAGTGCTCGCCTGGCTGAGCTGCAAAAGGAGTTGAACCTGCCCAAGAACCGCCTTATATGTGACATGCCCACCAGGTGGAACTCAACGTTGGCCATGCTGCAGCGGCTGCACATGCAGCAGAGGGCCATCAATGAGTACCTGTGCGACTACGGCACCAGGACAGGGTCAGGGGAGCTTGGTTTTTTTTCTCCACGCCAGTGGGGCATGATCAGGGATGCATGCACTGTCCTGGCACCATTTGAGGAGGCCACGAGGATGGTGAGCAGTGACAGTGCATGCATCAGTGACACTGTACCTCTTGTCCACCTGTTGGAGCACACGCTGCGTGGAATAATGGACAGGGCACTTGAGGCAGAACAGAGGCAGGAAGAGGAGGACTTCCTTGCCTCTCAAGGCCCCCTTTACCCAGACAGTGTTCCTTCTGTCCCACCCATCGCACAGGAAGAGGAAGAGGAGGAGGAGGAGGAGGAGGAGGAGAATTGTGTCAGCATGGAGGTGGAGGCTGGCACTCAGCATCATCAGCAGCAGTCTTTTAGGGATGATTTACAGTCCCAAGAAACCAGTGGACTTGTACGTGGCTGGGAGGAGGTGACTGCGGATCATGTCGTCCTTAGTGACCCAGAGGACTCCGGAGCGAATGCCTCAGCAAACCTACGCTGCATGGCCTCCCTGATCCTGCAAAGTCTGCGGAAGGATCCTCGTATTCTTCGGATCAAGGAGAGGGACCATTACTGGCTGGCCACTCTCCTTGATCCACGGTACAAGGGTAAGGTTGCGGACCTTATGTTACCGTCGCAGAGGGAGCAGAGGATGAGACAACTCCGGGAGGCCTTGCAGAAAGGTCTGTGCAACGCGTTCCCAGAGACTGGGAGGTTACAAACTCCTGGTCCAGGACAACGAGTTGCTGAGGCTTCGGCCAGTCAAAGAAGGAGCGGTGGGGAAGGTGGCCGTCTGACCGATGCGTTCAGACAATTCTTTAGTCCGCAGCCCCAAAGTATGATTGGTTCCAGCAACCATCGCCAGCGTCTGATAAACATGGTGCAGGAATATCTAGGGGCAAGGTCAGACTTGGACACCTTCCCCACCGAAAATCCTCTGGCTTACTGGGTCTTGAGGATGGATCACTGGCCAGAGCTTGCACAGTATGCAATTGAGCTACTGGCCTGTCCTGCATCCAGCGTTCTTTCGGAACGCACATTCAGTGCTGCTGGAGGATTTGTCACGGATCACAGGGTGCGCCTGTCCACCGACTCGGTTGATCGACTGACTTTCATCAAGATGAACCAGTCTTGGATCACCACCAGCTACCACACACCTGATGCTGATATAACAGACTAATTGATTTTAACATGTCACGTCCCTTCAAGACTGATGCTGATGCTGAGTGCCTGTGCTGTTATGTTGACTGGCTATCCTCCTCCTCCGAGTCCTCAATGATACGATTGATGATGATAGCTTGGAAGATCATTTTTGTTTATGGGTGCCGCCACCAGTGGCTAAGGCCCAATTTTTCAGCCCCTGTTTTACAGGGGCGTGTACTTACAATTTTTTTAGCAATAATTTGCCATAGGGCTCATTGCTGTGCTCCAAGTACAGTATCTGTGAGGGGTTGTAGTGTTGTGCCACCAGTGCCTAAGGCCCAATTTTTCAGCCCCTGTTTAACAGGGGCGTGTCATTACAATTTTTGAAGCAATACTTTGCAACAGGGCTCATTGCTGTGCTCCAAGTACAGTATCTGTGAGGGGTTGTAGTGTTGTGCCACCAGTGCCTAAGGCCCAATTTTTCAGCCCCTGTTCAACAGGGGCATGCAATTACAATTCTTGATGTAATAATTCACAGCAGGGCCCATTCCTGCACCCACCAAGAGTAAGTCTGAGGGCTTACAGTGTTGTGGCAACGCCACCACCACCACCACCACCACGAAAGGCCCAATTTTTCAGCCACTGTTCAAAAGGGGCATGTAATTACAATTCTTGATCTAATAATTCACAGCAGGGCCCATTCCTGCACCCACCAAGAGTAACTCTGAGGGCTTACAGTGTTGTGGCAACACCACCACCACCACCACCACCACGAAAAGCCCAATTTTTCAGCCCCTGTTCAACAGGGGCATGCAATTACAATTCTTGATCTAATAATTCACAGCAGGGCCCATTGCTGCACCCACCAAGAGTAACTGTCAGGGCTTACAGTGTTGTGGCACCAGCACCACCATCAAAGCCCCAATTTTTACTACCACTGTTCAACAATTATATGTAATTAAAATTCCTGATATAATAGTTGACAGCAGGGCGTTCCAGCACCAACCAAGAGTAACTGTGAGTGCTTACAGTGTTGTGCCAACACCAACAACTAAGGGGCCTATTTCTGCAGAGTATATACGGCAGGTCCCTACTTTCAAACATCCAACTTACAAACGACTCCTACTTGCAAACGAAAGAAGACAACAGGAAGTGGGAGGAAATCTACCCCTAGGAAGGAAAATTCTCTCCTGTAAGAATAAATATGGGAGAAAGGTGTCTCCTCTGTACTGATGCTTTATCAGCAATCCTTGTTTCAAGAAAAACACCACATTTCAAAAACAGTTGTCATTGGGACGGAAAGTGAGGTGAAATGTTCTGAACAGGGGCACAGACAGCAAAACAAATGTTACAGGGGTGATAACCCTTACCTATGTTTCCCAAAAAGTTTAAAAATAGATTTTTGGGCTGGAGCTACAGTTCAACAATGTACCTGTTCAAAATTACAAACACATTCTACATAAGAACAAACCTACAGTCCCTGTCTTGTATGCACCGCCTGTATACGGCTGTTCAGAGTATATAGGGCCTTTTTTATTTTATGTGCGGGGTTCCCCTTAATATCCATACAAGACCCAAAGGGGCTGGTAATGGGCTGGGGTAGGGGGGGGGGGGGTCATGGGGTAGCTATGCCATTTTTCTTAAAGATTTTCATCCATATTACCGGGACCAGACATTACATTAAAGCCGCAAGAAGTTTTAAATGGCTTTTTTTTCCTTTAGAAGTGTCATTTTGTGCAGGGACAGTTCTAAACACGGGAAACACGTGGCACTTCACAGGCATACTTTAGACACCCCCCAGGTACGATATTTAAAGGAATATTTGACTTTTTTTTTTCACTTTATGCATCATTAAAATGACTGCTCCCGAAAAACGACCGTTTTTAAAACTTCTTTTTGCATTGATACATGTCCCCTGGTGCAGAACCCGGGTTCCCAAACCCTTTTTAGGACAATAACATGCATAATAGTTGTTATAATTAGCACTTTAGAATTCGAACGTTCGCATCCATTGTATTTAATAGGGTTCTAATGTTCGTACGAACTTTCGGTCCGTTCGCGGGTTCTGGTGCGAACCGAACCCGGGGGTGTTCGGCTCATCACTATTCTTGGAGAACCGAGATGCATCAAAATCAGATCCCAAGTAGGGAGAGGAGGCTTGACAGGGGGGATCACATGGCGAACCCCCTGCACAAAAGGTGCTATTCAAGGAATGGCCCGGTAGCGGTCGTTGAAAAAAGACAGCCCGGGCCGAAATCAGACCCTCAAAAAAGGTATGCAAGGCCAGCTTTTGGGGCACACCACGCTGTAAGAATAGCAAAATCTTGGGAACGGAATACATCCGAGGATGCCACTCAAGTTCCTCGCACATAGCGATGCAAGCCTTCCAGGTACGGTGAGATATCTTTCTGGAGAAAGATTCCCGTGTCAACAACATAGAAGAGATGACCGAATACGAGAGAACTCGGTCCTTTAGCACCTGGCTTTAAACAGCCATGCCATTAAAGCCAAGGACTGTAAAACAGGATGAAGTATGCTCTGCGAAGCCGGCGAGGCAACAACAGTAGCAGAGGGTAAGCATATATCAGGCGATACTGCCCCCATGGGCTTCCAACGCGTCTGACGCATCCGCCCAGGGGTCCCTGGATCTGACCACGATCTTGCGAGTGAGTCGAGAGGCCACAAGGTCCACTTCCGGTGCCCCACCTCCGGTAAAGAAGGTGGAAACACCTCCGGATGCAAGGACCCTTCACCTGCAATGCACACGGCCGACAGGACCGTCTTGCAGCGAGATGTATGAAAATCCCAAAGAGACTCCGCAATGTACCGGAGAAGGGAGGCCCCAGTGTACAGGGTGCCTCAAATGTTGGCCAATAAAGGCAACTTGACGGAACTTCCCTAGAAACTCGGTCAGAGGACTAGTACCTCAGCCTCCACAGGTGGCGCAAACCCACCCCGGGCACAGAGACCCTAAAGGCTAAAGCAGTTGTAGTGCACCTGCTAGACGACTGATGGATGAAGCAGAGGCTTTTGCCCAGTCATTGAGCTACAAAAAATGCCAGAGACGCAGCCACTAACGGGCGTAACGCTAACCCCAGCCTGGCGAACACAGTCCAAGCCAGCGCTTCTGATCACCACTGAAAGCAGGTGGAAAGTGATACCCCTGAAACCAGGGATCCTTGTGACAATGCTCCATCCAGCAGCTACCCATGGATAGGTGCTGATTGTGCAAACACATAGTTTATACTATGTATTGCGTCAAACGCACAAATGGAGAGTGTGGGAGGAAACCCACCCAGCCACAAAGAGCATAATACCACCACATACGGCGTATGTAGTTTAGTATTTGTGGATAAACCTATTAAACGCGTATATACTGTGCCAGCGACGAAGGCACGCACATCATCGGGGCCTGGATGTAAACCAGCCACACAGATTGCGTACACAACCGTGTAGGTATGTTAGCCTGCGAATAAACAAATTGCACATGTTTATACTGTGCATAGCGCTGAGAATGCACACACCATTGGAATGCAGGGAAGAAACCTGAGGACCCGGATGAAACCCATGCAGACTGCATACGCATACCGTGTATGGTATTATAGTATGTGTGCTAAACATTTTGCACAAGCCCATGTGTGCATAGCACCGAAGGCGCGCACACTGTTGGCGCGTGGGAGGAACCGAAGTACCCCACGCATACTCAGAGAATGCAATACCTACAGCTACTGTAAATGTATTTAGTGTAGTGTATAGACATAATGTGTATGTTTACACCGTGTATTGCACCAAAGGCATGCATGTCATGTAGCATGGGCAGAAACCCACGCAGACTGCATAGGCATACCGTGTAGGTATTATAGTGTCTGTGCTAAACCTTTTGCACAAGTTCATGTGTGTATAGCACCGAAGGCGCGCACACCATTGGCGCGTGGGAGGAACCGAAGTACCCCACGCATACTCAGAGAATGCAATACCTACAACTACTGTGAATGTATTTAGTTTAGTGTATAAATATAATGTGTATGTTTACATTGTGTATTGCACCAAAGGCATGCATGTCATGTAGCGTGGGCGGAAACCCACACCGACTGCAAAGACATACCAGGTAGGTATGTTAGTATGTGGATATCCAATCGCACAAATTTAGACTGTGCATAGTAGGCTTGTGCAATTCGTTTCGTAACGAATCGAAATTCGTCCGAATTTAGCAACTTTCGGACATTCGGAAGCATTCGAATTTCCGAACAAAGCAATTACGAATAAAACCGAATCCGAAATAAATTATACCGCAAAATAGCGAATGCCCGAATGTCTTCGGCATAATTCGTTATGAAAAAAGTTACGAATGTACGAATCCATTCGAAGCACAATAACACTCACTCTGTTCTCTGCTTCTCCCTCACCATGCTGAACTCCCTCTCAAAATGGTGTACAGGGGCGGAGGCTATAGCCGCATGAAAAAACGAAAGTAAAATACGAGATTTCGAATCCATTCGAAGCACAATAACACTCTGCTCTGCTCTCTGCTTCTCCCTCACCGTGCTGAACCCTCTCAAAATGGTGTACAGGGGCGGAGGCTATAGCCGCATGAAAAAACGAAAGTAAAATACGAGATTTCGAATCCATTCGAAGCACAATAACACTCTGCTCTGCTCTCTGCTTCTCCCTCACCGTGCTGAACCCTCTCAAAATGGTGTACAGGGGCGGAGCCTATAGCCGCAAGTAAAAAACGAAAGTAAAATACGAGATTTCGAATCGTTACAAATAACCGCTATGTATTTAGAAAAGTACAAATCCATTCGAAGCACATTAGGCATAATAGGCAGCGTCGTTGTGAGAGAGACACGGAAAATTACGAATCAACGAACCCCAAAAAAGTTACGAAAGTAGGAGTTGTGTCCAGAATCAACGAAAAACAACGTACTCTACCGAAAGTACGAATTATAAAGCAACAAAAAATTCAACGAAAAATGTCGCTTGCGAAAATACGAATTAGTCCAAACACGAAAAATCCCGTCTAGCAAAATTACGAATGATTACGAATCAACAGGACCGGGAAGAAACGAACCGAAACAAATTTTTCCGTTGTGCACAAGAAGCGAACCGAAACGGAACGAATTTTTCCGTTGTGCACAAGTCTAGTGCATAGCGCCAAAGTGCCCATACCAATGGAGTGTGGGAGGGAACCGGAGTACCCGGAGGAAAACCACACAGACTGCCTACACATACCGTGTAGGTATTATAGCATGCATGATAAACATTGAACATGTTTAACTGTGCAGAAGGCCAAAGGCGCACATACCGTCAGCGCGTGGGAGGAAACCGGAACACTCGGAAGAACTCCACGCAGACAGCACACAGATACCATGTAGGAATGATAGCATGTGAATCAACATATTGCACATGTTTATGCTGTGCATTTCCATTGGAGCGTGGGGGGAAAACTGAGTACCCGGAGGAACCCCACGCAAACAGTATACCCATACTGTAAACATGTATAATATGTGCAATAAACATATTGAACATGTCTATACTGTGCAGAGAGCCGAAGCGCACATACCATGAGAGTGTGGGAGGACACCGGAGCCCCCGCCAACCCAGAGAGTATAATACATACATATACTGTGAATGTATCTGGAGTCGTGCATAAACATATTTTGTACGTTTATATCATGTATGGCACTGAAACACAGCATTGGAACGTGGGGACAGCCACGCAGACACAGAGACCAATAACACATACATACACTGTGAATGTATGCAGTGTAGAGGTATAGGATGAGTTTAAATTATGGCGCAGAGGCGCATAATCTTCTCTGTATCATTCCAACCTGCTTGACTGTGCTGCTGAAGCAGCATGCAGGTAACAGGTAACCTCTGATCCTCAGACTGTGTGTCTGTCAGAGCTCAAATCATTCCCCAGGAAATGGCGGGAAATTTTACCTCAGGTATCACACAGAAGGCTCACAGGGATTAGAGACATAAATGAATAAAGTCCTCCCTCATCCATGCTGCTCTTGAGGCAGCGTGTGAGGAAAACAGTGAGGAAACTGTGTAAAAGAAAGGCTTGTCACAGCACCCAGCTTGAGTGTTTCTCACATCATCAATGAGATCACTTACAAGCACCCTGTCATTCACTGACACAGAACTGGAGTCTTCCTCACAAGGGAATGTCCTGTTCATAAACATTAAATATTCAGAGGTAGGGTCCTGAGCATAGTAGCTAGGCCCATATCTGACTCAGAGCACTCCTTCACTAAAGATTTTTGTGGGGGGGAGGGGGCTTATAGCTCCTTTTGCTCGCACACCGCTTCCATTCTGACAGGAATGATTCCAGGACTGCTGACAACTGGTCCATAAGGACCGCAGGTGCAGGAAACATATGAACATGTTTAACTGTGCAGCACTGCCAGTTGCCCCAGACAAGTGTGGAGAGCAGGTGTATCAGACTCCATAAACGCCACCCTCTGAGACCTTATACACTATACAGTGAATATACAGTCCACCCACTGGCTACGCTGAGGCTGAGGAGGGGATACCCGGGAGGACCCACCAACCCTTAAGGACAGCTCAGTCTGTGAGGAGATTGTGAGGGGATTCGCGCCGCCGCCAGAAATAAATGCGCGGCGGCCACAAGAAAATGGCCACCGCCCGCAGCTATAACTGCGCCACTGAACGCCAAGATGGCCGCCAAGCGCAAAATTCAAAGCTCTAATGCGCGCCAATGGCGCACGCAATAACCACCTCAAACAGCGCCAATGGCGCACGCAATAATCACCTCACACACCAGAAAAAACTGCAGACATGAGCGCCCAGCCAGGCCAGAGTGACCCCCAAGCACCCCACAGCACAGCACCAGTACAGGGTGCAGAGAGCAGCATAACAGGGGGGAGACAGGGAGAAACCCCCACACACAGAAACACAGCCAGCATGTACTCACCTGCAGTAGGAGAGACTACTTACCCGTCCCTTTCAGGGACCCACTGGCTTGTTTCAGACAGACCTATCACAGAGTCGTACTGCGTAGCTGTCGGCCCGATCCACCGCGAGAGATACAGTCAGTCAAGTACTGTTCAATCTTGAGAGGACCGCGGGAGCATGAAAGCAACCCGGCCACCCCTGGAGTCATGGGGTATGTCGTGAACTGAGTCTCACGCACACAAGGCGAGGATCAGCAAAAATAAAATAATAAAATTCCCAAAGGAATAAAAATCAAAAGTAAAATCTTCCAGGAGACTGGCTCCTGAGAGCCACGTCTTCTCCTTCTGCTAGGCAGAAAAAAACTGTAGCTGCTAGCTGCAGTTGGGAGGGTAATGTCCGGAGGGACCGCCCCCCTGGGCGGGGCTGTTCAGCTCTGGCTTGTTCTAGAATGTTTTAACCTCTAACATTCTGCCTAGGTCTACTCCTGCGAGCAGGGACATATACCCACATGTAATCAGTATGAGAGCTGTGTCGGTCCATGGACGATAAGAGAAAAAAAAAACAGCAAGCAAGTGAGTGTGACAGATGGTCTCAGGGGGGGGGCAATTGCCCTGTTGCCCCCCCCCTGGATCCGCCCCTGGAGAGTTGTGTGTAGAAAACTCCAAGCAGCTGAAAGTCTTGCCAACTGTCAGCCAAGAAAAGAGTTGATTTCTATAAAAATGACAGATGAGAGCCAATAGTATCCAATTTTGTGAATAAGCAGCAGGCATTAGGATTAGATTACATAGCAGGTTGTGTATTGGCTATGGATCCGCACACTCCCTGCTGTCAATTATAATCCTCTATTTCAGGGCTCTCAAAACTTTCTGGACTGTGGCCAGTGGAAATAGAAAATGCCCTGGCAACAGTGGAAGTAAACAATGCCATAGACTTGGTGGTCAGTGGTAATAAAAAAATGACATCATTGGTGTCAGTGGGATGATCAGTGCCCCATCATTGGTGTCAGTGGGATGATCAGTGCCCCATCATTGGTGTCAGTGAGAGGAATAGTGCTCCGTCATTGGTGTCAGTGAGAGGAATAGTGCTCCGTCATTGGTGTCAGTGAGAGGAATAGTGCTCCGTCATTGGTGTCAGTGAGAGGAATAGTGCTCCGTCATTGGTGTCAGTGAGAGGAATAGTGCTCCGTCATTGGTGTCAGTGAGAGGAATAGTGCTCCGTCATTGGTGTTAGTGAGAGGAATAGTGCTCCGTCATTGGTGTCAGTGAGAGGAATAGTGCTCCGTCATTGGTGTCAGTGAGAGGAATAGTGCTCCGTCATTGGTGTCAGTGAGAGGAATAGTGCTCCGTCATTGGTGTCAGTGAGAGGAAAAGTGCTCCGTCATTGGTGTCAGTGGGATGATCAGTGCCCCATCATTAGTGTCAGTGAGAGGAATAGTGCTCCGTCATTGGTGTCAGTGGGATGATCAGTGCCCCATCATTAGTGTCAGTGAGAGGAATAGTGCTCCGTCATTGGTGTTAGTGAGAGGAATAGTGCTCCGTCATTGGTGTTAGTAAGAGGCATAGTGCTCCGTCATTGGTGTCAGTGAGAAGCATAGTGCTCCGTCATTGGTGTTAGTGAGAGGAATAGTGCTCCGTCATTGGTGTCAGTGAGAGGAATAGTGCTCCGTCATTGGTGTCAGTGAGAGGAATAGTGCTCCGTCATTGGTGTCAGTGAGAGGAATAGTGCTCCGTCATTGGTGTCAGTGAGAGGAATAGTGCTCCGTCATTGGTGTCAGTGAGAGGAAAAGTGCTCCGTCATTGTGTCAGTGGGATGATCAGTGCCCCATCATTAGTGTCAGTGAGAGGAATAGTGCTCCGTCATTGGTGTCAGTGGGATGATCAGTGCCCCATCATTAGTGTCAGTGAGAGGAATAGTGCTCCGTCATTGGTGTTAGTGAGAGGAATAGTGCTCCGTCATTGGTGTTAGTAAGAGGCATAGTGCTCCGTCATTGGTGTCAGTGAGAAGCATAGTGCTCCGTCATTGGTGTTAGTGAGAGGAATAGTGCTTCGTCATTGGTGTCAGTAAAAGGAATAGTGCTTCGTCATTGGTGTTAGTGAGAGGAATAGTGCTCCGTCATTGGTGTCAGTAAGAGGAATAGTGCTTCGTCATTGGTGTTAGTGAGAGGAATAGTGCTCCGTCATTGGTGTTAGTGAGAGGAATAGTGCTCCATCATTGGTGTCAGTAAGAGGAATAGTGCTCCATCATTGGTGTCAGTGGGATGATCAGTGCCCCATCATTAGTGTCAGTGAGAGGAATAGTGCTCCGTCATTGGTGTCAGTGAGAGGAATAGTGCTCCATCATTGGTGTCAGTAAGAGGAATAGTGCTCCCTCATTGGTGTTAGTGAGAGGAATAGTGCTCCATCATTGGTGTCAGTAAGAGGAATAGTGCTCCCTCATTGGTGTTAGTGAGAGGAATAGTGCTCCGTCATTGGTGTTAGTGAGAGGAATAGTGCTCCGTCATTGGTGTCAGTGAGAGGAATAGTGCTCCGTCATTGGTGTCAGTGAGAGGAACAGTGCTCCATCATTGGTGTCAGTAAGAGGAATAGTGCTCCCTCATTGGTGTTAGTGAGAGGCATAGTGCTCCGTCATTGGTGTCAGTCAGTGGAATAGTGTTCCGTTATTGGTGTCAGTGGGAGGAATAGTGCTCCGTCATTGGTGTCAGTGAGAGGAATAGTGCTCCGTCATTGGTGTCAGTGAGAGGAATAGTGCTCCGTCATTGGTGTCAGTGAGAGGAATAGTGCTCCGTCATTGGTGTCAGTGAGAGGAAAAGTGCTCCGTCATTGGTGTCAGTGGGATGATCAGTGCCCCATCATTAGTGTCAGTGAGAGGAATAGTGCTCCGTCATTGGTGTCAGTGGGATGATCAGTGCCTCATCATTAGTGTCAGTGAGAGGAATAGTGCTCCGTCATTGGTGTTAGTGAGAGGAATAGTGCTCCGTCATTGGTGTTAGTAAGAGGCATAGTGCTCCGTCATTGGTGTCAGTGAGAAGCATAGTGCTCCGTCATTGGTGTTAGTGAGAGGAATAGTGCTCCGTCATTGGTGTCAGTGAGAGGAATAGTGCTCCGTCATTGGTGTCAGTGAGAGGAATAGTGCTCCGTCATTGGTGTCAGTGAGAGGAATAGTGCTCCGTCATTGGTGTCAGTGAGAGGAATAGTGCTCCGTCATTGGTGTCAGTGAGAGGAAAAGTGCTCCGTCATTGGTGTCAGTGGGATGATCAGTGCCCCATCATTAGTGTCAGTGAGAGGAATAGTGCTCCGTCATTGGTGTCAGTGGGATGATCAGTGCCCCATCATTAGTGTCAGTGAGAGGAATAGTGCTCCGTCATTGGTGTTAGTGAGAGGAATAGTGCTCCGTCATTGGTGTTAGTAAGAGGCATAGTGCTCCGTCATTGGTGTCAGTGAGAAGCATAGTGCTCCGTCATTGGTGTTAGTGAGAGGAATAGTGCTTCGTCATTGGTGTCAGTAAAAGGAATAGTGCTTCGTCATTGGTGTTAGTGAGAGGAATAGTGCTCCGTCATTGGTGTCAGTAAGAGGAATAGTGCTTCGTCATTGGTGTTAGTGAGAGGAATAGTGCTCCGTCATTGGTGTTAGTGAGAGGAATAGTGCTCCATCATTGGTGTCAGTAAGAGGAATAGTGCTCCATCATTGGTGTCAGTGGGATGATCAGTGCCCCATCATTAGTGTCAGTGAGAGGAATAGTGCTCCGTCATTGGTGTCAGTGAGAGGAATAGTGCTCCATCATTGGTGTCAGTAAGAGGAATAGTGCTCCCTCATTGGTGTTAGTGAGAGGAATAGTGCTCCATCATTGGTGTCAGTAAGAGGAATAGTGCTCCCTCATTGGTGTTAGTGAGAGGAATAGTGCTCCGTCATTGGTGTTAGTGAGAGGAATAGTGCTCCGTCATTGGTGTCAGTGAGAGGAATAGTGCTCCGTCATTGGTGTCAGTGAGAGGAACAGTGCTCCATCATTGGTGTCAGTAAGAGGAATAGTGCTCCCTCATTGGTGTTAGTGAGAGGCATAGTGCTCCGTCATTGGTGTCAGTCAGTGGAATAGTGTTCCGTTATTGGTGTCAGTGGGAGGAATAGTGCCCCATTATTGGTGTCAGTGGGAGGAATAGTGCCCCATTATTGGTGTCAGTGGGAGGAATAGTGCCTCATCATTGGTGTCAGTGGGAGGAATAGTGCCCCGCCCATCATTGGAGCACAGGTGTGTCAGGAGGAAGGTGCCTCTGAAGCTGCTCTGTGAGAAGGGAGTGGTGGTGAAATCTATCCCAGCTCCCTGGCCCCCTTTCTGGGGAGGCCATGGAGGGCAGCAGGGCTTCTCCTGCTGGAGGCTCCCAGCCATCTCCTGGGCCGTCAGGTGAACTGCCATCCTCTGCACAAGCCGATCTCTCTGCCCCTGGTGAGGATGAAGGCTCGGAGGCCATTCGGGAGCGAGTGGTGGCCGGGATTAAGGTCCTGAACAGGGAGAGGGACAAGCTCTACAAGCTGAGAGCGGAGTTGAAGCGCCTGCGAAGGCAACGTGAGGGCTTACATAGCCAGAAACGGGGATCCATGGATCCGGAAATCCAGCTGGCCAAGGTCCGTGTGGATCATCAGGAGACCATCGTGGCCATGATGGAAGGCAGAGATGGGCCCTTTAAAGAGAAGTTTTGCAACGACAAGAGGTTTGGAAGGGTGACAAAGATGGAGGTGGAGGAGGAGGAGACCCCCAGTTCTGACCCCCTGCCCCCCCAGGGAGAGGTAAGAAGCCCCAGCCCTTCCCAGGAATCTGGAGGTATGCTGAGGGCCATCCAGGTAATGGAGTCTCCTATGCGGGGGGATCAGATGGTGTTTAATGAGGAAGACATTACTGATGATGTACCTGATAAAGTGAAGCCTGCTAAGTCCCATGTTGTGGATAAGACTGTTTTTGTTCCTTTTAACACTGTGACTGACAATGTGCCTAATGACAATCAGGCTGCTAGTCCTGTGTGCAGCAATGTTGTGCCTGCTGAGGCTGCAATGCAGCAAGAGATACGTTTAAAAAATGTCATTTCTGTGGATGGACTGCAAGTGTCAGAACAGCCCATTAACCCTTCTTTGGCTGAGTCCAAAGCTGTTTGCCCCACTGCTGCTGAGGACTCTACAGTGCAGCATCAGGAGACAGCTGGTATTGCAGCAACTGTGACTATTCCTGATGGGAATTTGAATAGTTCTGTGACTGATAACAATCACCCCAGTACCAGTGTGATGAACAATCCTGCTACAGATCCTGCCATTTCAGTTCATACAGTTGATGATGATAATAATACTAATATACAGACTAATGTGACTTCAGTGTCGGCCCTTGGCCTTGATAAACCTACTTTTGCACAGGTGGCACACTCTGCTCCTGGTAGTCCCGCTCCCAAACGGGGTTTTCCACTGCAAGCTGCCACTTTGAGCACCCCAAGATCTGGTCTTGGGTCTCTGGCTTCTGCTGGGGGTCCCAGGCGGAATGTAGTTATTCTGAAATGGGAAGGTGGTGCCATCCCTCCAGCACGGCGTGCAGTGGTGGACTTGATATTGGAGATGGGTTTTGGTGCAAATGACCTGTATGCCTTTATTCATGTAGCTGGGACAAGGGACTATACGGTTAGCTTCACCAGGCCAGAGGGTCTTGACCTGTTCTGGGAGCGATATGAGGCTCGGTGCAGGTCAAGACCTGAATGGGAAGGTCTGGTCCCAGTTGCGGTGTCTCAGAGGTCAACAGTAAAAAAAATAACCATTATCCTGACTAATGAGAGTGTTCCTGCTCGGGATCTAGAGGTCTGGTTAAGGAACTATGGGGAGGTTTTGACCAAACCTAATAAAATCCATGATGAGCGTAACATCTGGACTGGGGGATGGTCGGTAACAGTCAGGTTGGCCAGGGATGGGAATGTTGTCCGTCACTTGCCCTCCTCAGCTTTCATAGGGAGGGATAGGATGACTGTTTTCTACCCTGGTCAGCCGAAGCTGTGTCACCGCTGTGGAGAAAAGGGGCACTTGAGCTCCTCCTGTTCAGCCTTGATGTGTTCAGTGTGTCGGGGTCAGGGTCATATGGCTAAGGACTGTACTAAGATGATCAGGTGCAACCTGTGCCTGCGCCTTGGCCACCCCTACAGCAGATGTCCTGAAGCCTGGCACAATATGGAGAAGGAGGTAGTAGAGGACATGTCAAGGCTGGACGGGATGGAGGGTGAGACCCCTGGTGTACCATCCTCCTCTGCGGTGACCGCCTCCCCCGGTCCTGCTCAGGATCCCTCTCCAGTTCCTGTGGCCACCCCTCCTGTGTCTGTAAGTACTCCTTCTGTTTCTGTCTCTGTGTCCCCCCAGCCTACTGTACCCTCTCCTCTTGTGTCAGAACCTTCAAAGTCTGTGCCCCCCAAGTCAGTTACCCCCCAGGAGTCTACCCCTCCTGAGTCTGACTTAAAGGGATCACCCCCCCCCAACTAAACAGGGCGCCCCTTCCTCTGTAAAGAAGTCTTGTGGAAAAACTTTAAAGGAAAAAGTAAGAGATGAGGGCATCTCTGAGGCTGACCTGCGGTACCTGGAGGAGAGAAGGAAGGTTGGGAGGCGGAAGAGGCAGGCGGTGAGGACGGAACGGGGACGGGAAGCTCCGGTTCCTGTCTCCAGCCGTCATAGGTCCTCCAAGTGGGATATTTCTTCATCCGGAGCTTCTTCGGAGAGAAGTTCTGATTCCGAAATGGACTTTGAGGCGGCCTCTAGAAAGAGAGAGGCTTCTGGTGATGAGCAGCAGAGGGGAGCTAAGAAGCAATCCACCCAATAACCCAAATGGCGGTTCCCCCTCCGTTAAAAGTGGTGACAATTAATGTCGCCAGCATTAAGTCAGTAAGAGCTCGTTCTATGGCCTTCTTTTTGTTCAGCCAATTAGATGCTGAAATTTTATTTTTGCAAGAGACTAGGCTCACCTCCTTGGCAGATATTCATATGGCCAAGAGAGAGTGGAGGTATGGTCCATCTTACTGGTCTCTTGCGGCCAAGCCTTACGGCGGTGTGGCGGTGTTGTTTAAAACCGGCATGGTAACTGTCCGGCGGGTTATTGAGGTGGAGATTGGGAGATGTATGGTCTTAGACGTCCTTGTGGGAGGGCAGGACCTGCGCCTAATCAATGTTTATGGGCCGCACACAAAGTGGGACAGGAAATGCCTTTTTACAAGGATCAAGCCATTTCTTTTTACATCCCGGCAAGTGGTCTTTGGAGGTGACTTTAATACAGTAACTAGGCCCAAGGACAGGAAGGACTTCAAGGACAGGCTGGGATATGATAGTGTTTTTTTAAATAGTATGGTTAGGGATGCTGGTCTTGTGGATGTGCACATTAAGCACCTCCCAGATGACACCGGGTTCACTTTTCATCGTGGTAATAGTCAGAGTAGGATAGATAGGTTTTTTTTGAAGGAGGCCTCTGCTTTCTCGCCCCCAGTGGTGCAGGCAGTAGAGTTCTCTGATCACTGTATGCTATCTGTGGTACTGAATGCTTCAGACGCCCCTCAGAGGGGCAAGGGCATCTGGAGATTAAATTCGACACTACTCAAGGAAGAACATGTTAGACAATCCTTTGAGGAATTCTTTCAGGCACAGGTGACCATCCTGGACTTTTGTAGCAGCAAGGCTGAGTGGTGGGAGCTGACCAAAAAGAGGATCGCTGGATTCTTCAGGGGCCTAGCCAATAGAAATCAGTTTAATAAATACATGACCTACCAACGTTTACGGAGGAAGCTGGATATTCTTGTCTCGAGAGGAGAAGATCCTGGGGCAATCTCCGAAGTGAAACTCCTTCTCAGAAAGTGTCAATATGACCGGCATGCCTCTTTGGTTCTGGAGAGGGACTATGGGAAGTACCACTCGCCTGACCCTTACCAGAACTGCAAACAAGGTGTAGCTGTTAAAACGGTCGTTGGCCTTAAGGACAGTACAGGTTCCTTGACAAAGTCCAGGTCAGGGATTCTGGAGGTCGTGAGGTCCTTTTATGCCGACCTTCTTGGGAGGAAAGAGCTTGATCGTGACAAGATGGAAAGCTTTTTGGACTCTACTCCAGGTCTAAATGGTGGAGATGTTCCATTGATGAATTTGACAGAGGAGATCACAGTCGAAGAGGTGATGAGGGCAATTGAACAGCTTGCCATCAAAAAGTCGCCTGGACCGGATGGCTTGACGGCTGAGTTTTACAAAGCCTTTAAGTCTATTCTGGCCCCGCATTTGGTAGAGGTTTTTAACAGTTGCCTTGCTGAGGGGGTGCTTTCCCCTTCCATGAGGCACTCGGCTGTGATTCTTCTTTCAAAGGGTAAAGATCCTTCGATGATTGAGAATTGGCGCCCCATCAGCCTTCTTAATGTCGATAGAAAGATACTGGCAAAGATATTTTTCTGGCGCCTATCGTCAGTGGCAGAGTCTTTGCTTTCTCGCCATCAGCACTGTTCGGTTCAGGGTAGGAGCACCTTCACAGCGGTTTTAGCTGTCCGGGAGGCCTTGGAGCGGTGCAGGGCTGCAGGCTGGGGAAAGTATTTGCTGACATTGGATCAGGCAAAGGCTTTTGATCGTGTTAACCATGAGTACCTGTGGTTGCTCCTTAGTAAGTACGGTCTGCCGGGTGGTTTTGTCGATTGGCTGAAAGTCTTGTATAAGGGGGCAGAAAGCTTCCCTCTTGTTAATGGTTGGGTTGGACAGTCCTTTGAGGTTGGCTCCGGGGTGCGCCAGGGTTGTCCCCTGAGTCCCCTGCTCTATGTGTTTGCAATCGACCCCTTCATCAGGAGGCTAGAGAGCGGCATGTTGTGTGGGGTACCAGTGGGGCTCCCGGGTGAGCCGCCATTGAGGGTTGTTGCCTATGCGGATGATGTGTCGGTGATTGTCACTGGGACGGATGAAGCGGAGGAGGTGGTCTCTCTGACATCACGGTATTCTGAAGCATCAGGCTCCAAGATCAATCAGGAAAAGACTGAAGTTTTCTGGATGGGAAAGGAAGGTGAGGGGTTTGATCTCCCGGACACCTTTCCAGTGCCCCAGGAAAGAATTAAGATACTAGGCATTGAATTTGGACCCGGCGATTATGGCCTCAAAAACTGGGAAGGCAGACTGGAAATTGCCAATACTAAGGTGGTCAGCTGGAAGAGATGGAAGTTATCTATGAGGGAAAGGGTTGATCTGATTAAGACTTACCTGATTCCGATCTTCTTGTATGTCAGCTTTGTCTGCATCTTGCCAGTGTCTCTCTATGCTAGGGTCAGTAGTGTGTTCTTCCAGATGCTGTGGGGGAACAGACTGAACCCCATCAAGAGGAATGTCACCTACCTATCCAGGAGGGAGGGTGGCTTAGGTATGGTCAACCCGGTTCTTTTCTTTTCACTGCTGTTTCTCAAGTTTAACATTGGTAATATGCTTGCAGTGGAACCTCCTGGATGGGTAGGCATATTTAGATCTTGGTTTAGGCCTTTTCTACGACTTTGGGAAGAAGGTGGCCAAGTGAAGAATCGCAGGGGTCATCGTGGTCAGCTACCAGCCTATGTCGCTCCGTGCCTGAAGTTACTGCGGCAGTGGCGATTGTCGGCTGAAGATCTCAGATCGGTTCCAAGGAAAATCCTTATGAGTCGAGTCTTGAGCGAAGTCTTTCATGACCCACTGGCCTTAAGGGATTGCCCGGGCCCAGTTTTGAGGGCGGGGTTAAGACTGATTAATTTGGATAGAGTACCCCCTAAATTTAGGGATCTGGCCTGGTTGTGCTTCCATGGGAAGCTCTATGTTCGGGGCAATTTGAAATTCCGCAGTGGGATGGATCGTAGCTGTCCTCGGGAGGAGTGTGCAGATGAGGAGGAGACTATGGACCATTTTCTGCTTCATTGCCCTTTTAACATAGAGGTGTACAAACAGGTGGGGCGGGCCCTCGATGTCCCTTTCCTCTCCAGGCTGGGTTATGCTGAGTGGGTGTACGGAGCATTCAATACCGGTGGAGTTTTTTGTTTGGATACACTTTTTTTAGTTAGCCTAGTAGTCCGTTATTTCACCTGGAATGCACGGTGTCAGGTCAGCATTCGGCAAAAACTCCTTCCTGTTGAGGTGGTGGTGTATGACATTTTGCATGAGGTGGGGAAGATTCGGGAGCTTGAGAGAGACAAGCGGGGTCAGGGGGCTTGGTTGAAGGCGTGGAGGGGTTTCAAGCCTCCCTGACTGCCAGGAGTCTCTTTCCCGGGTGTGGCTGTCTGTCTCTTATCACCCTAGATTATCAGTATTTTTGATGAATTTTTGATAAATGGCTGCGTACATAGGTGATGGGTTGTGCCTCTTAGGCCCTCTCTGCTGCTTTATGTAAATAGTTTTCTAATGTTTTGGTAGTGGATTATGTATATATTGTATATATTCTGAACATGGATGTGTATTCCTTTGTTTTCTGTTGAAGTTTTGTACCATGGTTTTGTTTTTTACTTTTGTATAAAATTGGTTGCTTGATTCTTTTCAATAAAAGATCAATAGTGTCCCGCCCATCATTGGAGCACAGGTGTGTCAGGAGGAAGGTGCCTCTGAAGCTGCTCTGTGAGAAGGGAGTGGTGGTGAAATCTCTTCCAGCTCCCTGGCCCCCTTTCTGGGGAGGCCATGGAGGGCAGCGGGGCCTCTCCTGCTGGAGGCTCCCAGCCATCTCCTGGGCCGTCAGGTGAACTGCCTGCCTCTGCACAAGCTGATCTCTCTACCCCTGGTGAGGATGAAGGCTCGGAGGCCATTCGGGAGCGAGTGGTGGCCGGGATTAAGGTCCTGAACAGGGAGAGGGACAAGCTGTACAAGCTGAGAGCGGAGTTGAAGCGCCTGCGAAGGCAACGTGAGGGCTTACATAGCCAGAAACGGGGATCCATGGATCCGGAAATCCAGCTGGCCAAGGTCCGTGTGGATCATCAGGAAACCATCGTGGCCATGATGGAAGGCAGAGATGGGCCCTTTAAAGAGAAGTTTTGCAACGACAAGAGGTTTGGAAGGGTGACAAAGATGGAGGTGGAGGAGGAGGAGACCCCCAGTTCTGACCCCCTGCCCCCCCAGGGAGAGGTAAGAAGCCCCAGGCCTTCCCAGGACTCAGGAGGCATGCTAAGGGCCATCCAGGTAATGGAGTCTCCTATGCGGGGGGATCAGATGGTGCTTGATAAAGTAAAGCCTGCTAAGTCCCATGTTGTGGATAAGACTGTTTTTGTGCCATCTAGCACCATGACTGATAATGTGCCTAATGACAATGTTGTGCCTGCTGAGGCTGCAATGCAGCAAGACTTGCATTCAAAAAATGTCATTTCTGTAAATGAACTGCAAGTGTCAGAAGAGCCCATTAACCTTTCTTTGGCTGAGTCCAAAGCTGTTTGCCCCACTGCTGCTGAGGGCTCTACAGTGCAGCATCAGGAGACAACTGGTATTGCAGCAACTGTGACTATTGCTGATGGGAATGTGTGTGTGGCTGAAAAAAATCCTCCCAGTTCAGGTGTGATGAACAATGGTCCCAGTACACGTGTGATGAACAATGGTCCCAGTACAAGTGTGATGGACAATCCTACCAACTCTGTTCATGCAGATAATGTGCAGACTAATGTGACTTCAGTGTGGGCCCCTGGCCCTGAGAAACCTACATTTGCAGAGGTGGCACACTCTGCTCCTGGTAGTCCCGCTCCCAAGCGGGGTTTTCCCCTACAAGCTGCCACTTTGAGCGCCCCAGGATCTGGTCTTGGGTCTCTGGCTTCTGCTGGGGGTCCCAGACGGAATGTAGTTATTCTGAAATGGGAAGGTGGTGCCATCCCTCCAGCACGGCGTGCGGTGGTAGATATGATATTGGAGATGGGTTTTGGTGCAAATGACCTGTATGCCTTTATACACGTAGCTGGGACAAGGGACTATACGGTTAGTTTCACCAGGCCAGAGGGTCTTGACCTGTTCTGGGAGCGATATGAGGCTCGGTGCAGGTCAAGACCTGAATGGGAAGGTCTGGTCTCAGTTGCGGTTTCTCAGAGGTCAACAGTAAAAAAAATTACCATTATCCTGACCAATGAGAGTGTTCCTGCTCGGGATCTAGAGGTCTGGTTAAGGAACTATGGGGAGGTTTTGACCAAACCTAATAAAATCCATGATGAGCGTAACATCTGGACTGGGGGATGGTCGGTAACAGTCAGGTTGGCCAGGGATGGGAATGTTGTCCGTCACCTGCCCTCCTCAGCTTTCATAGGGAGGGATAGGATGACTGTTTTCTACCCTGGTCAGCCGAAGCTGTGTCACCGCTGTGGAGAAAAGGGGCACTTGAGCTCCTCCTGTTCAGCCTTGATGTGTTCAGTGTGTCGGGGGCAGGGTCATATGGCTAAGGACTGTACCAGGAAGATCAGGTGCAACCTGTGCCTGCGCCTTGGCCACCCCTACAGCAGGTGTCCTGAAGCCTGGCACAATATGGAGAAGGAGGTAGTAGATGACATGTCAAGGCTGGACAGGATGGAGGGTGAGACCCCTGGTGTACCATCCTCCTCTGCGGTGACCCCCTCCCCCAGTCCTGCTCAGGATCCCTCTCCAGTTCCTGTGGCCACCCCTCCTGTGTCTGTAAGTACTCCTTCTGTTTCTGTCTCTGTGTCCCCCCAGCCTACTGTACCCTCTCCTCTTGTGTCAGAACCTTCCAAGTCTGTGCCCCCCGAGTCAGTTACCCCCCAGGAGTCTACCCCTCCTGAGTCTGACTTAAAGGGATCACCCCCCCCCCACCAGCGTGTACTAAAAAGGTTGCTTCTTCCTCTGTAAAGAAGTCTTCTAGAAAGACTTTAAAGAAAAAAGTAAGAGATGAGGGCATCTCTGAGGCTGACTTGCAGTACCTGGAAGAGAGAAGGAAGGTTGGGAGGCGGAAGAGGCAGGCGGTGAGGACGGAACGGGGACGGGAAGCTCCGGTTCCTGTCTCCAGCCGTCATAGGTCCTCCAAGTGGGATATTTCTTCATCCGGAGCTTCTTCTGAGAGAAGTTCCGATTCTGAAATGGACTTTGAGGCGGCCTCTAGAAAGAGAGAGGCTTCTGGTGATGAGCAGCAGAGGGGAGCTAAGAAGCAATCCACCCAATAACCCAAATGGCGGTTCCCCCTCCGTTAAAAGTGGTGACAATTAATGTCGCCAGCATTAAGTCAGTAAGAGCTCGTTCTATGGCCTTCTTTTTGTTCAGCCAATTAGATGCTGAAATTTTATTTTTGCAAGAGACTAGGCTCACCTCCTTGGCAGATATACATATGGCCAAGAGAGAGTGGAGGTATGGTCCATCTTACTGGTCTCTTGCGGCCGAGCCTTACGGCGGTGTGGCGGTGTTGTTTAAAACCGGCATGGTAACTGTCCGGCGGGTTATTGAGGTGGAGATTGGGAGATGTATGGTCTTAGACGTCCTTGTGGGAGGGCAGGACCTGCGCCTAATCAATGTTTATGGGCCGCACACAAAGTGGGACAGGAAATGCCTTTTTACAAGGATCAAGCCATTTCTTTTTACATCCCGGCAAGTGGTCTTTGGAGGTGACTTTAATACAATAACTAGGCCCAAGGACAGGAAGGACTTCAAGGACAGGCTGGGATATGATAGCGTTTTTTTAAATAGTATGGTTAGGGATGCTGGTCTTGTGGATGTGCACATTAAGCACCTCCCAGATGACACCGGGTTCACTTTTCATCGTGGTAATAGTCAGAGTAGGATAGATAGGTTTTTTTTGAAGGAGGCCTCTGCTTTCTCGCCCCCAGTGGTGCAGGCAGTAGAGTTCTCTGATCACTGTATGCTATCTGTGGTACTGAATGCTTCAGACGCCCCTCAGAGGGGCAAGGGCATCTGGAGATTAAATTCGACACTACTCAAGGAAGAACATGTTAGACAATCCTTTGAGGAATTCTTTCAGGCACAGGTGACCATCCTGGACTTTTGTAGCAGCAAGGCTGAGTGGTGGGAGCTGACCAAAAAGAGGATCGCTGGATTCTTCAGGGGCCTAGCCAATAGAAATCAGTTTAATAAATACATGACCTACCAACGTTTACGGAGGAAGCTGGATATTCTTGTCTCGAGAGGAGGAGATCCTGGGGCAATCTCCGAAGTGAAACTCCTTCTCAGGAAGTGTCAATATGACCGGCATGCCTCTTTGGTTCTGGAGAGGGACTATGGGAAGTACCACTCGCCTGACCCTTACCAGAACTGCAAACAAGGTGTAGCTGTTAAAACGGTCGTTGGCCTTAAGGACAGTACAGGTTCCTTGACAAAGTCCAGGTCAGGGATTCTGGAGGTCGTGAGGTCCTTTTATGCCGACCTTCTTGGGAGGAAAGAGCTTGATCGTGACAAGATGGAAAGCTTTTTGGACTCTACTCCAGGTCTAAATGGTGGAGATGTTCCATTGATGAATTTGACAGAGGAGATCACAGTCGAAGAGGTGATGAGGGCAATTGAACAGCTTGCCATCAAAAAGTCGCCTGGACCGGATGGCTTGACGGCTGAGTTTTACAAAGCCTTTAAGTCTATTCTGGCCCCGCATTTGGTAGAGGTTTTTAACAGTTTCCTTGCTGAGGGGGTGCTTTCCCCTTCCATGAGGCACTCGGCTGTGATTCTTCTTTCAAAGGGTAAAGATCCTTCGATGATTGAGAATTGGCGCCCCATCAGCCTTCTTAATGTCAATAGAAAGATACTGGCAAAGATATTTTTCTGGCGCCTATCGTCAGTGGCAGAGTCTTTGCTTTCTCGCCATCAGCACTGTTCGGTCCAGGGTAGGAGCACCTTCACAGCGGTTTTAGCTGTCCGGGAGGCCTTGGAGCGGTGCAGGGCTGCAGGCTGGGGAAAGTATTTGCTGACATTGGATCAGGCAAAGGCTTTTGATCGTGTTAACCATGAGTACCTGTGGTTGCTCCTTAGTAAGTACGGTCTGCCGGCTGGTTTTGTCGATTGGCTGAAAGTCTTGTATAAGGGGGCAGAAAGCTTCCCTCTTGTTAATGGTTGGGTTGGACAGTCCTTTGGGGTTGGCTCCGGGGTGCGCCAGGGTTGTCCCCTGAGTCCCCTGCTCTATGTGTTTGCAATCGACCCCTTCGTCAGGAGGCTAGAGAGCGGCATGTTGTGTGGGGTACCAGTGGGGCTCCCGGGTGAGCCGCCATTGAGGGTTGTTGCCTATGCGGATGATGTGTCGGTGATTGTCACTGGGACGGATGAAGCGGAGGAGGTGGTCTCTCTGACATCACGGTATTCTGAAGCATCAGGCTCCAAGATCAATCAGGAAAAGACTGAAGTTTTCTGGATGGGAAAGGAAGGTGAGGGGTTTGATCTCCCGGGCACCTTTCCAGTGCCCCAGGAAAGAATTAAGATACTAGGCATTGAATTTGGACCCGGCGATTATGGCCTCAAAAACTGGGAAGGCAGACTGGAAATTGCCAATACTAAGGTGGTCAGCTGGAAGAGATGGAAGTTATCTATGAGGGAAAGGGTTGATCTGATTAAGACTTACCTGATTCCGATCTTCTTGTATGTCAGCTTTGTCTGCATCTTGCCAGTGTCTCTCTATGCTAGGGTCAGTAGTGTGTTCTTCCAGATGCTGTGGGGGAACAGACTGAACCCCATCAAGAGGAATATCACCTACCTATCCAGGAGGGAGGGTGGCTTAGGTATGGTCAACCCAGTTCTTTTCTTTTCACTGCTATTTCTAAAGTTTAACATTGGTAATATGCTTGCAGTGGAACCTCCTGGATGGGTAGGCATATTTAGATCTTGGTTTAGGCCTTTTCTACGACTTTGGGAAGAAGGTGGCCAAGTGAAGAATCGCAGGGGTCATCGTGGTCAGCTACCAGCCTATGTCGCTCCGTGCCTGAAGTTACTGCGGCAGTGGCGATTGTCGGCTGAAGATCTCAGATCGGTTCCAAGGAAAGTCCTTATGAGTCGAGTCTTGAGCGAAGTCTTTCATGACCCACTGGCCTTAAGGGATTGCCCGGGCCCAGTTTTGAGGGCGGGGTTAAGACTGATTAATTTGGATAGAGTACCCCCTAAATTTAGGGATCTGGCCTGGTTGTGCTTCCATGGGAAGCTCTATGTTCGGGGCAATTTGAAATTCCGCAGTGGGATGGATCGTAGCTGTCCTCGGGAGGAGTGTGCAGATGAGGAGGAGACTATGGATCATTTTCTGCTTCATTGCCCTTTTAACATAGAGGTGTACAAACAGGTGGGGCGGGCCCTCGGTGTCCCTTTCCTCTCCAGGCTGGGTTATGCTGAGTGGGTGTACGGAGCATTCAATACCGGTGGAGTTTTTTGTTTGGATACACTTTTTTTAGTTAGCCTAGTAGTCCGTTATTTCACCTGGAATGCACGGTGTCAGGTCAGCATTCGGCAAAAACTCCTTCCTGTTGAGGTGGTGGTGTATGACATTTTGCATGAGGTGGGGAAGATTCGGGAGTTTGAGAGAGACAAGCGGGGTCAGGGGGCTTGGTTGAAGGCGTGGAGGGGTTTCAAGCCTCCCTGACTGCCAGGAGTCTCTTTCCCGGGTGTGGCTGTCTGTCTCTTATCACCCTAGATTATCAGTATTTTTGATGAATTTTTGATAAATGGCTGCGTACATAGGTGATGGGTTGTGCCTCTTAGGCCCTCTCTGCTGCCTTATGTAGATAGTTTTCTAGGGATGTTTTGGTAGTGGATTATGTGTATATATTGTATATATTCTGAACATGGATGTGTATTCCTTTGTTTTCTGTTGAAGTTTTGTACTATGGTTTTGTTTTTTACTTTTGTATAAAATTGGTTGCTTGATTCTTTTCAATAAAAGATCAATAGTGCCCCAAGGCCCAGGTTAAAGCAAGCAAAGGGCCACATCCATCCTGCGGGCCGCAGTTTGGAGACCCCTGCTCTATTTGATTCAGTGACCACTCTTTTCAATATAGAAAATAAGAGGAAACCCAAAATAGGGCCAAAATCCACCCCAGTACCCCAACTTATATTTCCTGTCCCCAAGGCAGGAAATAAAGGAAAGTGTCTCCAGCAAAAAAAACAACCTTCCAGTGATTTAATCCTTCCCTACTCTATCCAAAACTAAACATGGCCTTACATACACTTTATGATGTGACTGTAATTAATGTTTCCAAAGACATCAATTTATTCCTTGTTTATTTTCCTTATTATATGCCTATAATTCTGCACTGTGGCTATGAACATTTTCTGGAAAACATATATTACCATCTTAGGATCTTTGTCTGAGATTTATCTTCTGTGTACAAAATGAAAACAAACCATTGTGTTTTCTACAAATAAGGACTTGGCACAGGCCGATAAACACACTCGGAGCTCCGCTAAAGGCCCCCAGCAGGTTTATTGGTGGAAAACTGTTACCGATCCAAACTCAAAAAGTGTCAAAATGAATGAATATTTTTCACACATTTATACAAACTCTAGAAAACTGGAAAGCATTTGCATGAACTCAATAACTTATGTGCAGGGAGAGGGAAAGAATTTTGTAACTTCAACCAGGAGATGAATAGGGCTTACATAGCAAGGAGATCCAATCTTCATGGACTTGTATTTGCCATGTGGTGCCATTTGAAGGAGCATGTCCAGTGCGTGTTGATGCAGTTCAGATGCGATTCCATTGCCTTTTTCATGCGATTTTGATATAGCAGCTCTTTCAGGAACACAGCAAAAAATACACTGGAATCGTCTTATCTTTGAACAAATAAGCATTTGACATGTGATTTACACTCAAGCCTCAAAATCTCTCCGTACCACTCTATAGAAACACAGGTCCCTTTTTTTAAAATTGCATTGCATTTGCACTGCATATATGTGAACGGCCTCCATAGAAAATCATGTTATTTCACTTGTCATGTGATTCCATACATCCAAAATCGCATCAATGTAAACCAGGGACAATAGTAAAAGGTAAGATTTCAGGCTGGGAGGGGTCTGTGCCACCACCTATATGTTTTTTTCTGTTTTTGCATTGAACTGTTTCTGGCTACTATTGTTCTGACCCATTCTGATATCTAGAGGTAGTTTAGGGCCACTACAAATTGTTTACTTATGTGATTTAGCATCTCCCTCTGTTATCCCCTCCTGTTTAGTGCTAGTTAGTTCTGTCCTAGCGGAACCTGCCCTGTTTCTTCTTTGTTCCCTCAGTCAGGGTTAGTTCTTTGCTTAGGAAAGTCATTGCAATTTTATGCCTCAAACAACTGTAAAACATTCCTGTGGACTGCACTTATCTGAAGTAACATTGTAGTGTTAAGCTGCCTGTGGATGGTACCAAGTCAGCAGGTGACCATACTATCAGTTTGGGTCTAAGGAGGTATATCAATAGAATTAGTGCCATTTGAAACAGAACACCCACAAACCAGAAAATCCATGACAGAATTACTGCAAATTATACATTCATGACCACATTAAAAACACTTATGCCGCGTACACACGATCGGAAATTCCGACAACAAATGTTGTGAGCTTTTCATCGGATATTCCGACCGTGTGTATGCTCCATCGGACATTTCCTGTCGGAATTTCCTACCACAAAAATTTGAGAGCTGGTTCTCAATTTTTCCGACCCAAAAAGTTCTCATTGGAAATTCCGATCGTCTGTATGCAATTCCAAACGCACAAAAATCCTACGCATGCTCTGAATCAAGTCGACGCATGCTCGGAAGCGTTGAACTTAATTTTTCTCAGCTCATCGTAGTGTTGTACGTCACCGTGACCGTGTGTATGCAAGACAAGTTTGATGGAAATTCCGTCTGAAAAAAATCCAAGGTTTTGTTGTCGGAAATTCTGATCGTGTGTACGCGGCATTAGGCTTCTTTCACACTGGGGCGGAGACTGCGTTAGCGGTAAAGCGCTGCTATTTGTAATGGCACTTTACCCTCATTTTAGCGACACTTTTTGGCCACTAGCAGGGTGCTTTTAACCCCGCTGGTGGCCGAAGAAAGGGTTAAAAGTGCCCATGTAGTGGCGCTGCGGAAGTGCTTTGCAAGCGATTCGGCAGCGCTGCCCATTCATTTCAATGGGCAGGGGCAGTGGAGGAGCGGTGTATACACCGCTCCCCCACCGCCCCACAGATGCTGCTTGTAGGACTTTTTTTCCCATCCTGCAAGCGCAGCTCCCCAGTGTGAAAGGGGTCTTAACATTTATTTGACAGGTGTCAGACAAAACAGGAAGGCAGGGTCCACAGAAAGTTTTATAAGTTTCTTATTGTCTCTATCTGCACTTGAGTGTCCCAGTCCCATGTTTGCATGGGTTTATCATCAATCTTTTCACAACTGCAGTGTTCTGAGACAGAGTGATCTGTTTTTCTTTAACTGCTTGCCGACCATATAATATAGATATACGGTGGCAAGGCGGCTTGGCTGTGCCAAATTACATACTAGGTACATGATCTGATACTTCCAGGTAGGGGGCACGTGCGCGCTGCTGGCGACCTGGCTGTGCTGTGATTAACCACAGCAGATGTCAATCAGCGGGTGCTGGCCAATAGAGAACCACCCACACCCGGCGATCATCATGAATTTACACAGGACCGAGCCCTGCCTATGTAAACAAGGCAGAGCCATGTTCTGTCAGTGGGGAAGTAATAGATTTGCGTTCCCCACAAAGCAGGAAGTAAAATCGATTACTTCCCCTAATAAAAGCACCTCCCACAGTACACCAAAACACTGGCTAGGCACACATTTAACCCTTTGATTGCCCTAGATGTTTAACCTCTTGCCAGACAGTACAGTGATAGTGCATATTTTTAGCACTGATCACTGTATTAGTGTCACTGGTTCCCCAAAAGTGTCAGTGTCCGAATATCCGCCGTTATATCGCAGTCCCACTATAAGTCGTTGATCGCCATTACTAGTAAATAAATAAAAATTCCAGTATATATCCCATAGTTTGTAGACACTATAACTTTTGCGCAAACCAATCAATATACCCTTAATGGGAATTATTTTTACCAAAAACGTGTAGCAGAATACATATTGGCTTAAATTTATTAATAAATTCGATTTTTTTTTTTATTTTTATATTGGATATGTTTTATAGCAGAAAGTAAAAAATATTTTTTTTTTCTTAAATTTGTCTGGCTTTTTTTGTTTTATAGCGTGGAAATAAAAAAAAATGCAGCGGTGTTCAAATAAATACCCAAAGAAAGCTCTATTTGTGAGAAAAAAGGACATACATTTTGTTTGGGTACAGTGTCGCAATTGTCAATCAAGTAACGCAGTGCTGTATCGCAAAAAATGGTCTGGTCATGAAGGGGGGTAAATCTTCCAGAGGTCAAGTGGTTAAGATAATGCCCTTTGTGCCACTTGAAGGTCCTCCCTGACTTTCCATGCTGCCAGTAATCTTCCATCTCTCTCTTCTGTATCCTGGTTTGTATATGTAGCGGGCTCCTCACTCCCCACTTTCTCTCGTCTATTTCTTGTTTAGGGGTACCTTAGAGGGGAGGGAGCGGGGACACCACGCCTGGCTTTCGCCACAGGTGTCAGTGCGGTATAAGCAACGTTCTTGTATTACCTTTGGGTCAGTGCTGTGCACCTGAATCCTCCCTCCAAGAGTCATCTTGAACAATGTCTGCTAGGAATTGAGCCCCACACCATTAAAGTTCAACACTCCTTTATTCTTCTCGAATGAACACGAACAGTTGAACTCCCTTGGATATAGAACAGGAAAGGAGGTGTGGATGCGAATAGGCCCAGACACAATGTAGTTCTCCACTTTCCTTCCTGAAAGTGGGTTACGGTCCCCGAGCGAGGGGGGAATTTCCTTCCAGGCGGTCTCCGACGAGAGGCTCACCTGTCACCGGCAATATGCTGCACCGGGTCTTCAAGTGAGGAGCTCCCCCCGGTCCATTGCGCATTCCGGATTCGGGTACCTACTCCCGGGGTTCCCTAGGATCTCCTTCCCTCGCGGAACTCAGTGTTAGGCACTGAGCTCCGGACCTCCATCCGAGTAACTCACCCCAGGCTAAAGGTGCCTGGGATGGAACATGATCTCCGGCGGTCCTCCAGGCCTAGGCCACCCAGAGGACCGGCACGAACCACCGTCTACAAGCTGAAGGTGCCTGGGACTCCGACCCCGTGACAAAGATGGCCGGCCCCTTTATACCCTCTCCCGGCAAGCACGGCGGGTTCCCCGCCCCACCATACCGCTGCCGAGGGAGGACAAAAAGGAGGTACGGCACACAGCAATGATTCAACCCCAACCCAAGGCGACAGCGCCACCCACTGGGCTGCGGGGAATTACACATCACTAATGTCTCTGCCAAGTTCAAATTTACACCCGGGAAAGTACATACCCGCTACATATATAAAGTTGGACTTTTCACCAACAAACTCCTAGTCTGAGACTGTAATAATACAAGTAATCTTGAATAGTTCTTACAACCTTTTGACTTCATGGGGTGATTTATTTAAACTGGATAGTGTGAAATCTGGTTCAGCTGTGCAAGGTAGCCAATCAGCTTCTAACTTCAGCTTGTCCAATTTAAGTTTTGACACTCAGGCCTGGTTCACACTGGGGCGACAAACGCTCCGACATTGGGAGCTCATGTCGCATGACGTGTGAAAATCAATGTTTCCCTATGGGAGCCGTCTTAACTGGTCCGACACATGTCGGTCCGACTTTGAGAATGCTCCCTGTACTACTTTGGTCCGACTTTGATCCGACTTCAGCCCATTGACTATCATTGAAGTCGGATCAAAGTCGGACCGCAGTCTTGCATGGTCCGACTTTGGCATGCGACTTGTGCTGTACTGCTCTTGAGGGGGAACTCCAGGCCAAATTTTAAATAAAAAACCGGCGTGGGTTCCCCTCCAGGAGCATACCAGGCCCTTGGGTCTGGTCTGGATTTGAACGGGCACCCCTACACCGAAAAAATGGCGTGGGGGTCCCCCCAAAATCCAAACCAGACCCTTATCCGAGCAAACAACCTGGCAGGCCGCAGGGGAAGAGGGGGGGACGAGAGAGCGGCCCCCCTCCCTCCTGAACCGTACCAGGCCGCATGCCCTCAACATGGGGGGTTTGGTGCTCTGGGGCAGGGGGGGCGACCTGCGGCCCCCCCACCCCAGAGCACCCTGCCCCCATGTTGATGAGGACAGGGCCTCTTCCCGACAACCCTGGCCGTTGGTTGTCGGAGTCTGCGGGCGGGGGGCTTATCGGAATCCGGGAGCCCCCTTCAATAAGGGAGCCCCCGGATCCCGGCCCCCCCACCCTATGTGAATGAGTATGGGGTACATCGTACCCCTACCCATTCACCTGGTGGAAAAAAATTGCAATAAAAAAACACTACACAGGTTTTTAAAGTAATTTATTACACAGCTCCGGGGGTCTTCTTCCGACTCCGGCGCTCTTCTTCCGACTTCCGGGGGTCTTTTCCGACTTCGGGGGTCTCCGGTGTCGTCTCCGCGCTCTCCGGTTCTTTCCTCCGCCGGGCCTCCGCTAACTTCTTTTTAGCTCTCTTGCTAACGGAGGCCCGGTCTTGGAGGCCCGGTCTTCCCGTTGTCTCGTCCGGCTCTCCGTTGTCCTTCTGCCGGCCCCTCCACTAACTTCTTTAGCTCTTTCGCTAGTGGAGGGGTCGGTCTTCCCGTCATCGCCGTCGGCTTCTTCTTCCCTCTTCTCCTCCTCGATGTTGACGCGTCGCTTCCTCCCGCTGTAATACTGGCTCTCCGCTCCGCTCCGCATTAATATTGGCTTCTCATGACGTCACAGTCACATGTTCCCATGACGTCACAGTCACATGCTCCGGGGCCATGTGCCCCGGAACATGTGACTGTGACGTCATGAGAAGCCTATATTAATGCGGAGCGGAGAGCCAGTATTACAGCGGGAGGAAGCGACGCGTCAACATCGAGGAGGAGAAGAGGGAAGAAGAAGCCGACGGCGACGACGGGAAGACCGACCCCTCCACTAGCGAAAGAGCTAAAGAAGTTAGTGGAGGGGCCAGCAGAAGGACAACGGAGAGGCGGACGAGACAACGGGAAGACCGGGCCTCCAAGACCGGGCCTCCGTTAGCAAGAGAGCTAAAAAGAAGTTAGCGGAGGCCCGGCGGAGGAAAGAACCGGAGAGCGCGGAGATGACACCGGAGACCCCCAAAGTCGGAAAAGACCCCCGGAAGTCGGAAGAAGAGCGCCGGAGTCGGAAGAAGACCCCCGGAGCTGTGTAATAAATTACTTTAAAAACCTGTGTAGTGTTTTTTTATTGCAATTTTTTTCCACCAGGTGAATGGGTAGGGGTACGATGTACCCCATACTCATTCACATAGGGTGGGGGGGCCGGGATCCGGGGGCTCCCTTATTGAAGGGGGCTCCCGGATTCCGATAAGCCCCCCGCCCGCAGACCCCGACAACCAACGGCCAGGGTTGTCGGGAAGAGGCCCTGTCCTCATCAACATGGGGGCAGGGTGCTCTGGGGTGGGGGGGCCGCAGGTCGCCCCCCTGCCCCAGAGCACCAAACCCCCCATGTTGAGGGCATGCGGCCTGGTACGGCTCAGGAGGGAGGGGGGGCCGCTTTTTCGTCCCCCCCTCTTCCCCTGCGGCCTGCCAGGTTGTTTGCTCGGATAAGGGTCTGGTTTGGATTTTGGGGGGACCCCCACGCCGTTTTTTCGGCGTAGGGGCGCCCGTTCAAATCCAGACCAGACCCAAGGGCCTGGTATGCTCCTGGAGGGGAACCCACGCCGTTTTTTTTTTTTTTTAAATTTGGCCTGGAGTTCCCCCTCAAGATTCATACCAAACACAGTGCCTGATATTGGCAGGGATCCAAGTCGGATCCCCGTTCATTGAAAGTCGGACATATGTCGGCTTCAAGTCGCAGGGCAAAGTCGGATCCAAAGTAGGACAGATGTCGTGTCGCACTAGTGTGAACCCAGCCTCAGGCTGGGTTCACACTGATACTACACGACATTCATCCGACTTTCATCCTACTTTGCTCTGCTACATCAGTCCTACATTGATCCTACATTGGTCCGACATCCATTCCGACATTCATGAACAGGATACTACTTTGATCCGACATTGTGCTAGTCTGACTTGTCCTTTGACCAATCAAAACAATCCCAGGGTGAGATAAATTCCTTTTACTGCTGCTGTAATCACCATGTCGGATGTCAAATGTCGGATGGTTAGGACAAGGATCCTACTTTGATCCGACTTCAATGATATTCAATGGGCTGAAGTCGGATCAAAGTAGTACAGGGAGCATTCTCAAAGTCGGACCGACATGTGTCGGACCAGTTAAGACGGCTCCCATAGGGAAACATTGATTTTCACACGTCATGCGACATGAGCTCCCAATGTCGGAGCGTTTGTCGCCCCAGTGTGAACCCGGCATTCACACTGGGGCGACAAACGCTCCGACATTGGGAGCTCATGTCGCATGACGTGTGAAAATCAATGTTTCCCTATGGGAGCCGTCTTAACTGGTCCGACACATGTCGGTCCGACTTTGAGAATGTTCCCTGTACTACTTTGGTCCGACTTTGATCCGACTTCAGCCCATTGACTATCACTGAAGTCGGATCAAAGTCGGACCGCAGTCTTGCATGGTCCGACTTTGGCATGCGATTTGTGCTCTGCTGCTCTTGAGGGGGAACTCCACACCAAATTTTAAATAAAAAACCGGCGTGGGTTCCCCCTCCAGAGGCATACCAGGCCCTTGGGTCTGGTCTGGATTTGAACGGGCACCCCTACGCCGAAAAAACGGCGTGGGGATCCCCCAAAATCCAAACCAGACCCTTATCCGTGCACGCAACCTGGCAGGCCGCAGGGGAAGAGGGGGGACGAGAGAGCGGCCCCCCCTCCCTCCTGAACCGTACCAGGCCGCATGCCCTCAACATGGGGGGTTTGGTGCTCTGGGGCAGGGGGGCGACCTGCGGCCCCCCCACCCCAGAGCACCCTGCCCCCATGTTGATGAGGACAGGGCCTCTTCCCGACAACCCTGGCCGTTGGTTGTCGGGGTCTGCGGGCGGGGGGCTTATCGGAATCCGGGAGCCCCCTTCAATAAGGGGGCCCCCGGATCCCGGCCCCCCCACCCTATGTGAATGAGTATGGGGTACATCGTATCCCTACCCATTCACCTGGTGGAAAAAAATTGCAATAAAAAAACACTACACAGGTTTTTAAAGTAATTTATTACACAGCTCCGGCGCTCTTCTTCCGACTCCGGCGCTCTTCTTCCGACTTCCGGGGGTCTTTTCCGACTTCGGGGGTCTCCGGTGTCGTCTCTGTGCTCTCCGGTTCTTTCTTCCGCCAACTTCTTTTTAGCTCTTTTGCTAACGGAGGCCCGGTCTTGGAGGCCCGGTCTTCCCGTTGTCTCGTCCGGCTCTCCGTTGTCCTTCTGCCGGCCCCTCCACTAACTTCTTCGTAGCTCTTTCCTTTCGCTAGTGGAGGGGCGCGGTCTTCCCGTCGTCGCCGTCGGCTTCTTCTTCCCTCTTCTCCTCCTCGATGTTGACGCGTCGCTTCCTCCCGCTGTAATACTGGCTCTCCGCTCCGCTCTGCATTAATATAGGCTTCTCATGACGTCACAGTCACATGTTCCGGGGCACATGGCCCCGGAGCATGTGACTGTGACGTCATGGGAACATGTGACTGTGACGTCATGAGAAGCCTATATTAATGCGGAGCGGAGCGGACAGACAGTATTACAGCGGGAAGAAGCGACGCGTCAACATCGAGGAGGAGAAGAGGGAAGAAGAAGCCGACGGCGACGACGGGAAGACCGACCCCTCCACTAGCGAAAGAGCTAGCAAGAAGTTAGTGGAGGGGCCGGCAGAAGGACAACGGAGAGCCGGACGAGACAACGGGAAGACCGCGCCTCCGTTAGCAAGAGAGCTAAAAAGAAGATAGCGGAGGCCCGGCGGAAGAAAGAACCGGAGAGCGCGGAGACGACACCGGAGACCCCCGAAGTCGGAAAAGACCCCCGGAAGTCGGAAGAAGAGCGCCGGAGTCGGAAGAAGACCCCCGGAGCTGTGTAATAAATTACTTTAAAAACCTGTGTAGTGTTTTTTTTATTGCAATTTTTTTCCACCAGGTGAATGGGTAGGGGTACGATGTACCCCATACTCATTCACATAGGGTGGGGGGCCGGGATCCGGGGGCCCCCTTATTGAAGGGGGCTCCCGGATTCCGATAAGCCCCCCGCCCGCAGACCCCGACAACCAACGGCCAGGGTTGTCGGGAAGAGGCCCTGTCCTCATCAACATGGGGGCAGGGTGCTCTGGGGTGGGGGGCCGCAGGTTGCCCCCTGCCCCAGAGCACCAAACCCCCCATGCTGAGGGCATGCGGCCTGGTACGGTTCAGGAGGGAGGGGGGGCCGCTCTCTCGTCCCCCCTCTTCCCCTGCGGCCGGCCAGGTTGTGTGCTCGGATAAGGGTCTGGTTTGGATTTTGGGGGGACCCCCACGCCGTTTTCTCGGCGTAGGGGCGCCCGTTCAAATCCAGACCAGACCCAAGGGCCTGGTATGCCCCTGGAGGGGAACCCACGCCGTTTTTTTTTATTTAAAATTTGGCCTGGAGTTCCCCCTCAAGATTCATACCAAACACAGTGCATGATATTGGCGGGGATCCAAGTCGGATCCCCGTTCATTGAAAGTCGGACATATGTCGGCTTCATGTCGCAGGGCAAAGTCGGATCCAAAGTAGGACGGATGTCGTGTCGCACTAGTGTGAACCCAGCCTTAGCCCCCGTTTACATTGGGCGATTTGACATGCAATTTGACATGTCAAATCGCATGCCAAATTCCAACCTATTGCTGGCAACGGCACCGTCCGAATCGGTGCGACGCTGACTTTGTGCCACCGCACCAATTTCCAAAAGTAGTTCCTGCACTACTTTTGGGGACTTCGGGGGCGATTTCAATAGACATCTGTGCATGAACCCGCACAGATGTCTTTCAAATCGCCCCCCCCCCCCTGAATTTACCATGAAACACACTGGAGGCAGGTTTGAAATCATGCAAATTCAATTTCAAACCAGCCTCCAATGTGAACGTAGACTAAGGCCTTGTACACACGACCGATTTTCTCGGCAAGAACCAGCAAGGAACTTGCTGGCAGAGATGTCTTGCCGAGTAAATCGGTCGTGTGTACGCGGCTATCGGGTTTCTCGTCGAGAAAACCGACAAGTAACCTCGACGAGAAAATAGAGAACCTGCTCTCTATTTTCTCGTCGAGATTCTCGTCAGCCTGTTTCTCGACGAGAAAAGTGAGTATGTGTACACTTACCTGTCCGCCGGGAAGCCCGCGCATGTTCGAAATGAATTTGACGCATGCGCGGTAGCTTCCTAGGCATACGTAGGGTATACCAAGATGGCGGTGACGGCATTGAATGTGACGAGCGCATGCTCGTCGTAGTCAATGACGTCACCGCGTACGCTCCATTCAAAGAACCGCGGGTTCTTTGAATCGAGCGTGTGTACACTCGGCCGGGACAATTTTCTGCAGAGGCGCTTTGCCGGCGGTATAGCCACGGTGTCCCATTGATTTCAATGGGCAGGAGCGGTATACACACCGCTCCTTCGCCGCTCCAAAGATGCGGCTAGCAGGACTTTTTTTTACCATCCTGCTAGCGCTTCAGGTCGGTTTGCAGGCGCTATTTTTAGCGCAATAGCGCTTGCAAAACTACCCAGTGTGAAAGGGGTCTAAAAGCTGGAAACTGATTGGTTTCTATGCAGAGATGCACCAGATTTTGCAGGCTCCAGTCTTAGTACATCACTTTTTCAGGGCAATTGGGTTGATGTGTCCACAACAATCAAGTCAGCGAATGTCCAGGTTTCGCTGTATTTCTTTTAAACATGGTTACATAGTTGCATATTCAGGTTGGGAAAAGACACAAGTCCATCTTGTTTAACAAGCAGAAATAAAGAAAGAAAAACAAAAGAGAGTAGCTAAACATATAAGACCTCCATATACAGAATCTTATACCCACTGTTGATGCAGAGGAAGGAAGAAAAAAACATATAAATAATGATCCAATTTGCTCCTGCAAGGGAAAAATAATTACGTAACAGAAGGCAAATCAATGTTACCTGAATCAATAATCCCTGGTGTTATTACCTATAAACGTTAACATCCAATTATGTTTTGTTCATTTAGGAATGCAACCAGTTCTTGAGGGAACCCATTCTACATTTTTACACCTCAATCCACCCCATAAATTTAAATTGTTGCACTGAGTATAAGGAGTGGCTTGCCTTAACTTTTTCCCCTACAGATAAGGTCAGCACTTGGCTGAATGGCAGCTCCCAGACTGCACCCTTTGGGTTTGCTCCACTGGCTACAGCTGACAGCCAGCAACAGGCGCAAAGATAATTATGGGCCAAGGACTTGGTAAGGACAGGCAGCAGCAGACAGGCAAAGAAATCTAAGCACCAACCATTCTTGAACCAGAATCAATCAGAATAATCTGGCAGACATGCAAAATTTACAGGATGTGGCATTAAAGCAGAGGTTCACCGGGAATTTTTTTTTTTAAAAGCCAGCAGCTACAAATACAGCAGCTGCTGACTTTTAAAAAATGGACACTTACCTGTCCAGGTCGCCTGCGACGTCAGCAGCCGAAGCCGAGCTACTGCTCGGCTCTTGGCTTCCCCCGCCGCCATCCTCGGTGAGGGAATCGGGAAGTGAAGTGCTGCGGCTTCACTGCCCGGTTCCCTACTGCGCATGCGCGAGTCGCGCTGCGCATCCTAACAGGTCCCCGCTGTGTCCTGGGAGCCGAGTGTTTCCCAGAACACGGCGGGGGGGGGGGGGGTGATGCGAAGGGGCGGGACTCCCGCGGGAGTCTATACCTGAAGTGGTGCAAATACCTGTTTTATACAGGTATCTGCACCCCCACCCCCCTGAAAGGTGTCAAATGTGACACCGGAGGGGGGGGAGGGTTCCGAAAAGCGGAGGTTCCATTTTGGGTGAACCTCCGCTTTATTAAGCAGCTTGTGAACTGGCACCTTGGTAAAGTTTCAGGCACACTGTTGGTGTTCCACTTTCCAGACCTAGATTGTAATCAGCAAAAAAACATACTGGAACTAATACTGGTAAAGAACTTGGTAAATGTACAGTGGGTAGAAACCGACAGTTCAGTGACAGTACCTCTTTCTTATGCGCCCTTATCTTTTGGTAATTTTCTGGGGTAAAATTTCTTAAAGGCGGAACTTTACACAAAAAGGTGGGTAAGCAATATGAATGCAGGAACTTGAACTTGTATATTACTGGATTATTTTCTAACCAGAATGTCATATTCTTGCTCCTACCATAATCTCCAACCAAAGAACAACACAAAAAACATTCTCCTGTTCCTGGCGATCACAGTGATACCACATACAGTGGGGAAAATTATTATTTGACCTCCTGCAGATTGTGTACATTTGCCCACTTACAAAGAAATGAAGGGTCTGTATTTATTTTATTTTTTTATCATAGGTGTATTTTAAATGATAGATTAGAGACAGAATATCAACCAAAAATCCAGAAAAAAAAACACATAAAACAAATTCTATGAATTAAGTTTCAGTTCAGTGAGTAAAATAAGTGTAGCGGGGTGTTCCCCTTTAATGCCGAGAGACTACATTACCCAGAACCCCGTTCGGCAATGTTTCCACCCCAGAGACTCATGGGAGGGGTTATATAAGGAGGAGGCGCAGCTGCACTCGGCCTCTTTGGGACACGAGACTTCAGGGACTGATCCTCCTGTGCGGATGTGTCGGAGTGCAAGGCCTGAAGCCTGAGACCTTGCGCAGCACCAAAGAGCCTTCCACCCCACTGCGAGCCTGGGTGGCATCTGACTTCGCTTGTCTACAGCCTTGACCGGATCGGGGACCCGATCGCTGGAGACACTGTGTGTGTGTGTGTGACACAGTCGGTGGAAGTTCCCCGGACTGGGACCGCGTCCGGATGGGTGAGAGGGCGTATGCCCAGACCATATACTGTTGTTGCTAATGGGCCTATAGACTGCCGTGGCCTACAAGTTATTTCTGATACTCTCATTAGAGAACCTTATCGGAGCTGAACTCAGAGTTTACATAGCAAAGTGTTTATTTCATCTCTACCTCCTCATTGGATTACAAATGGTATTCTGTTAATGTACACCACCTTTAAAGACCTGCCGGTGAAGAAAACCATCATCCCCTATAGACTGAGTTGTAGATATTTGAGCTAGGCCTGGCCAGCTAGTTAGTTCATTTGGTTACTGCGTCACAGGACGCCTAGTTAATGGTCGCCCGCGCGGCGCACCTTTACTGTTCATTCTAATGCATAGAGTGTTATTGCTGCAGGGCTCTGCAATTTATTATCTGTGAACTGTTACCACTGTTAACCTTTCTTATCAAAAGCATAAGTAAATCTTATACCTTTTACTATTATTGTCTTGGTGTCTGGGTTTACTCATACAGTATAAGAATAGATATATTGCTGCCAATACTAACTGTGCCAGTAGGGGGTTGAGTACATTGCCGGGGGTTGGTGGAGCTGTTTTCAGGGCCCAAACTAAATTTGCGGCCTTCTTAAGTGAAGGTATCGCTACACGTGGGGGTTCTCATCCGGGATCCTGATACAGCAGGTGAACGCCAGAAGTGCCGGCATGGACCCTATGGATCCACAAGCGATAGAAGAGTGGTGCAAAGCCGTTAGGGCAGAGCCAAACAACTCAATAGTCATCAGCCTCCCAGGGGAGGAATGGAAGACTGAGACGGTAGAGGAGCTGATGAAGTCAGTGTCCCCAGGTCACACACCGTGGGTGATAGATATAAAGGCAGATCCAGACACTTCATATCAGTATGCACTGGTGGAATACGGAGACGGGATACCAGAGGCTTGCAAGTGCAAGTGTGTAAAGACGCCAGACAATAGAACCTATAGGTTGGCGCCTGCTTTAACTATAAAGAAGGAACCATCACCGATGGGATCACCGCAGGCTGCAGCCCGTACCTCACCAGTAAAAGGAGACAGGGTGACGCCCCCGGTGACACCCGCACCTGCCACTGCTATATCACCAGAATTGATAAAGGCGATAGGGGATCTGCTAATCAAATGTCAGAAGACAAGTACGGTGCATGTAGAGACTAGCTACTGGAGACTGAAGACATTCTCAGGGAAGCTCCCTGTCCCTGCAGGGGAAGAAGATTTTGATACCTAGGTGGAGCAGGCATTGCAGGCAGTAGAGGCATGGGAGGTGCCTGAAGCGCAGAAGAGGCAACGAGTGATGGAAAGCCTAAAAGGCGCAGCAGCAGAAGCAGTGAAAAGTTTTCAGTTTGGGAATGCAGATTGCACGGCTCAAGACTGTCTAGCCATGTTACAGGAAGAGTTTGGTCAATTGGATAAGGTGACAGAGATGGTATACCAATTTGAACATACTTTCCAACAACCAAGGGAGAAACTGTCAGAATATGTTAGACTAAACAGGTTGCTGTGCAAAATTGTGTTGAAGAAGGGAATGAAGCCCCAAGATACAGATGCGGCAAGAATGAAGCAAGTCTTAAAGGGAGCGTTACGCTCGGATCCAGTCTGGCTGCACCTGAAAACCTCGGGAGGAGGAACGTTGCTGACTTATGCTGACTTGATAAAAATCATCAGAGATGAGGAGGCGCTACAACAGGACCAGCAAATGACTAAGGCAAATGTTGTCCCCGCACAGGTGCTAGTCAATCCAGTGATGACCCCTGAAAGAGACTGAGAGGTAGACACTTTAAAAGCACAAATGTCCAAGGTGTTGGAAATCTTGACCTCTCTGATGGCAAAAGATACAGAGGGTCCCAAGAGAGAGGTACCACGGAAGGAACAATTCCCAATTGCTTCGGCACCCGCATCTTTACAAGAATGGGGAGATATGGTTTGCTTTAACTGTGGAGGAATTGGCCATATTGCAGCTACCTGTTCCAGTCCCAAGAAGAAGAAGCTAGACAACCGCAAGCCGGCGGGAAACTCCAGAGGGCCCCGGTGAAGGAGTCAACCGGGTGCCCATCACCTTCAGTGAGCTCCAAGCTGAAAGCGAAGCAGAAGGAAAGAGGAGATAAAACACCTCGGAGGAAACACAACATTCCTCAACAGAGATACACCCCAGAGAAAGGGGGCAAGACCCCTCAGAAGAGGCACAGCACTCCCCAGAGGGGGCGCACACCCAAGAAAAATAATAGTATCCCTCAGCGAGTCTGTACACCCATCAAGAGGAGGGAAATTAATGCATACCAGGCTCAAGAAAGATTAAAGTCCAAAGGGAACTGGATGAGAGAGAGTCCGAAGGGAAAGGGCCAGAAGCAGGCGACCCCTGCCAGGCCATATCCGGAGAGGCTAGTGGGCCCATCTCCTATAGTGCCCATTCAAGTGGAGGGAGTCTACACCAGAGCCATCTTGGATACTGGGGCACAAGTGACCCTGTTATACCGAGATTTCTACAAGAAGCACTTGAGTCACCTGCCCATCCAGAGGATAGAGGGACTAGAGATATGTGGGATTGGGACCCAGAATTTCCCCTACGATGGCTATTTGCCTGTCAAGATGATCTTTGACCCATCCGTGGCTGGGAAAGCCGAAGTGTTTGACACTCTGGCGGTTGTGTGCCCTCGGCCGTCAGGAGCCAACAAGAGTTCCCTTATAATAGGAACAAACACGGACCTGGTCCGAAGACTTCTGACCCCTCTAGTGAAAGAGAAGGGGTCAGCGGCCACCAAGATTCACCCCATGCTGAAGACGGCTTATCAACGGCTGGTCCTAGAGCAGAAGACCCCTGGAGAGGGGATAGGGAAGATGTGGAGACTTGGAAGAGAAGGGATGGTGTTGCAGCCCGGTGAAGTAACCTGTCTCAGAGCCACTGTGAAGCTTACTTGGGAGCAGCCTGGACCCTTTGTCATGTTGGAGTCTGACCCAAGGGAAGAGTCCCCCGGCCTGGAAGTGATACCAGAAGTGATTTCGCTGAGGGCCCTGAAGATGGCCCATTGTAGAGTTCCAGTGAGTGTTAGGAACAATACAGATGGCCCCATGGAAATCCCAGCCAGGATGCTGCTGGGCCAGGTGAGCCCTGCTGCCCCGGTCGACTTGTCGGAAGTAAAGGGGGCGGGCGAAGGAGGAGATGCTTGGGAGAAGCTATCCATGGAAAACCCGAACCTGCCCAGGGCTTGGCAGGAGAGAGCCAAGGCCCAGTTGACCAGATGGGAGAAGATCTTCTCCAAAGATGAGTTCGATGTGGGGTGTGCAAGGAGTGCCACCCATCGGATCCGCCTCCAGGAAGATAAGCCCTTCAGGGAGAGGGTCAGGCGGGTCCCACTAGCGGATCTGGAGGATCTAAGGGAACAACTTGCAGAACTAAAAAGGACTGGTGTGATACGGGAGTCCAGAAGCCCTTATGCCTCCCCGATAGTGGTGGTCAGGAAGAAGAATGGATCGTTGAGGCTCTGTATCGACTACAGGACTCTTAACAGGAGAACCATACCCGACCAGTACACCACTCTGAGGATAGAGGATGCCCTACAGAGCTTGTCTGGAGCCAAGTGGTTCAGCATTATGGATCTCAAGAGTGGGTACCATCAGATCCCTATGCACCCAGAAGACAAGGAGAAGACAGCTTTCATAACCCCAGTGGGATTCTTTGAATTCGACCGGATGCCCCAAGGTCTGTCTGGAGCCCCAGCTACTTTCCAACGTCTCATGGAGAAGACTGTAGGAGACATGAACCTCATTGAAGTCCTTGTATACCTGGACGATGTCATTGTCTTTGGAAAAACCCTGGAGGAACATGAGGAGAGGCTGGAAAAAGTCTTGAGGAGACTCAGTGAGGAGGGACTCAAGCTTTCGCCTGAGAAGTGTCGGTTCTACCAATCTTCTGTGAATTATCTAGGGCACATAGTGTCTGAAGAAGGGGTGGCCACAGACCCTGAGAAATTGGAGGCAGTTACCTCCTGGCCACAACCCACCACAGTAACAGAACTCAGGTCCTTCTTAGGGTTCTGCTCCTATTACAGGAGGTTTGTGGAAGGATTCGCCCGAATTGCTAGACCATTGAATGAACTGCTCAAGACTGAGGGAGAAGAGGACGACTCAGGACCCAGGAAGCCGGGAGAGTCAGTCAAAGATCAGTGGAACCAGAAATGTGAAGAGGCCTTCCAGGCATTGAAGAAGAGCCTAACCACTGCTCCAGTCTTGGCCTACGCAGACCCAACCAAACCCTATGAACTACACGTAGATGCTAGTCATGACGGTCTGGGAGGAGTGCTTTATCAAGAACACGAAGGGCAACTACGGCCTGTTGCCTACGTGAGCAGGAGCCTGACCCCCTCTGAGAAAAGCTACCCCACTCACAAGCTGGAGTTCCTGGCCCTTAAGTGGGCGGTAGTAGACAAGCTCAGAGACTACCTGTATGGGGCGGAGTTCACTGTGAAGACCGACAACAACCCCCTGACCTACCTATTCACTACAGCAAAGCTGGATGCCACTGGACACAGGTGGCTGGCCGCATTGTCTGGATTCAATTTCAGCCTAAAGTACAGGCCAGGGATTGGGAATCGAGATGCAGACGCTCTGTCCAGGAGATCTCATGGTCCCAACAGTGACATGGAAGACTGGACTCAAGTGGCACCTGATGGGGTGCGGGCCCTTTGTCAAGGGGCTGAATTACAAGCCAGAGGGGGCTCAAGGGCGGAAGAGATAGGAGTTACCATGGTAGGAGTCCCCAAACAATACTGTGGAGTAACTCAGCTGCGGGAAGACCATCTGCCAAAGTTGTCCAAGAAGGAACTAAGGTGTGACCAATTAGAAGACCCTATGGGGAAATTGGTTCTGGAAGCCCTGGAGAATCAGGATCCAAACAAACTCCTGAGTCACTCCTCAAAGGAAGCCCGCCTATTGAGGAAAGAGTGGGACAGGTTACAGGTACATCAGGGAGTGGTCTACCGAAGGGGCCCCTCTGATGACCTGGAAGATAAATGGCAATTGTTTCTTCCAGAAAAGCATCGAGAGACTGTTCTGATTGCCCTACATGACAATCACGGCCATCTAGGGGCGGAGAGGACCTTTCAACTTGTCAGAAGTCGGTTCTATTGGCCCTGCATGAGGGCAGAAGTAGAAGAGTACTGCCACTCATGTGCACGTTGCATCCAGAGGAAGACTTTACCTCATCAAACTGCCCCAATGGGCCATCTACAAAGTCAAGGCCCAATGGATCTGGTATGCATTGATTTCCTCTGCCTCGAACCCGACCTGAGTGAACTGGGAAATGTTCTGGTGATAACCGATCATTTCACCCGGTATGCCCAAGCTTTTCCAACCAAAGACCAGAAGGCTTCCACTGTAGCCAAGATACTTATGGAGAAGTATTTTGTCCCTTATGGGCTGCCCCAGTGACTTCATTCAGATCAAGGAAGGGACTTTGAAAGTCGGCTGATCCGGAAACTCTTAGATTCGTTGGAAATCAAGAAGACTCGAACAACACCTTACCACCCACAGGGAGATGCTCAGCCGGAGAGGTTTAACCGAACCTTGCTCAACATGTTGGGGACTCTGGCAAGTGAGAAGAAGCAACATTGGAGCAAACATATAGCAGCCATAGTACATGCTTACAACTGCACCACCAGTGATGCTACAGGTTACTCCCCATATCGACTCATGTTTGGGAGAGAAGCGAGACTACCTGTGGATTTGGCCTTTGGCACCTCTCTGGACCATTCCTCAGCCACATCCCACAAAGGATATGTGGACAGGCTCAGACACAGCCTGAAAGTGGCCTATGAACAAGCTCAAGCGGCCTCAGATCAAAGAGGGGCTCGAAACAAAAGAAACTTCGACTTGAAGGTCCGGGTACAAGACTTACAGCCCGGGGATAGAGTACTGTTACGCAATCTGGGGTCCCTGGGAAACACAAACTTGCAGACAGATGGAGATCTGAACCCTATGTCATCTGTAGGAAGTTGCCAGGCCTACCTGTTTACAAGTTGAAGCCAGAAGGAAAGGTAGGCCCACTGAAGACGTGGCATCGAAACCACCTGCTCCCACTTGCTGAGGCAGTCAGGATACCTCCCGTGAGAGATTCCCCTGAACCGGTCTCTATTCTGGATACTCCCAGGCCAAACACTCGGTCGCAGACCTCCCGAGCTGAAGATGGAGAGGTCTCTCAACTTAGTGAAGATGAAGAAAGAGAACTTGATTGGCTGTGGCCTTCCCCAACTCCAGGAACTTCTACTATAGATCTTCCACCCACTGAAGACATTCCAGATGGAACACTGAACCCAGAAGCCACAGAGTTCATCCCATCTAGTCCTTCATCAGATTACTGGGAAGATGCCCGTGATAGTTACTCAGAGGAAGAGGAGCCTGTGGCACCAGAGCCAGAAATCCCAAGAGAGCAAAGGGCTCGAAGAGTCATCTGGCCTCCTAAGAAGCTGACCTACCCACGAATGGGGAATAGCTCAGAAGACTCTGTAGTTACTGCTAGGAGAAGTGCTGAAAGTCCGGATCCCTCCACTGTCCATTTGGTGGAGGGCAACCCCAACTCACTCTCTGGCACAGTTAGGCAGGTCACCCATGATAATGTGACCTGTGGGCGAGGGAGTTCTACCCCTCAGTTTTGGTGGGAATCCCCTATGCCAACTTCGTTCGCAGAATTGTCTAGAGTTGTACATAGTCTTTGTTAAGGTTTATCTTTGGGGACCAAAGAGTTCAAGTGGGGGTAGTGTGTAGCGGGGTGTTCCCCTTTAATTCTGAGAGACTACATTACCCAGAACCCCATTCGGCAATGTTTCCACCCCAGAGACTCATGGGAGGGGTTATATAAGGAGGAGGCGCAGCTGCGCTCGGCCTCTTTGGGACACGAGACTTCAGGGACTGATCCTCCTGTGCGGATGTGTCGGAGTGCAAGGCCTGAAGCCTGAGACCTTGCGCAGCACCAAAGAGCCTTCCACCCCACTGCGAGCCTGGGTGGCATCTGACTTTGCTTGTTTACAGCCTTGACCGGATCGGGGACCCGATCGCTGGAGACACGGTGTGTGTGTGTGACACAGTCGGTGGAAGTTCCCCGGACTGAGACCGCGTCCGGATGTGTGAGAGGGCGTATGCCCAGACCATATACTGTTGTTGCTAATGGGCCTATAGACTGCCGTGGCCCACAAGTTATTTCTGATACTCTCATTAGAGAACCTTATCAGAGCTGAACTCGGAGTTTACATAGCAAAGTGTTTATTTCATCTCTACCTCCTCATTGGATTACAAATGGTATTCTGTTAATGTGCACCACCTTTAAAGACCTGCCGGTGAAGAAAACCATCATCCCCTATAGACTGAGTTGTAGATATTTGAGCTAGGCCTGGCCAGCTAGTTAGTTCATTTGGTTACTGCGTCACAGGACGCCTAGTTAACGGTCGCCCGCGCGGCGCACCTTTACTGTTCATTCTAATGCATAGAGTGTTATTGCTGCAGGGCTCTGCAATTTATTATCTGTGAACTCTTACCACTGTTAACCTTTCTTATCAAAAGCATAAGTAAATCTTATAGCTTTTACTATAAAGCCCCGTACACACGATCGGTTTGACTGATGAAAACCGTCCGATGGATGGTTTTCATCAGACCAACCGATCGTGTATGGTACCCATCGGTCTTTTTTCCATCGGTTGAAAAAAATAGAACTTGTTTTAAAATTTTCCGATGGATAAAAAACCGATGGGAATTTCCGATTGTCTATGGGCAAGTCCATCGGTTAAAATACCCACGCATGCTCAGACTGAATTAGGAGACGGGAGCGCTCGTTCTGGTAAAACTAGGGTTCCTAATGGAGAGAGCACATTCGTCATTCTGCAAGTTATTGCTTCGTTTAATGCAGCGCATGTTTTGTTGCTTTAGAACGGTCTTTAAAATGTCATTTCGGCAGCAGATCTTTCTCATGAGTTCGGAGAAACGTATGTCTTTCTTCTTTCTTGTGATCTTAGGAATAATTAGTTTAATTCTTCAAGGCCGACCTCACAAATTACACCTTATTTTTGTTTTTTGTCTTAAAATTTGTGGTGCATTTTTTGGTGTGTCAATTTCTCCGAACAACATATTTTTTTTATATTTTACTCATGGAGGTTGGTGTCCTTGTTATTAATTACACATTGTATTTATGAAATCTTATTGCTACTTCAAAAAAAAAACACATCAGGCATGTATGTTGGCTGAAATCAAATGTCCCTTTATTTCGGAAAAAAAACAAACAAAAACCGAAGGGCAACTATTCAGAAATTAGCAGAGAATATGAAGTCATTAGATCCCAAATGCAGACCTGACTATGATCAATAATAAAATCAACAACAGCATGAAATCAGGAGCAGCAGCCAAAGACATACATCATCCCAAGCTGTGGTACTCCATCCTTCAATTTCTGGATGAGCAGCTCGAGGCCAGGGAATCACCTCCTGCTCTTCCCTGTAGCCTTCCTTCCACGCCTCTCTGCAGCGTTCTCTCCACGGCCCCGTCCACGCACCCTTGCAGGCTGGGCCACTGTGGGTGGTGATGTGGCAGGAGGAGGAGGAGAAGGAGGAGAGGGATTGGCCTGCTGCGAGATATGGGTGGCCTCAGTCAGCAGCCCCCTCGCCCCCATGTGTAAGGCCATATATATGAGGTGCTCACAAAGGGCCCGTTGTCCCGCCCCCATTCTGAGCAATTTATCCGCAAGATAGGTGCTAAAGCCCTCTGTAGGGTTGAGGGGGGCCCTCATAATGGCAGCAGCCTCCTGAATCATCTTTAGTGACTCCTCCACTTGTGTCATCCGCCGTTTATTTTGGCGGTCTGACGTGGAGGGGAGCCACTTGGGAGACGGTGCTGCCACTAGGCCTGGGGACCTGCTGAGTCCCACTTGGCCCTGCCTCCTCCTGGCTGACACTCACCTCTGCCTCCCCCTGCCTGCCACACTCCTGACCCTCTTCCTCCTGGCTTGCCTCATCCTGTTTTTAAAATAAAATGAAAAATTGGATTATTTGGGGAATCTATCACACACAATTTTGATCTCATTACTGTTTTTTGTTTTTTTTGGGTGGGGGGGGGGATGATATCATTTATGGCTAATCCAAACAGTACCACAAAATATTACTTAGTGGACAATAATTATGATCAAAAATACTATACCTGGCTGAAGATGCGAAGATCTGGCTCTGCTAGCTCGGGAGGCTCCTCCTCTGCAGGGGTGGAGGGAAGGGTGGAAGGAACGCTGGAGGGAAGGATGGAAGGAAGGGTTGAGGGAAGGCTGGAAATAGATTCCCTGGCCTCGATCTGGTCATCCAGAAATTGAAGATGTCTGTAGTACCACAGCTTGGGCTTTACTACATCGTCGGCTGCCGCTCCTGATCTCTTTGACTGGTGCACTTCCTTGTATTTTTTTTTTATACGAATTACGCAGGTTGTTGATTTTATTATTGATCATAGTGTAGTCTGCATCTGGGATCCATGGCTTCATATCCTCTGCTAATTTGGTAATAGTTGCCCGACGTACATCACTTTTGTGGTACGCAGGGTGTTTCAGTTCCCACAGGTTGCGCTGTTCCTTATATTTTTCTATAAAAATCAGCATCACCTCCGGCTCTCGTAGTTTATGCATCTTTTTGGATCATCAAGTAAAAAAAAATGTTAAAAAAAGAAAAGGATCAGAATTGATTCTCCTCAACTTATCACAATATTGCCCTTTACAATCATGAACCATTATAGGCCACTGCAGGCCCGAGTTCCCTTCTTACCTTAGTTCACTTCGTTGGTTCACTTCCGGTCGTCCTTACTCCGCGCATCCCTAATAACTTCTTTCCCCTTTTTATACCCTGCGCATGCGTGTAACTCCGCCCTCGTCGCCCGCCCATGACGGACTTTTTCAGCATTTCCCTGCCCCTTAACGATCGGCGCACAGTGTGAGACGGCAACATGTCGCAGACACAGGTGGCTTCTTTATTAGAAATTACCGACGAGGAAAGCCCAGAGGCGGAAACGTCCCGATCCAGTAAAAAAAGATACAAGGCGACTAATATGTCTTTTTCTGAGATGGCGGAGATGGTGGACATTCTGCGGAGGAAGGATTACGACGGCAAGCATGGCCCATACGACACCCCTAATCTCCGGAAGTCACAAATTATGGACAAAGTTGCGAAGACTCTCTATAAAAAATATGTTGTCAGGAGATCCAAGGAACAACTCCGTAAAAGGTGGTCAGACCTGAAGCTCAGGGAGCCGGAGCAGTATAGGAAGCTTATAAAAAGCATTGAAAAAAGTAAGTTTATTTTACTGTGTTCTTTCACATTGTAATATGTATTCTTCCATGTTTTGCACCATGTGCTTGGCTTGACTGGTTTCACATTTTAAAATCTAAACTTTTATGTTAAGTTGAGAGTCCACTTATTTGCTAAATGTGTTGAACCAAAAATTGCTGCTCTTCCCCCAAACATGTTTGGCACATATCCACGTAAACTACATGTGGGCATGCCTCATTTTACTTCAACAATGTTTATCTACACATTGTTGGCTAGATGATGTGTTGTAAGGAAATTTAGAATGTGAATGAATGAATAAACTGTATTCTGGGTAAAGGAGATGACACTCCAGCAGTTGTGTACTCTTTTTTGTTCTTCATCAAGATACTATACTCTGGGCCACATGACCAAATTTCTTAACGGTGTCACACACAGGTGGTCCAGTGGATACCTTGGTGTTTATCCAAGTGAATTTGTGAGTGTCCTCCAAAATAACATGTTGCTTTGTTGAGTTTGCAAGATCTCATATGTTCATCTTGAAACTCAGGGCCAAATATCATTTGGACCCCACTTTAAAACATTGAGAATCCATTTTCAGGCCTAAAAAGTTTGTGTGCTAAAGGTTCCTTTTTTTTTGCTATTTCCATAGGGGAGAGGAGAGTGGGAGGACACCATGCTCATGAGACGAGGAACCCAACACCACAGAAACTCCCCGAAGATCCCAAAGCAGACAAAGTTCAGCAGGTTCAGGAAGCAGAGGGGGAGAAAGTGGAGGTGGAGGAAGGGGAGGTGGAGGAAGGAGAGGTGGAGCTTATCAGCACAACAGGTCAGTGTCTGTCACCACAACTTCAAGGTAAATACAGATGTAGGCCTGCATAGTTTTAAAATATTTGTTTCTTTTTAGGGACTGAACGTGGGGGTGTGTCAGGAAGTCCAAATCCTCCATTCTCGAGTGCTAGCGCCAAAATAATCATTCAGGAAATCATGGAATGCAATAGCGAAATGGACATTATGAGAAAGAGAATGATTGTGATTGAGCAAAAATATAAAGACATGATAGATATTTTGGGGAGAATAGTGTGACCCCCCCCCTTTTGTGTGTTTTGTTATGTGTCGGAATTTTTCTATGGGATTTCCACCAGCCCAAATGTGAGGATGCACACACTGAAGACTCAACATGTGCTATCTGCTGTCACAGGATATCTATGTCCCTGTTTTGGTGGTGCAACCTCTTCCTCCCTCCTCAAGTAGGGGAGAGGAAGGGTTTTCACCCCCAAAGCACGTCCATTGATCCCCCATGATGGCAGATAGCACATGTTTACCCTAGCCATGGGATCATGTTGAAGATACCCATTTGAGCCCCAAAAAGAAAGTGTGTTTCTTCACATTTGGGATGGATCAGGGGTAACATCACCCCATCTCCTGTTTGTATTTTTCACTGTGTTATTTTATTACTTTTTCCGAAAAAAAAATGTGGCTTTTGACCCATGCATGTTTCTGCTAAAAAAGCCACACAAAAACCCCCAAAAAAATATTTCGAAAAAAAAACAAAACTGTGTTGCAATCAATAAAAACTTTTGGGAAGTCGAAAAAAGGTGTGCCTTGTTTTTTCTATGCTCAATAGCAGTTCTGAAGATGCAAAATTAGTGTTTTTACCTCTGAGATTGGAGGCTATTTACTAAGGAGAAATACACTTGGCACTACTAGAACCTGGGAGACACATAAACCACAAATAAAAGAATGACAACACAAGTTTGTAGTAAATCAAATATTTTTGTTTATTTAAAAAAGGTAAAATCAAAGGTCAGATGTGGTCTGGCATTGCGATGGCCCCCCTACCCGTGAAGTACTCTACGTATTTCTGACGTACTTCATGGGCACTTTGGGGGGCCAAGCCAGTACGGGCAGTGCTGAGGCCGGTCAGATTTATCAGTTCAGAGGGACCGGCCTCAGACCCAACTGATGACACATAATTTGTGGAGAATTTCCTTAAAAAATTGTGCAACAAGCAGCAGCAGTACACAATGTTGTTGAGTTTATAATCCGCCAAATTTATAGCTGTCTGGAACAGGCGGAACCGGCTGGCCATTATCCCGAAGGCATTCTCCACAACTCTCCGGGCTCTGGCCAGCCGGTAATTAAAAACCCTCCTCTCCGGGGTGAGGGTGCATTGGGGAAACGGCCGCATGAGGTGTGGTCCTAGTTCAAAAGCTTCATCCGCAATGAAAACGAACGGTAGCCCTTCCACGTTCTCTGCATCTGGAGGCAGTGCAAGACCCCCCAGCCTGCAGACGGTGAGCGAACTCCATCTCTGCGAATACTCCGCCATCGGACATCCGGCCGTTCTTCCCCACGTCCACATACAGGAACTCGTACCGTACCGACACCACCGCCATTAACACTATGCTATTAAAACCTTTATAGTTAAAATAGTATGACCCCGAACGGGGGTGGCGGCACTATGTGGACGTGCTTCCCATCAATTGCCCCTCCACAGTTGGGGAAATCCCACCGCTGGGCAAATTGGGAGGCCACAGTCAGCCATTCCTGTGGTGTGCTAGGGAACTGTGGAGTCAAACAAAAAGAAGACATTAGTATGGTTTATGTTTACAGTGCAAGCAGATTACACACAAAAACATTGTTGACCAACATCATTCTAACATTATTATTTAGGGGAATATTTCCTACCAATAAACAAAGGCCCACTTAGCAGATGCCTCACCCCCGCTGAGTGGACATTCTAAAATAATCTAAGGGGGGGGGGCCTAAGGTGATTGTGGGGATCCAAAAAAAGGCTCTACCACTCTGCTGAGCTTGATTGAGCACTAAAAAAATATTTACATCTTTAGGGGGGGGGAGGGAGGGTTGTCAAACTACGCGGGCAATGACCGTAAAAAAATGAAAAGGAAAATAGAAGGCTAGCTGGGTTTGCGCCCACGATAGCATGCTGGAGAGGTTAGTGAAGGGAAATAGGCATGTAGGGCCCAAAAAGGCCTTTACAGGTAAAAAAATGCATGGGGAAAATGGGGACATTACCAGGATATTACAAAAAGGCAAATTTGGGTTAGGAGGGGAAAAATAAGAAGATTCTAAAACAATAAAAACATATAATGTGAGGTTAAAGGAGCAAAATTACCTTCATATAGTCCTTCTGCAGGACCTGAATGATGGCCGAACACGTCTCAGGGATAATGATCCGAGAGCCTGGGGGGAGATGCCTGTTGAGAACTTGAGGTCCTGCAAGCTGGACATTGCCGGGGGTTGGCGGAGCTGTTTTCAGGGCCCAAACTAAATTTGCGGCCTTCTTAAGTGGAGGTATCGCTACATAAGTATTTGATCCCCAGCAAAACATGACTTGGTGGAGAAAACCCTTGTTGGCAAGCACAGAGGTAAGACGTTTCTTGTAGTTGGTGACCAGGTTTGCACACATCTCAGAAGGGATTTTGGTCCACTCTATATTACAGATTTTCTCAAAATCCTTAAGGTTTCTTGGCTGTCGCTTGGCAACTCAAAGTTTCAGCTCCTTCCCTAAATGTTCTATAGGATTAAGGTCTGGAGATTGGCTAGGTCACTCCATGACCTTAATGTGCAACTTCTTGAGCCACTCCATTGTTGCCTTGGTGGAATGCTTTGAGTCATTTTCATGCTGGAAGACCCATCCACGACCCATCTTCGGTGTTCTGGCTGAGGGACCATCAGACAAAATTCCGACCGTCCAAAATGCCGTGACGTAAAACACTCCGAGCCGAGAAAAATTACGCTTATTGCTTCTGAGCATGTGTCGACTTGATTCTGAGCATGCGTGGGTTTTTTCTCCGTTGGAGTTCCACACAGACGATCAGAATTTCCTATCGTTTTTTTTTCCATCGGAAAAATTTAAAACATGTTCTATTTTTTAACACCGATGGAAAAAAGTCCGATGGGGCCCACACACGATCGGTTATTCCGATGAAAAAAGTCCATCTGACTTTTTTAATCGGAAAAACCGACCGTGTGTACAGGGCATTACTTGACCTAAACACCAACCCTGGCACTGACCGAGATCAAACCTTGATCCAGCTATTTTTTCTTGATTTTTTTTTTAGTTAATATTATTATTATTTTTTTTTTTTACATACTCTTGTTTATTTCTTTCTCCCTACAAGGGCAGAGAGATACAATATATCTCTCCCTCCATTTAGAGAGCAATAAAACACAGGGGTGGGCTGCACAGTAAGGGTCCTACTCCTTTCAGACATGCGGATTCCATAGGGATTCGTTCCTTTCATATCCGCTTGCTCAGCGGGGATCACTCTGTTGATCCCCGCTGAGCCGGCGGATGACAGGACGGTCCCCGCACACTGTGCAGGGACCTCCCTGTCAGATCTCCGCTCTCCCCTATGGGGGGGATCGGATGAACACGGACCGTCTGTCCGTGTTCACCTGATCCGCTCTGCAGACGGATGGAAAAATAGGATTCTTTACAGCCAACTGCCCACTGCGCATGAATTGTGTGAATAGTCCCACAGTCTTCTGGGACCTGAATGTCCCAGAGGGTTGGGGGGGGGGGATTTCCAGTCGATTCCCTTCACCTCCCGCCCCCAAAAAAAAAGTTCCTCCAAAAATAGAAGAGGAGTGCATAATAAAGCAGAGCTTCCCCTTTAGGGTGAAATTCTGCTCTAATGCTAGAAACAAAATATCCCCTCGGTCCAACTTAAAAGTTCTTGATGAAAATCTTCTAAAAGTGTATACTGAAAATATATATACTGTATATGTAGCTTCTCTCTCAGGTCCTTCCATCACCAGCATCATACATATACAACAAGCTCCTGCCCTTCCCGTACAATTACCTATAGCATGAGCAGCACAGACAGCATTTTCAAGTACTTGGAAAAATGAAACACATGAATATGTAGGGGACGGGTGCACAGCCATTGTCACAGTCATTCAGTCGCCTCAACCATTTTATACCCATATGTATAGTATGTTATGTAAATTATTATATGTAACGGATGTACGTTATTGTTGAGAATGTTGAAGGTATACCAGTGCAATAGAAAATGTGGTCCTAATAAATTATACCTTTCTCTAAAACTATTATTATCCTCTATCACTGTATATGTGACGAGAGTATAAATCCAGCTCTCCTTCCTCTGTGGTTACACCCATAATGCAACCAGAGCTATTTACAGTAGGCATTGCTTCATGTGTGAATCCTGTTATTGCCCAATTCAACCTCCTTTATTACAGCAACACATTCATTAATTATATTTGCATAACAGACGTGAAGGCTGAAAATATGTGAATACATGGTTATACAAATTACTTAATGTGCTGTGGCAGGGATGTCAGATTTTAAAGAGTCAATTTGTGATCTTCCCATCTTTACAGAAAATAACTATTGTTAAAGAAAGATGTATAGTTACTGTTGTAAACATTTTATTCATTTTGACAATGCTATCAAATTTTGAAGTGTTATGCCGTGTACACAAGATCAATTTTCTCGATGGTGAAAACACCGTCGAGAAAATTGACGGGAAAAACGAGGAACGGCTTGGTCCCCTACACACGGCCGGTTTTCCTGACATTTTTTCTCTTGGTCGAGAAAAACGACCGTGTGTGGGCACCCTGGCAGTGTTTCCCTATGGGAAATCTGCCGCGGAAAAAAATGCCGTGAATCACAACGAGAAAAATTAGAGCATGTTCTAATTTTCCCGTCGTGATTCTTGCCTTTTTCTCATCGGGAAAAATGATGAAAAGCCCACACACGGTCGTTTTTCTCGTCAAAGAGAAAAAATGTAATTTTTCCCGACGAGAAAAATGGTCGTGTGTACGCGGCATTACTATGTAACTATGTACTAAACCCACAACAGTAAAATCAGTCTGTATGTGCAGTAAAGCATGCTTGTTATACTCACTGTGGAACCTTAGGGGTTAACCCTGTGTAAAAAGGCTGTTTGATCCTGTCTTCTCTGATTATCCCCTTTTTCCACTGTCCCCAATCTATTTCTTGATAGTACAGAGCCTTGGGGGGCACTCTGCACATGCTCAGTTTGGTGTGTATTGCTAGACAGTTTTTTTTCTTGGGATGATGCATGTGATCAGCACAATCAGCACTGTTCAGGCAGAGGGTCAAGAGTCATGCAGCCTCATAGGAAAGTCAGAGGAGAATGAAAACGTATTCTACAAGCTTTAAATTGATTGTAAAGTCTTGTTTGTTATTTTTATAGAAAAAAAAATTGTTATACTTACCTGCTCTGTTGCAGTGGATTTGCACAGAGCAGCCCAGATCCTCCTCTTCTCAGGTGCCTCTTCTGTGCTCCTGGCCCCTCCTTCCTGTCGAGTACCCCCACAGCAAGCAGCTTACTATGGGGGCACCTGAGCTGAGTCACAGCTCCCTGTATCCATTCAGACATGGAGCTGCATCCCAGCCCTGCCCCCTCTCTCTCCTGATTGGCTGACTGACTTTGATTGACAGCAGCGGGAGGCAATGGCGCTGCTGCTGTGTCTCAGCCAATCAGGAGGGAGAGTCTAGGATGGCCGAGACACTCGTTGACATCGCTGGACAGAGATGGGGCTCAGGTAAGTATTAGGGGGCCGAGGGGGGCTGCTACACACAGAAGGATTTTTATCTTAATGCATAGAATGCATTAAGATGAAAAACCTTCTGACTTTAACCACTTTACCAGTGCTCGGTCGGACACAGATAGAAGTCACAAGACTGCTGTATAATATCGATGAGAAAAGGTATTTAGCGGTTTACATTTACTAAAATAATTGCATTTCCATGTTTTGTGTACTGTGGGAGACCAGATAGTAAATGCAGGGTTATGGGTTTAGTAATGCTTGAAAGTAATTTGGTTGTGTATCACAATTTATCTCAACTGTTTTATGATATATTCCCTTCATATAAGCAAATACTTATTCCCACGAGTGTCATTTTGCCATGTGTACCTCCTTAGGAGTGTACTTTTATACTGCATAATACTTAGAAATGTGTATACATACTTTTCAAGCATCTCTTTATGATTTTGAAGGAATGCTGTCACTTTTTTTCTTGCTAGTAAATGGTGCCAGATTCCCTAAAGGCTCATTTAGGATGGTGTTGTTTACTTGGTGCGACATTAGTTATGTGATTACAACAGGGTCACTATTGTGACTTTTATGAGCCTGTGTCCTATTCTGAGAGGCTTTAATAGCCATGTAGGATGCTCACGCATGTTCAATAATTATTTAATTTTACCATCTAAATATCAACATATAGGCTGTAGGTACTAGGCTACAAAAAAGGCTGTATGAATATTTCATAGCTGCATTGTTATATTTTTGTTCTTTCTGCAGCCCCAGGCATAATGCCATATACTTTTGTAAAGCACAACTCTCTCTAGATTTGGTACTGTTTATCATGGATGCATGTGACAATGCAGGAGCACAACTGGGAGACTTTTCTGTTCCAGAAGTCGATCTATGCAAAAGACATACCTCCTGAGAGCAAGTCTGTAAATATGGGAACTTATTGACTCTACAAAATGCACAGACAGTGCCACCCTACCAAGAAGCCTCAGAAGTTGAATCCAGTATAGTTTCTTTCAATGTTGCATTACATAGGATTTTTTTTCTGTGAAAAGACATTTGTGTCTATAACCTGCACACTCTCTAAAAAGTTCTCTTAAGCAGGCCATAGATCAGGGGTGTCCAAACTTTTTTCAAAGAGGGCCAGATTCGATGAAGTGAACATGGGTGAGGGCCGACCATTTTGCCTGACATTCTTTGAACCATTAAAATTTGGTCTAAGTGTGTTCGTCCGAGCACTAATACACTGCCCAACAAGAATTCTCTTGCCTTTGTGGCTGTGTGTGGTGAAGAGATGAGCTCAGGCGTGTTATTTGGATATATATATATCTTTTGTGGCCCCCACGAATCCCTGAGCGCCACTTAGTACTAAGGATGAGCTCGGGCGTGTTATTTGTAATACCATATTTATCGGCGTATAACACGCACCTTCACTTTACGAGGGAAGTTTAAGAAAAAAACTTAAATTTTAAATAAAGAACTGTGAAGCAAAATAAGGGTCAGTGCCCATCAATGCAGCCTAATCATTGCCCATCTGCAGCCTCACCATTGCCATGAATGCAGCCTTACCATTGCCATGAATGCAGCCTCACCATTGCCATGAAAGCAGCCACACCATTACCATAAATGTAGCCTCACCATTGCCATGAATGCAGCCTTACCATTGCAATCAATGCAGCCTTACCGTTGTCATGAATGCAGCCTCATTGTTGCCATGAATGCAGCCTCACCATTGCCATGAATGCAGCCTTACCATTGCCATGAATGCAGCCTCACATGTGCCATGAATGTAGCCTCACCATTGCCATCAGTGCAGCCTGATCGATGCCCATCTGCAGCCTCGGAGGGGACAGGGAGGGGGTGGGACGAGCGCCATCAGATTATATACAGGAGGCCCCTTTATTACAAAGTCTCGCCTCCTATGATAGACAGAACAGTCGTCCAATGGCAGCCCAGGAGATGGGACTTCCTATTACAGATGCCGCCGAGTAAACGGGAGATTCTCCTGTATGTAATCTGATGACGCTGGTCCCGCCCCCTCCCTGTCCCCTTCGAGGAGGCACTAATAAATACAACATATATCTTTTGTGGCCCTGGGGGCCACAAAGGATATATATATCCAAATTATCAGGGGGGCCGCATTAAATTGGAACACGGGCCACAATTGGCCCCGCGGGCCGGACTTTGGACATGCCTGCCATAGATGGTTCGAAGCGGGGACCAGCCAAGATTGAAACCATGTATGGGAAGGCTGATTGTACCCAAGTTGATCAACTTGGGTACAACCAGCCTGCCAGATAGTTTATGTGATTATTATAGCCACTAGCAATAATCACTGTGTTCTCCCAGCCGACACGGTTTCCCCCCGCCCCCCTGCGCTAGAAGAACACATCAGCTCTGCGGGAGGGATTCCCCCATCAACACTAGCTGTGTTGATGGGGAAATTTAGCAATTTTCTTTCTTGCAACCATGGCCATCTATGGCTAGCTTTAGGCTAGCCATACATGATACAAGTATGAGGCCAAACCTAAACAACACTTTCAATTTGTATCCAATCAGGACAGGCCCTTGCACTACGTAGTTGAAGGCAACTCTAGCTGGGTTAAGTTGGTCATACATTATACTATTTTCTTGTACAATTCCCTTTAGAGTAAAAATGAAACTAAAATGAGCATGGAGAGGTTGTAAGTGTGTCACTGGGGCTAAACCATTTAAGTGGTATTAAAGGTTTAGCTTTAAAAAAAAAAACAAAAAAAAAAACATGTTATATTAACCTGCTCTGTGGTTTTGCACAGAGCAGTCCTGATCCTTCTCTTCTGTGGTCCCTCGCCGGCACTCCTGGCTCCTCCCCCTTGACCAGTGACCCCAATAGCAAGCCGCTTGCTATGGGGGCACTGGTGCGTGTTCGCTCCCAAGTCCTTCTTTATGCATCCATAAGACACATAGAGCCATGGCTTGGCCCCGCTTCATGCTCACTGGCTATGATTGAGAGCAGTGACAGCCACTGAGGAGAGGGAGTCCCCGGACAGCCAAGGCTCTCGTGCGCGGGAGCTCAGGTAAGAATTAGGGGGGCTGTGGGGGGAGCAGCACACAGACGGTTTTTTACCTTCATGCATAGAATGCAAACCTTCCGCCTTTACAACCAATTTAACACACAAACAGGAAGGGAGCACAAAGGAACACACAAAACACAACAAATTATTAAAATGAAACAGGCTGATATGGTGGCATATAAATAGTTGTGATCTGATTACAAGAGGTGTCTGAAAAATAACTTTATGGCAGGATCACCTTGCTTTTAGCTGCAGATCTTAAAAGATTGGAAAACAAATCTTTTGAAAGCATGTTGATATATAAATACTTATAGGAGACTTTAGTGATTGGGTTTAAAAATATGTAGGATTTTATATAAATAGTTTAATAAATGTAATAAAATCGTCCCAAAGCATTATATTTTCGCTTTAACTTCTCCGTCTAGCCACCAGGACTTCCAAGTACAGGGGAGAACCATGCGTATCTTGCTCCCCTTACCCCCATGTGACAGGGCTTGTGTTTGATGATTGAACGAACAGGTACCCAGCACTGACGGGTGAGGGCAGGGGGAGAATTTTGATCAGAGTTGTAACTTGTAACATACACAGGATTAGGACGCTTTGCTCTTGGAGGGCGAGTGGACCAGTAGGGAAATTAAGAATAGGTAAATATTAGGTTGTTGGTGAGGCAGCCATTAAAATGAACCTGTTGGTTTGTTCTACATGATCAAATAACATGTTCACATAAAGTACCCCATAAAGAGGAATGTCGATCCCCCGGTCCCTATATGATGCCAACTTCACCCACCGGCTGAGTGAGTCCATGTTTTTGCAGCCAAATGGGATATGTGAAAGTTAAGCCCCATACACGGTAGGACTTTTTGACAACAAACTTCAAAATGAGCAGGTTTTCAAAAAAATCCTACCGTGTGTACGCTCCATTGGACAAACTTTTTTGGCTTTCATCAGACAAAAGTTCGCTCTGCAAACGGACAAACTTTTCGGCAACAAAAGTCCTTCGGTGCAAAGTCCTATCGTGTGTACAGAAATCCATCGGACTTTAGTCCAAAGTACAAACACGCATGCCCAGAACCAATGTTAAAATCAACCAACAATAGCAGAAGTTGACCAAAGGGTGGCGGTAAAGAGCAGAAAAGAGCACAAAAACCATGTGATTTTGGGAAAGTTTGCAGAAAAAGTCCTGTCGTGTGTATGCTATGGGTGTTCACGGCCAACGCCCTTCAAACAAAAATCCACGGAAAAGTTTGTTTGAAGTCCGACCGTGTGTATGAGGCTTAAGAATGATGGTGAGAGGTAGAGCAGTACTAAAAGAAAATTGTAAAAAAAAAAAAGGAATATTTACATTATGGAGGGGGGAGGAATACCGGAGGTAAAAGTAGTTCCCTGGAGTGAAGGTGTGCATTAAATCTTTACCTTATTAATTTCTAAAACAAATTTAACCCCTAAAATTGCACAGCTGCCTTATGGAGTGAGGGAAATATCTTTGCCAAAAGCTAACACTTCTGCATCTCACTGCACCAAGATTTCGGAACCGGAATCTCCTACTTTGTTGTCAGTGTATGCCTATGTCACTGTATGTATGTCAGTTAGTGTATATATGTGTGTAAGCCCCCTTTCCCATGGGCAGTGTTTGTTCAGTCTCAGCAGGGGATCCTAGACCGAAATTTTGGAATTTTTGTTTGTTCCAAATTTTACTACATGGAAAAAATTGACCTATGTAATTTCTATAGGTGGATGGATGTAAGTGGACTTGCATACACATATATCTGCCCACTTAAGGTCCATCAGTAAAAGCAGTCCTGAACACAAACTTTTTAAGTTTGGTTTTGATTAACCGGAACAGATCCGGGTGTAGGTAGATATACTGTAGTTGTACGCAAGTGTGCTTACATCTGCCCAACCATAGGGATGCATTGCTGACTGTTTTGATCTGTGTAATCATTTATTAAAAACTTGTCAGATGGACTGCCTGTGTGCCATAAATAGAGACCCAAAATAAAAAAGCCAAAATGTAAAAAGAAACAGAAATCAAAAATATAAATATTAAAAACCTAAAAAGGAGACCTAGCTTCAGATTTATTTTTAATGTGGCATGCATGCAAGCTAAGTAACATGTAAACAGTGCTGGGACAAGGTCATTTAGTATCTAGGGCAAAGATGTCAACACTCAAATACATGCACACATTGGAAGGCAGAGCAGGTCAAAACTCAGGAGGTGGTGCAGATACAGCCTTCCATCTGTCCATTTTATGTTGGCCTTAGGCGGGCTCTGGAGACTGCTGGGGGTGAAGAGAGTGATTGGCGTTCCGAGGTGCAACCTATCTACTGACTGTATTTTTGGGGCATTTTCACCTGCATGCCAGACAAATTGGGTGCAAGCACTGACACTTTCAGTGATGTGCCCCAACAGAATTCTAAAGAGTGTCCCCCCCCCTTCATCCCTTCCCTACCCCCTTCACCCCCGCCCCCCCCCCCATTTCCCTTCCCCCCTCTTTCCTTTCCTTCCTTCCTCCCCCCCCCCTCTATCCCCTCTTTTCTTTTCTCTTCCCTTCACCTCCCTTTTCCCCCTCCCCCCCCATTCCCCCCCTTCTCCTTCCTTACATTCTCTTTTTTTCCTTCTTTTCCACTCCTTCCTTTCACTATTCATCTGGTTGTTTCCCCTGCCCATTCCCCACTTTTCCTCCACTCCCCCTTCTTTCCGAGGTGCCAATCACATCCTCACATGGTGTTTTCCCTGGCGTCATTATATGTATTTTTAATATTACCCAATCATTCCTTCAGAAAGCGACACCCATTTTCCCCTCGTTCGCCGCGGGGGGGTCTTCTATGAGCCTTCGCCTGATCCATGGCCCCAATTTGGTGAGCAGACCTGCACTAATGTTAATGACTATACATGTTAATACTTTGTATATATTTTCTGTGCAATATGTTTTTTATGTTTTTGCTAGCTTATTGTATTGTATTATTTGTCATACAGATAACCCTCCTGAAGAAGCGGCTAAGCCGCAAAACCGGTTGAGGCTTCTGGCCTCACTCCACCGCAACAGACATCTGACGGTTTTACCCGTCAATAGCTAATGCTGTTTTGTATGTGGGGTTTGGCTCATATGTTTTTAATACTGTAATAGTTTTATGTATAATAAATAATTTTTATATCAATTTTGCTTTTTGTTATCAGTACCTCGAAAGTCCAATCAACATCCCCTGCCCCCTCTAGGTGACCATTGGTTCAGGCGGTACTAGCAGCCGCAACTTTATGCTCAACTGGTCCAATGTTTCTATACTCTATTATGGATGATGGTACTTGTTTAATTCATTATTACATTTTCTATTTGAGGCCATACTCAAAATTTTGTTAAAGAGTGTCTTTGATACACTTTATAAATTCCCGAGTGTGCTTTGTGGTGCACTTCAAAAAATGAAGCCTGCTGTTTTTTGTGTATTGGGGTATGCTGCTGCCCTGGGACTATCTGTAAGTGCAAAGATGTTCTTAAAGGGCCCCAACAATAGCCAGCAGAAGAACATCTCGAAGGACTGCTACTCTGGTAATAAATATTCTTTCCCCTTTGTTTCCCTGCTCCCTCCACTACCATCCATCTTCTTTTCTTTTGGACCGTGCATTCCCAGTCGGTCTAGGACTAGCATTGCCTCTATAAATGTGCTCCGACAGTATACTTCCAGCACTCGGTAGATTAAACTTTACTACTGCTCAATGCTGCACTTGAGGCTGCCTTACTACTGTCAAATCTCATTTTATGCCTAGACCTTACTGTATGCTAAATTGCATTATCACCATGGTTAATTCATTTTAAGCTTGCCTAGTTACCAACCATATTAGGTGACAATATATTAAGTTTGCCTTTACCACCTAGTTTGGTGCCTGTTTTTTTTTTAATATAGTACTACTAAGTATTACTTTCAGTGATTTCCTGTCATTTTGTATGTTTGTACACTCAACCTAGTGTGTCAGAGGGGCTGAGGTTCTTGAGAAGGGCAAGGCAAACAACGGAGGACCCCTTCTAGCTTGTAGCTCTGATTTTTAGAGACAGAGATCGTCACAAGGCAGAATATCAGTGTAAGGAGCCTCATATGGAAACTGTAACTTTCTTACTCCTAGGTTGCATATTAGGCCTCATTCACATGGGCATATTGATCAGTAAACCCATGCAGAGAGCTGTGTTTACATGCCCAGGGAGGCACACATGGTCCTCTGCATGGGTTTACTGATCAGTACACTCGTGTGAATGAGATTTTAGTTCCAAAGCAGTGACATAACTTTCAGAGAATCTGCCCCAGAGCTAGTGTGTGGCCCATGAATCAGGAAAATCTGTGTCTGCTGGAGTCATAGCCTCAGGTTTATAAAAGATGCTTTTAAACCCAGGCCATAGTTATCAATTATGGTTTTCAGTTTTACACGCTATATTTACAATAAAATATCTTTAATGAAATGTTTTTAACACATTGCACTAAATCATTTTTCTTTTTTTGGACAGCAGCATAATTTTGGAATATAAATACAGTGTATTTTATTCTGTTTATATGTCTTATGTGTATAATGCTATAACTAAATATTAAATGAAAAAATAAATGTTCAGTGTGAACTCTCCTCACCGCAATATGTTTTCAGCAGAAAAGAACACTGTTCAGAGTTGGGATGCATCTCTTGGACTTGTTTGGATGATCATTGGTATGTATTAACACAGTCTTTTCTCAGTCCCTCTTTTATTTATACAGTGCCCAGCTGCAAGACAGGACACATTTTTATATTTCAATTATTATTATCACTTAGGCGCCAGCAATAAAACAAAGAATACCCCGGACCAGCACTGTAAATGGGAACACAAAAGCACTCCTTATGCAAAGCAACTTCATCATGCCCTAAAGAGATGTGAACAATGATGACATTTCATGGATGCTCCTCTTATCTTTTACTAAGCATGTTACATCAATTTTACTGTAAATATTAAAATCCATATGTGCTGGTGGATGGCATTTGCCATTATATGCAGCCTTATCCTTACACAGGCTTAAATTTGGGTACCTCTTTATAATTAATTCAACCAATTTCAGAAAAATTTCAACAGCATTTGTCACAAATAAACAATTCTCATATGCAGGTTTACAATAAACTCACTGGTAAATGTGGCTTCAGCTATCCATCCTGTCTCGCACACATTCCTATGCTTGGATTTGGCCAATAAGAATATGTAAATGGGGTATCACCGGTTAGGAATTTAGCATAACCCATCCCCAAAACTGAGCTGTGACAAAGGGGGGAAGGGAGGTTACAAATAGATAGATGATTGCGTTAGTCAGGACTGGAAATGTTATTCAATGTTGGGTCCTGCGAGGCCGCAGTGTCGGGTGAGTGTCGTGTCTCAATAAAAATTAATTATCAAAAAAGAATATGTAAATAGGGCAGGATAAGACAGGCAAGCTGCAATGCTACCAGGACTTTTGCCTAATGAGAATGCTTCAGAATTCAAACAGAGGGGGCAGCAGGCCTGCACTTTAAACCTGACAGCAATGTTGTTTTTTTATTGGTTTTCAAATAGAGATATACAAAGGAAAACAGAAAGAATAAGTACAAGAAATACCCAAATATTCTGAAAACAGTGATACTGAAACAGAATGGGCTCTATACATATTAGAGTTATTAAAGAATCGAAGAACAGGAATGACATCTTTATAATAAGGTAAGGACACTGAAATAAGCATCATAATGAGAGCTACCCATAAATATAACAGGTTACATTAAAGCTGTCTCAGTATGATGGAAGCATGGCTGAAGCTCATTCTCAATAACCGCAGTATTATCTATATTGTAAACATGTGGGCAGGTGCAGCCTGCTGTCTCCACTGCAGGTGGCGCTCAACCACAGTGGCAATGCAGAGGGAAGAAGAGGGAAAGGAAGTCATGAGGAACCTGGTTCCACTATGCTTTCCTGAGTCACTGGGGCAACGATCCGATTGGATGCTAAGCCACCATGGTACTCTGGTGGCCATCTTAGGTGTGGGGCAACAATCCGATTGGATGCTAAGCCACCCATGGTACTCTGGTGGCCATCTTGGGTGTGGCAGAGTCTATTTAAGTCCATTGCCCCTGGGTAGTGTAGGTAGCATAGGAAAAAGTAGCCTGTCTGTTAGAGACAGTACTAGCAGTAGGGAAAGGTTCCTGATGAGGGGGGAAAGTATATAGTTCACAACCTCTCTGGAGCTCTGCCTGCTTGGGCTCAAGATGGCCAGGCTGCATTCTGCCCCCCTCTACAGATGCTGGCAGTTTGGCTAAAAACCTGCTTCCTACACGCTATTGGAACTGTGAGTGTTCCCGGCTGGGCTTCCTTCTCACAGGGTATTTGTGAACTATCTTTGTATTATTTTAGTACAAGTTATTTCATCACACTGGGACTGTGTGTGTTATTGCCACTGCACCTCACCTACAAGCAGCACTGAATTTAACCTAAAAATATAAAAGAAAAAGACACGAGCGGCACTTTCTGATAGAATGTCATATGACGTCCAGTCAGGATCTTAACCACTTACGGACCACCCGCAGCAGGAATACGTCGCTACTTTGAAGAGGAATACCGTTTTTATGGTAGCAGCTAGCTACCATAACCCCGGTATCCTCTTCTTCAGGGGGGCGTTACGCTATAAGATAAAAGTGGTCTCTGCGGCAGATTCAAAACGTCTCTTCCGCCCATAGCTCTTAATAGGACTTTTTTTTTTTTTTTTTTTTAAATGACATAAATTTTATTTTAATTTTCTATTGCATTTTAGTCTAAATATGAGATATGAGGTCCTTTAACCCCAGATCTCATATTTAAGAGGACCTGTAATGCTTTTTTCTATTACAAGGGATGTTTACATTCCTTGTAATAGGAATAAAAGCGACCCCAATTTTATTTATTTTTTAAAAACAGTGTCAAAATAAAAAAAATTAAGTAAAAAAAATAAGAAAAACATTTTCAAATTTTAAAGCGCCCTGTCCTGACGAACTCACGCGCAGAAGCTAACGCATACGTGAGCAGCGCCTGCATATGAAAACAGTGTTTAAACCACACATGTGAGGTATCGCCGCAATCTTTATAGCGAGAGCAATAATTCTAGCCCTAGACCCCCTCTGTAACTCAAAACATGCAACCTGTAGAATTTTTTAAATGTCGCCTATGGAGATTTTTAAGGGTAAAAAGTTTGTTGCAATTTCACGAGAGGGCGCAAATTTGAAACATGACATGTTGGGTATCAATTTACTTGGCGTAACATTATCTTTCACAATATAAAAAAAAATTGGGCTAACTTTACTGTTGTCTTATTTTTTAATTAAAAAAAGTGAATTTTTTCCATAAAAAGTGCGTTTGTAAGACCGCTGCGCAAATACGGTGTGACAAAAAGTATTGCAATGATCGCCATTTTATTCTCTATATATAATGTTTGGGGGTTCTAAGTAATTTTCTAGCAAAAAAAAGTTTTTATCTTGTAAACACCAAATCTCAGAAAGAGGCTCGGTCCTTAAGTGGTTAAAGCCACCACCCGGTCGTCATTCTGCTATAGGCCGAGCGGGAAGGTGTTAATCATCAGTGGTCTGTAGTACATACAGTACTGTGCAACAGTTTAAGGAAGGTGAGAAAAAAATGCTGTAAATTAAGAATGCTTTCAGAACTAGAAGCGTTAATAATAGTATATTTTTATCAATTAACAAAATGGAAAGTAAACAACCAGAAAAGAAATCCAAATCAATATTTGCTGTGACCACCCTTTGCCTTTAAAAGATCAATTCTTCTAGCTACACTTGCAAACAGTTTTAGAAGGAAGGAAGACAGGTGGGTTGTTCCAAACATATTGGAGAACTAACCACAATTCACTTCTATTTCTAAAAGCATTCTTATATATAGTACACTATATTACAAAAGTATTGTGACACCTGCCTTTACACGCACATGAACTTTAATGGCATCCCAGTCTTAGTCCGTAGGGTTCAATGTTGAGTTTGCCCACCCTTTTCAGCTATAACAGCTTCAACTCTTCTGGGAAGGCTGTCCACAAGGTTTAGGAGTGTGTCTATGGGAATGTTTGACCATTCTTCCAGAAGCGCATTTGTAAGCCCAGGCACTAATGTGGATGAGAAGGCCTGGCTCGCAGTCTTCACTCTAATACATCCCAAAGGTGTTCTATAGGGTTGAGGTCAGGAATCTGTGCAGGCCAGTCAAGTTCCTCCAACCCAAATTAGCTCATCAATGTCTTTATGGACCTTGTTTGTGCACTGGTGCGTAGTCATGTTAGAACAGGAAGGGGCCATCCTCATACTGTTCCCACAAAGTTGAGAGCATGAAATTGTCCAAAATGTCTTGGTATGCTCACTGGAACTAAGTGGTTAAGCCCCACCTCTGAAAAACAACCCTGCACCATAATCCCCTATCCACCAAATGAGTTGGACCAGTGCACAAAGTAAGGTCCATAAAGACATGGATGAGCGAGTTGGGGGTGGAGGAACTTGACTGGCCTGCACAGAGTCTCTACCTCAAACCGAATATAACACATTTGGGATGAATTGGAGCGGAGACTGGGAGCCAGGCCTTCTCGGCCATATCGGTGCCTGACCTCACAAATGTGCTTCTGAAAGAATGGTCAAACATTTCCATAGATATAAAACAAAAAAATATATATATATATATACGCAATATATTAGGCAGCCCTCCTAAACAAAATAGTACAAAGTGCAATAAACAATAGTGAATGTAAAACAGTCCAGAGAGAAGAGTTCCCAGAATAGTTTGTGGTTAAAAGTGAGGAGAAAGACGTCTCAGCAAACTGTCAACCAGATGCAGAAAAAGAAGACCAATATCGCGGACTGGAAAATTGCCTCACATTGATCGATGATTGGATGACTGAGAGTTCCCTAAAACTCAATGGATCCAAAACAGAACTTCTTCTCCTCCACGCAAACCGAAAGACAAAAACCAAGACGTCTTGGACACCACCCACCATTCTTGGACAGACCATTACCCTGAGCACCAAAGTCAAAAGTCTCGGAGTCATCTTTGACGCGCAGATGTCGATGGATGCACAAATAGGATCAGTAGTCAGCGGATCGCATCATCTCCTCCGCCTGCTGCGTAGACTCATCCCCTTCATCCCGGAAGAGGACGTAGTAGTTGGAACAATCATCAACTCCCGACCCGACTACGCAAACTCCCTCTACATAGGACTACCTAAATACCAGATTTCGCGCCTACAAGTCGTCCAGAACACGGCAGCCAGACTGGTAACAGGGAAAAAACCCTGGGAATCCATCACCCCTTCACTGAGGACCCTGCATTGGCTAAGCGTAAAGTATCGGGTCACATTTAAGACCCTCTGCCTCACCCATAAGTGCACACAAGGAAACGCTCCTCAATATTTATGCGAGAAGATAAAACACTACACCCCCAATCGCATTCTCTGATCAACCAACCAAAACCTCCTCCATATCCCCAAGTCCCACTACAAATCGAAGGGAGAACGAAGATTTGCAGTCCAAGGACCACGGCTATGGAACGCCCTACCCACGGACATCCGCATGGAAGAAAACCATCGGGCCTTCAGGAAAAAACGTAAGACCCACCTCTTCTGAAGGATCAGGACGTCCATGGAGGCAAAGCGCCTTGAGGCAATTCAGTTCGCATTTGCAGCGCTATACAAGTTATTCACTCACTCACTTAGAATCACTCATATCTTCCTGCCACCGACACCTCCACTCGTGTAAAATGGGGGGTATAATACCACCCCTATTAAACTGACTCTTACCAGACGGCGCAGGTAATCAAGCCTTGTATGATCTTACTATCAGGCGAGTACTCACCGAGGCCGAGATGCTGAGAGTGGTTCACCCTTGCACCCAAGCGCACTCCGCCCCCTGGAGGTGAGACAGGGAGAGGACGGCACAAGGGAGCACTGGCTACCAGCAGGTAGAGGTGTCTTGCTGGAAGGTCTAGTGGTGATGGGAAGGCTGAGAGCAGGCCGAGGGTCAAACACCAGGAGTAGACAAGTTCAGGCAGGAACCAGCAGCAAGTGAACAAAGTCCAGGCAAGAACTAGCAGCGGGTAAACAAGTCCAGGCAGAGACTAGAAGCAGGCTGAGCAAAGAAGTCCCAGGTACAGGCAGGGGGTCAAGGGCTGGAGACAACAGCAGATCCGAGTCACAGGCCGAGGGTCAAACACTGGGAGAGAGGTGGAAGTCCGTAGAGCAAGCCAGGGGGTCAGGTGCAGGAGAGGTAGTAGAGTAGTCAATCCGGTCCGGGTCACAGCAGGAGATCAAACGTATTTTTCAGGTACTAGGAACACAGGAACGCTGACAAACCAGCAACCAGACTGTCACTGAGCTTGTTTAAATAGGCCCGCCTGTCATCCTATTGGCGTGCCATTGCGCATGCACATGCGCCGGCGCACACCCGTGAACGCCGGAGCGACATTCCACCGCGCACGCGCATGCGCCGAAGCGTCGTTCCGCCGTGCATGCGCGCTGGGTCGCAGATTGGTGACACTAGGTGGGGAATTTCCCTGACTCTTACACTTAACCTCTCATCTGATGGGTGCTCTGGATATGGTCCTCTTAAACACGCTCTCACATGCAGGGGAAAAGCAATAATAGCCAATAGCGTAACTCCGTTTGACAATTTTATTGGAAAATACCCATATCCCATTCACATTGCACTTACAATTTTAAAAGTAATAAAAGGCAATACATCACATTTGTAGAGACATCATCACAGCCGTCATACTCGGGTTATCAGAGCGGTGTCTATCATCCGTGTATGTTTTTAGAAATCCCGGCTCACTAGCGTACGCTAGTGACGTATGGCGTAATGACGTCACTTGATCAACAGTCGTCCTATCCAACCCAGGCGCGTTTCGTCATTAGTTAGACATCATCCCCATAGATACACTCCTAAACCTTGTGGACAGCCTTCCCAGAAGAGTGGAAGCTGTTAAAGCTGCAAAAGGTGGGCCAACTCAATATTGAACCCTATGGACTAAGACTGGGATGCCATTAAACTTCATGTGCGTGTAAAAGCAGACGTCCCAATACTTTTGGTAATATAGTGTACACATACACAGTGGGTAAAAAAAAAGAATCACCCCCCTTTAAAATTATCACATTCTGTTGCTTTGCAGCATGAAATGAAGACACCTTAAACGTGCCTTGAAGATTCTGAGGCCACAAGGCAAAAGGTGTTATGGTCAGATGAGACTAAAGTTTAATTATTTGGCCTCAACACCAAATGATATGTCTGGCGGAAATCCAATACAGCTCACCATCAAAATAATACCATCAAAATAATAACCATTCCTACAATAAAGCATTGAGGTGGTAATATCCTGTTATAGGGGTGTTTGTCTGCAGCAGGGACTGGAGCACTTGTTAGGATAGAAGAAAAATTGATGGGGGCAAAATACCATCAAATTCTTCAGGAAAATCTGCTGCCCTCTGCCAGAAAGTTGTCAATGGGAAGAAGGTTTACCTTCGAATAGAGCTGCACGATTCTGGAAAAAATGAGAATCACAATTTTTTTGTTTAGAATAAAGATCATGATTCTCTCACGATTCTCGTGGCGTAACATCATCTTTCACATTATACAAAAAAATGTAACTAACTTTACTGTTTATTTTTTTTTTAAATTAGTTGAAGTATATTTTTTCCCCTAAAGTCGCGTTTAAAAAGACCGCTGCGTGAATACAGTGTAACATAAAATATTGCAACGATCGCCATTTTATTCTCTAGGGTCTCTGCTAAAAAATATATATAATGTTTAGGGGTCCTAAGTAATTTTCTACCAGAAAATACTGATTTTAACTTGTAAGCAACAATTGTCAGAAAAAGGCTTTGTCTTTAAAGAGGGGTTCTGCCTGGGAATTTTTTTTTTTTAAGTCGGCAGCTACAAATGGACACAAATGGACACTTACTTCAGGGAGCCCGCGATGCCAGAACCCCAGATGATTTTTCGGATCGGCTGTCGGGTGCTGCCGCCGCCATCTCCACTAAGGGAAACCGTCAGTGAAGCCTTTCGGCCAGGGACAGGGACCTATCGAAAAAAAGTGCCGCCCCCCCCTGAAACGTGCCAAATGTGCAAATAAGCAGAGGTTCTACTTTTGGGTGGAACTGTGCTTTAAAGCGGAGCTCCGCCGAAAAAAAAAATATTAAAAGCCAGCAGCTACAGCTAAAGCAGCTGCTGACTTTTAATATTAGGACACTTACCTGTCCTGGAGTCCAGCGACGTCCACAGCAGAGGACGAGCAATCGCTCGTCACTCTGCTGCCCCCCACTGCCATCCTCGGTGAAGGAACCAGGAAGTGAAGCCTTGTGGCTTCACTGCCCGGTTCCCTACGGCGCATGCCCAGTCCCTGTGTGTTCTGGGAGCCGAGTCAGTGACGTACTTCCTGCAGATTTCCCGCAGAGAGGACTCCCGGAAGTTTGTGCAAATACCTGTCTTAGACAGGTATCTGCACCCACCTCCGCCCTGAAAAGTGTCAATTGTGACAACGGAGGGGGGGAGGGTTCCGATGAGAGGAAGTTCCACTTTAGGGTGGATCTCCGCTTTAAGTGGTTAAACTGACCTCATTTACAGACCGGAGTTCATCCCTTTGATCTAAAAGAACCAAATGATAAAAACATTTTTTTTATCTCAGCGCTTAGCAATGTTGATAAACATTGTTTTTTGGGGGGGTTTTGACAGCTGTGAGTGAACAGAGATTGGCTCTGCACTTGTTACATGAATGAATCGTGAAAATGCCGGATTAAGATCGTGATTTTTTTAACAATTAATTGTGCAGCTCTACCTTCTAACATGGCAATGACCCAAAGCACATAGCAAAAATGACCACACAGTGGTTGAAGGAGAAAAAAGTTGAATGACCTTGCCTGGTGTGACAGCAGGAAGGTAAAGTCACCTGGTTGCATCCAGGGGGGTAGATATATTTTGCCCAGATTCAGGCTTTACGCTGACTTATACAGCTAGGTGGAGAGTTGTATAAGCCCAGCTGAGACTAGTGGGCTCATTGATGACTCATACCTCTAGGGAGAGGGCTGGGCGTCGTGCAGACAGGGAGTTGATGAGGCCAGCTGAAGCTTGTCAGCTCATTTAGGCCTCTATAAAAAACTCCCAGATTCATTAGATGTTAGCTCATGCCTGGAAGCAGACCTGTGTGGACTGTCTAGGGAGAGTGAACCCCTGTGCGGTGAGAGAAAGCCTGTGTGGCTATATTTTGCTTGGACATTTAAAACCAGGGACTAGGACAGCACTAGGCTGATCCCAGTCGTTAGTTAGGAAACCTGTAAGTTTAGTCAGAGGTCAAGTTGACCAGGATTTATTTTGTTTATGTTTTTTTTGCCTTGCTGTGTTTTTGTCACTGTAAATAGAAAATAAACCGCACCTTTTTGATTTTGAAAACCACAACCTCCGTCTGCTGGGCCTGTTTTGGGTGGGGAGCCCATCCCGGGGGTCACACATACCCGCTGCCGAGCTAGCCCCCTCACAGTTGGTGGAGAATGCGGGCAGTTTTTTTTTAAGCCAGCATGGAGGAGATACTGAAACAGCTGGCTCTAGCAAATGCCAATCAACAGCAGACAAATGCAGGTTTGCAAAGGAGCCTTGCAGCCCAGCAGCAAGCTCATCAACAGAGCCTTGCAACTTTACAACAGAGTCTGGAGGCTCAGCAACAAGCCCAACAGCAATCTGAGGCCCGCTTCATAGACCTGTTGCAGAAGCAAGAGCAGAGACTACAACAACAGATGGAAGCAGTAATGCAGCAACGTCCGCAGACCAGTGAGGAAAGCCGTCCCACTAATACCGCGTCCTTTGGGGTGAGTCGTTTATTGACAAAAATGACTGGAGAGGATGATCCAGAGGTATTTTTGACCACATTTGAAAGGACCGCTGAAAGAGAAAAGTGGCCTGAGGAGCAGTGGGCTGGACTAGTGGCTCCTCTGTTAACTGGTGAATCGCAGAAAGCTTACTATGACCTAGAGCCTAACCAAGCAAAAGACTATGTGATGCTAAAAGCTGAAATATTGGCAAGGCTGGGTGTCACCCTGGCTGTCCGGGCTCAGCGTGTGCATAACTGGACTTTCCAGCTTGGAAAACCCCCCAGGTCTCAAATGTATGATCTCATTCACCTGAGCAGAAAGTGGCTACAGCCAGAGACTTTGTCCGCACCAAAGATTGTGGAACGTGTTGTAATGGATCGGTTTTTGAGAGCTCTTCCTACTGCCATCCAAAAGTGGGTAAGCCATGGAGACCCAGAGACGGCCGATGCTCTTGTGGATCGTGTGGAGAAATACTTGGCTACAGAGAACCTGACGGCCTCTTCCAGAGACACTCGGACTTTCCACCCTAAGACCAGACCATCCCCAGGGGCGGATAAGAGGATTCCAAGGGGTGAGGGTGGAGAGAGTGAGAGGGTGGGAGCTCTACCCCAAGTTTGGCGAGAACAGCCTGGGAAATCAGCGGCTCAAGAGGCCGCAAGAAGGATCGTTTGCTACCGCTGCCGGCAAGCGGGACATATTGCAGCAAATTGCCCGGTTGTGGAGGAACCCATGCAGTGTGACTTTCTGACGGGCAGACGTCAGTCGCTGTGTGCGACAGTCGCATGCACTGCCATTCGGGGAACTGAGAAACATTTATGCAAAATGTGTATTAATGGTAGAAATGTTGTGGTATTGCTGGATTCAGGTAGCCTTGTGACCCTGATAAAGGCTGAGTTAGTTAAAACAGAGGTCTCTGGGAATAGCAAGGTAGCCGTTATTTGTGTGCATGGGGACACCCGAGAGTATCCAGTGACTACGGTGTGTTTCGAGACCCCCAAAGGTACCCTCTCTCATCCAGTGGGCTTAGTATCTCAGTTACCGCATGACGCCATTGTGGGAAGGGATTTTCCGAAGTTCTGGGAACTGTGGGATGATCCTGAGCCCCCCACTGGTGCCCCTATGTACCAGGAATGTGATAGCCAGAACTCCCCTGAGAGTGGTGAGGACTCTCCGGAATTTCCCTTGTCAGTATTGGCAGGGGAGACTCAAGAAACTGGAGAGGAGCCCACCTCCTCAGACGAAAACCTACCGTCTGTGGAGTTTTCTGATCTTGAGGTTCACAGGGAAAACTTTGCCACAGAACAGTTGAAAGACCCCGCCCTAATAAAGGCACGGGAAAACGTAGTGAAAATAGATGGCGAGTTAGTGAACCCAGATAATACTGGCACTTACCCATACTTCAGCGTAGAGAAGGACCTACTGTATCGGGTGGCAAAAAGGGCAGAAGAAACCGTTGAGCAGCTTGTGGTGCCCAAACCTTACAGGAAGTTGGTGTTGGAGTTGGCCCATGGGCACATTCTTGGAGGTCATCTGGGGACAGAGAAAACCCGAGAGAGGGTATTACAGAGATTCTATTGGCCTGGGGTGATGAAGGACATAGAAAATTATTGTTCCTCCTGCCCTGTGTGTCAGAGGTCGGCCCCGATGCCACATTTCCGTAGCCCGCTGGTCCCTCTACCCATCATTGAGGTCCCGTTTGAGAGAATCGCAATGGATTTGGTAGGTCCTATAATCAAGTCCGCTAGGGGGCACCAGTACATATTGGTTATAATGGACTATGCCACCCGTTATCCAGAAGCGATCCCTCTCAGAAATACCTCGGCCAAAACCATAGCCAAAGAGCTATCTCTTGTTTTTAGCCGGGTGGGTATTTGTAAAGAACTGCTTACGGACCAAGGTACACCCTTTATGTCCCGGGTTATGAAAGAGCTGTGTAAATTGTTCAAAGTGACGCAATTGCGTACATCTGTGTATCACCCCCAAACCGATGGGCTGGTTGAAAGATTCAACAAAACCCTAAAACAAATGTTGAAGAAAGTGGTGGATAGAGATGGAAGGGATTGGGACTGTCTACTTCCTTATTTGATGTTTGCTATTAGGGAGGTGCCCCAATCCTCTACGGGATTCTCCCCCTTTGAGTTACTGTATGGGAGACACCCAAGAGGGCTGTTGGATATTGCCAAGGAAACTTGGGAAAGTGAGAGTTCTCCCCACAGGAGTGTGATTGAGCATGTCGCCCTGATGCAAGATCGAATTGCACAGGTAATGCCCATCGTGAAGGAACATTTGGCCCAAGCGCAGTTGGCACAGCAGAGAGTGTACAACCGTGGAGCCAAGACCCGTACCTTTTCCCCGGGGGATAGGATATTGGTACTTGTCCCTACGGTTGAAAGTAAATTCCTTGCCAAATGGCAAGGCCCCTACGAGATAATGGAAAAAGTGAGCGAAGTGAATTACAAGGTCAGACAACCAGGAAGGCGAAAGCCCGAACAGATCTATCACGTTAATCTGTTGAAAGCCTGGAGGGATAGAGAGTCCCTAGTCGCAGACACTTGGTCACCAGCTCAAACTGGTTGCGTGATTCCTGAGGTTGGAATCGCAGCCACCTTGTCACAACCCCAACAACAGGAGGTTAAGGAGTTTGTACTTCGCAACAAGGAGGTATTCTCTGAGCTGCCGGGACAAACATCTGGGGTAGAGCATGACATTATTACCCCGCCCGGTGAAAGGGTGAAGTTAAAACCCTATCGGATCCCAGAGGCCCGACGGGAGGCAATACGGGAGGAAGTACAGAGAATGCTGAACTTAGGGGTGATAGAGGAGTCCCAAAGTGATTGGTCTAGTCCCATTGTGTTGGTGCCTAAACCGGATGGGAGCTGGCGATTTTGTAACGATTTTCATCAGTTGAACAAAGTTACAAAATTTGACACCTACCCCATGCCACGTATAGATGAGTTGATCGACCGGCTGGGAACAGCCCGATACATGACGACTCTTGACCTCACAAAAGGGTATTGGCAAATCCCCCTGGCCAAGTCGGCCAAAGAGAAAACCGCATTTGTAACCCCAGACGGGGCGTTCCAATATAAAAGAATGCCGTTCGGGTTACAGAATGCGCCGGCCACATTCCAGCGGAAAATGGACCAGATGCTGAGGCCCCATCGGAAGTATGCTGCGGCTTACCTGGATGACATAATTGTCCATAGCACAGATTGGGCCTCACATCTGCCAAAAGTGCAAGCAGTCCTGGACTCTGTTCGGGAAGCAGGGTTTACGGCTAACCCCAAGAAGTGTACCATTGGGCAGGAGGAGGCCAAATATCTTGGGTACACCATTGGGAGGGGAGTAATAAAACCCCAACTCAACAAAGTCGAGGCCATCCAGAGTTGGCCACGTCCCAACAGCAAGAAGCAGGTACGAGCCTTTCTGGGAATCGCTGGGTATTATCGGCGATTCATTCCCCACTTTGCTTCTAAGGCTGTGCCCCTAACCAACCTGACGAAGGGGAAAGGGTCGGTCATGATTAAATGGACCCCCGAGGCTGAGGCAGCATTCCAATTCTTGAAACAAGCCTTATGTAGCCAGCCAGTGTTGTACTCACCCGACTTCTCTAGAGACTTTGTCGTACAAAGTGATGCGTCAGATGTGGGGTTAGGAGCAGTATTGTCCCAGGTCTGGAACGGGGAAGAGCACCCAGTCATTTACCTCAGCAGGAAGTTGAAGTCCCATGAGGTAAATTACGCCACCGTTGAAAAGGAGTGTTTAGCGGTGAAGTGGGCTCTAGATTCCCTTCGGTACTACCTGCTAGGTAGGCACTTTGACATGGTTACGGATCACGCTCCGTTAAAGTGGATGGCTCAAAACAAGGAAACAAATAGAAGAGTGAATAGGTGGTTCCTGGCCCTCCAGGAATTCAACTTCACAGTAAAGCATCGCCCTGGCGTTCAAATGGGGAATGTGGATGCTTTGTCTCGAGTACATGAATGCCTGATTGCTGGTGTTCCAACCCCGAGGTTAAAACAAGAGGGGGGGGTATGTGACAGCAGGAAGGTAAAGTCACCTGGTTGCATCCAGGGGGGTAGATATATTTCGCCCAGATTCAGGCTTTACGCTGACTTATACAGCTAGGTGGAGAGTTGTATAAGCCCAGCTGAGACTAGTGGGCTCATTGATGACTCATACCTCTAGGGAGAGGGCTGGGCGTCGTGCAGACAGGGAGTTGATGAGGCCAGCTGAAGCTTGTCAGCTCATTTAGGCCTCTATAAAAAACTCCCAGATTCATTAGATGTTAGCTCATGCCTGGAAGCAGACCTGTGTGGACTGTCTAGGGAGAGTGAACCCCTGTGCGGTGAGAGAAAGCCTGTGTGGCTATATTTTGCTTGGACATTTAAAACCAGGGACTAGGACAGCACTAGGCTGATCCCAGTCGTTAGTTAGGAAACCTGTAAGTTTAGTCAGAGGTCAAGTTGACCAGGATTTATTTTGTTTATGTTTTTTTTGCCTTGCTGTGTTTTTGTCACTGTAAATAGAAAATAAACCGCACCTTTTTGATTTTGAAAACCACAACCTCCGTCTGCTGGGCCTGTTTTGGGTGGGGAGCCCATCCCGGGGGTCACACATACCCGCTGCCGAGCTAGCCCCCTCACACTGGCTTAGTCAGAGCCCAGACTTAAAGCGGTTCTCCCGCGGCCAAATCGTTTTTTTTCCTTTCCATCACAATGTATTCAGCCTATTACATCTGTACTCACGTCTCCGTTTCTTTAAGTCCACCGCATCGGTATTCAGTTTGAAAGGATAACTTATATTATCTTTTCCTAAGGATTGCCATTTTGCTTGTGGGCATTAGAATCCCACAAGCATGTACTTCCTCCTTGCAGCGAATGCTGAACTCCCAGCATTCACCGCTTGTTCTCGCTCATGCAAATTCTTTGCAGCGAGCAGGGACATAAACATCCGGGTTATCCATTAATGGTGACTGTGTACTCACGTTGTTGTTTATGGAGCTTAAGAAACGCCCTCCGACCTTTCATGTTGTTATGCGTCACTTCCTCTTTTGGAAATAACGCGATATCTTGCAGCAAGGCTCGGCAATGAATACTGGGAGCTATGACAAATGCTCCCAGGTTACATTGCGTTAGAAGGATATGATATGACGTAACTCCCGCAGAATTCCCGGAGCAGAGGAGACAGGAAACAGCGCTAAAATTGAGATTTAATAAGGTACTGTACAGAAAATTAAAAAAACAATGCCCGTTTGGACATTAATTACATTATGTGCATTGATTAAGATAATGTCTAAAAATCGGGTGGAGCTCCACTTTAAACCCCATTAAAAATCTGTGGAATTACTTGAAGACTGCAGTCCACAAATGGTCACCATCAAATTTAACTGAACTTGAGCAGTTCTGCAAAGAAGCGTGGGCAAATATTGCAAAGTCTAGATGTGCAACGTTAGTAGAGACATATCCCAACAGACTAAAGGCTGCAATTAAAGCAAAAGGTGGTTCAATAAAATGCTGACATAAGAGGAGAGATCTTTTTTCCCACTCAGTGATTCTGTTATTGAAATTTTTCCTTTTTTTTACATGTTGGTGTTACCGTATGTCTTTCACTTGGATGTTATAACTTACACTAGTAAATACAGCTGGATAAAACAAAAACAGTGTCTATCTTCATTTCAGGCGGCAAAGCAACAAAATGTGATTATTTAAAAGGGGGTGATTCTTTTCTATACCCACTGTATTTACAGAAAAATTTGACTCAGCTAAAGCTTGGTTCGACATCAAATTCATAAATCTCATCCAACTCTTAGTTCATTAGGACAGCTAGTAAAGGCTAGAAAAAAAAAATGTAAAGAGCAATTTGAGTAACAACTGAAATCATTCAGTAAGACATGAATGGTGTTCAGGGAACGCTGTAGTTGTGCTAAATTTAGACAGCCCATTGATATTACCTTACTCCTCATTTCCTGTATTTCACTGGAGCCAAATTTCACAGTGCTTCTCACATGGGCAGTGGCAGGGTTTCTTCCTGAAGCTGTGCCATGCAACTTCACCTTCTTCTGATGAATGTATCACCAATCAGATTTACACTGCTAAAGCGGCCTTGAATCTGATTGCTGACAGAGATGGAGTAACTCATCTGAACTTGAAGCCCTGTACACACGGCCGAGATTCTCGTCAGGAAAAAAACGTTGTTTTTCCTGACGAGAATCTTGACAAGAAACTTGTCCCGGCCGAGTGTACACACGTACGATTCAAAAGAACCGCCGTTCTTTTGAATGGCACGCATGCGGTGACGTCATCGACTACGACGAGCGTGCGCTCGTCACATTCGATGCCGTCGCCGCCATCTTGCTACACCCTATGCCTAGGAAGCTACCGCGCATGTAGTCATTTCGAGCATGCGCGGGCTTCCACGGCGACAGGTAAGTGTACACACGCTCGGGTTTCTCGTCGAGAAACAGGCCGACGAGATTCTCGACGAGAAAAAAGACCGCAGGTCGTCTTTTTTCTCGTCTGGGAATCTGGGCAGTTTTCTCGACGAGAAAACTGAAACCCACGTACACACAGCAGGTTTTCTCGGCAAGAAAACTCTCCCGGCAGTTTTCTTGTCGTTATTTTGCAGAGAAAACCGGTCGTGTGTACGCGGCCTGATAGAACACTATGATACAAGTTTTTTTTTTTATATGTGAGCAAGCAGCAAGAAGTCTGCATCTTGTGTGTAAGCAAAAGGGGTTCCCGGAACTACTGACAATTTGGGGTGCAGTGGTCTGGTGGGATAGTATTTTTACTTTCTCACTCAGTGAAATAATTTAGTGAATCAATTACTATCACAAAAAGGAAAAAATGTGTGTTATTACTGCATGGACAAAACCTTTCACATTATTAAAAATTCACACGTCTCTCTCTGATGAGTAAGTGACATTACCAACTATAGACTCATGTGATAATAACACTTAAAATTACACCAGACATAAGAACTGTGTTATGCTGGCCATACACTCTACGAAAAATCGTCTGAAAGAACTTTCGGAAAACGAACGTTCGGCCATGAGCGCAAACGATATTGCCATCATGTAATGACCGATAAATCGTTCAGTGGACATAAATTAAAAAAAATATATATATTTTTTTTTTTTACATATACCTAGTGCAGAAAGTTCGGACGGGAAACACATTAACCTTCCGATTTATCGTTCGTTCGGCAGAAAATTTACAAACTTGTCCTTCGTTTTTTCGGCTCAAAAACGTCCCAACGATTATCGATTTTTGTGCCCATTAACTGTTCGAAAAACGAACGAACTGTCTGAACGACCGATTTTCGTCCGATTTTTCGTATAGTGTATGGCCAGCATTAGTTTAATATATTGGACTAAAATAGCTTGATTTAAAAATCGAACCAGTTTTTTTTTTTTTAATCAGGTTTTTATTTTATTTTTATATATATATATATATATATATATATATATATATATATATATAATTTTAGCACATTTTTTAAAACAAGGGATTTTTCAAGGCTCAGACCTTGCCATTAGCACCTATTATAAGAGTTGTCTTATTTCATATCACAAAAGTATCAGCAAATAGTGAGTCCCTTCTCCTCCTTACCTTCAGGACTTTCCTAATTACTACCTTCCATTTTATGAACTCTTGGTTGATATTGCAGGAGGAATAATGATTTCAGTGCTCGAAACTTGGCATAGTATCAGCAGGTCTCAGTCAATGTTTATTTTTTTTATTTTTATTTTTTTTACACAATTGGTACGTTTTTCAGTGCATTTATTAAATTGTACAATTGTAGCGCTTCTGAGTCTGAACACACCCCAGGAAACTATACTTGCTTGTATTTTTATCCATTATATGCCCATCACCAGGTAAAGATTTGTTTTATATAACCACAGATTTATGCAAGTAAAAAAGGCATTTAGGTACTTTTTTGAATGCCAATGATTAGTTAAAGAGGGTTGGGGGTTAGGGGATACCAGGAGCTAAGCTTTGAAAGGAAATCCCCTATTTGCTTGAATAGCATTGGATAGCACTAGTAAGAACCACTAATGGCCAATGTCTTGCAACAGACTTACCCCTAAAGGGCTAGTTCAGCTCCACCCAAAAACTATTTATGCAGTTAAGGGGTGCCTGTAGATAAAAACAAACTGTACAGCTTTGACCAAAGTTGAATAATGCCCTTGCTGCAGGTATAGGTCATTTACGTACCTCCTGAAGCCTGGTCGAAAAACTCCCCAGCGTCCTGCCTAGTTGCTAGGATGTTTTCAAATAGCTTGAAGCTGTTACTGCTCTCCCCCACCATCACAGGAGCAAGCTCTTTCTTTGATTCAAACTCTGTGCTCTCTTTTCCCTATCGCAGTAGCTTTGAGTTCAGTGATGCTGCGATGGAGGAGAAAGTGAACTGCCCATGTGCAGGGGTTTGGGAGCTTGCTTCTGTGATGGTGAGCATGATCAGTAACATCTGGAAGTTTCGTAACAACAAGGCAGGATGGAATGATACCATCTCCGCGTGTTTTTTGCCCAGGCTTCAAGAGGTACAGTATGTAGATTGCCTACACCTATGGCAAAGGCATTATACCAACTTAAGTCTTTGCTTTTATCTAGAGACAATCATTACATGCATAGGCAGTTCTTATGGTAAAGATGAATTAACCCTTTAAAGGTTATTTCCACCTGTTCCATAAAATAGCCTAGGCAGTCAACTGCAGCCTTGTATAACCACTTGACCTCCAGAAGATTTACCCACCTTCATGACCAGGCCATTTCTTTTGCGATACAGCACTGCGTTACTTTAACTGACAATTGCGCAGTCATGCAACGCTGTACATGAATTTAATTTATGTCATTTTTCCCCACAAATAGAGCTTTCTTTTGGTAGTATTTGATCACCACTGCATCTTTTTTATTTTTTGCGCTATAAACAAAAAACCGACAATTAAAAAAAAAAAATTATAATAATTTTTTACTTTCTGCTATAAAACATATCCAATAAAAAAACTTTAAAAATCTAATTTCTTCATCAGTTTAGGCCAATATGTATTCTGCTACATATTTTTGGTACAAAAAATCACAATAAGGGAATATTGATTAGTTATAAAGTTATAAAAAAAGTTATAGCATCTACACATGATAGTATATATACTGAAATTTTTATTTATTTTATTTTTATACTAGTAATGGCAGCGATCAGTGACTTATAGCGGGACAGCGATATTGCCGCAGACAATCTGACACTAATGCCTTGTACACACGATCGGATTTCCGATGGAATAAAATCTGATGGGATTTTTCCGTCGGAATTCCGATGAAGCTGACTTCCATCAGTCTTGCATACACACTGTCAGACTAAATTCCGACCGTCCAAAACGCGGTGACGTAAAACATTACAACGAGCCGAGAAAAATGAAGTTCAATGCTTCCGAGCATGCTTCGACTTGATTCTGAGCATGCGTGGATTTTTTCCCCGATGGACTTCCACACAGACGATTGGAATTTCCCATTGGATTTTTTTCCATCGGAAAATTTTAAAAGATGTTCTATTTTTTTACTCCGATGGAAAAAAGTCAGATGGGGCCCACACACGATCGGAATTTCCGATGAAACAAGTCCATTGGATTTTATTCCATCGGAAATCCGATCGTGTGTACAAGGCATAACTGACACTTTTGACTCTTTGTGAGAACCAGTGACACTAATACGGTGATCAGTGCTAAAAATACACTGTACTAATGACACTGGCTGGGAAGGGGTAAACATCAGGGACGATCAAAGGGTTAAAAGTGTGCCTAGTCAGTGTTTTTGTGTACACTGTGTACTGCTTTCACTAAGGGATGTGATGGATTTTATTCTGTGCTTTACAGGGAAACAAAATCTATTACATCCTCGCTGTCAGGATAAAGTTCTGTCTTGTTTATATATGCAGAGCTCCGTCCAGCTTCTCTTCTCGCCGATTATCGGGTTCCAGTGGACATCCATTGGCCGGCACCCGCTGATCAGCATCCACATTTTCACTAGCATCGGGGTAAAAGAAAGAAAGCAGAGGCATAAGGCACTTGGGTATCTGTACTGTGGCATGAACGCTCCTCCAGAAGGGCTGAAGCGCTGGACATGATCAAGATATATGGCACAAGTCACCTCTGTATCAGCACCAGTATAACCAGTATTATTGAACCATTTTTAAAGTGTGGCAGGCTGCAATATCATGCTGAATAAGGCCTTTTGCCTTTAGGGAATGCCATTTTATAAAGGACTGTACTTGGTCAAAAATGTTTAAGCAGGTGGTCTATGTCAAGCAACATCTGCATGAATGGCAAGACCCAAGGTTTCCCAGCAGAACATTGCCCAAAGCATCACACTGCCTTTGCTGACTTGTCTTCTTCCCCAGGAAGGTGACACACACGCACCCGGCCATTCACATGATGTAAAAGAAAACAAAATTCATCAGACCAAGGCATCTTCTTCCATTGCTTCATGGTCCAGTTCTGATGCTCATGTGGTCATTGTAAGTACTTTTGGTTGTGGACACGGGTCAGCATGGGCACTCTGATTGCTCTGTGTGGCTACGTAGCCCCATACATAAAAAATTGTTTTTAACATGTCAACTTCAGGAACATGTTCCCTTGCTGCCTAATATATCTCACTGATTTCCAGAAGGCATTGTAACAAGATAATCAATGTTATTTACTTCACCTGTCAGTGATCATATGGCTGATCAATGTTTTTCTGTAGCATAATATAATAGGTTTATTTAGCAGAGACTCTAGAGAATAAAATGGTGATTGTTGCAATATTTTATGTCGCACTGTATTTGCGCAGCGGCATTTCAAATGTATTTTTTTTTTGGAAGAAATATACTTTTATGAATAAAAAAAAAAAAAAACCAGTAAAGTTAGCCCAATTTTTTTGTATAATATGAAAGATGATGTTACGCCGAGCAAATAGAAACCTAACATGTCATGCTTTAAAATTTTGCACATTCGTGGAATGGTGACAAAGGATGGTACTTAAAAATCTCCATAGGCAACACAAATTGTCTACAGTTTACCTGTTTAGAATTACAGAGGAGGTCTTGCGCTAGAAATATTGCTCTCACTCTAATGATCGCGGAGATACCTCACATGTGTGTTAAATTTCAAAGGGAGACATCACCACAGGGTGGTATTGTGGATGCAAGACAAAAAAACAGGCGCCACATCCTTAATTGAAGGTAAATTGTGAAGTGATCTCTAGATTAACTTTTTAGGCACCACAGTAAACACAGTCTAAAAATATAATCATTTATTGGTACAAAAATATCTTGCAAGTCCTCCTAACCATGTGTTGGTGGGTGCGTGCAGTACTCCCAAAGCTTCGGGGTGCAGACACCCCCAGATAACCCTCATTTCACAGCGCCACATGTCGAACCTTGATTTGTTATGTGAGTAAATTAGGGTAGGATATCCCACCATCTTAGTGGGCTCCTTCCCTCTTGTTTCCCTTTATTTTCCTTATGGGGCTTTACTATTAGACTCCAACATTGTTCACTTACTTTTTGCAGATTGCATCTGCTCCTGAGGAAGTGGAGTGTTCTCCACGAAATGTGTCGAGCTACATGGATGCAACTTCTTTGCTACATCAAGCTCATATATGTTTGACTTATATATGATCTATTGCCAACTATGAACCAATGTTATTACTGCATATTGAGATATATCTACACAATCAGCTTTTTAACCACCTAAGGACCGCCACACGACTATATACATCCGCACTTTGAAGAGGGATATCTCGGTAATGGCAGCAGCTGCTGCCATAACTGAGGTATCCATCTCTTCAGGCGGCGGTCCGATTAACGATAATGGTGGTCTCTGCGGCGGATTCGCTGAGAGATCACCGTTATCAGAAGTGGGAGAGGCCCCCCTCCCTCCGCTCTCCCGCGCCCTCCGCCACTTACCGGAGCCGTCGGCAGCGGCGGAGGCGATCAGGTCCTCTTCCTAGCTGGGTATGGCTATGAGTGATGGCAAGATGGCCCCCACCCGTCTCCATACCGTAGCAGGGCGGAAGCGACGTCAAAACGTCTCAAAACGTCACTTCCGCCCATAGCTCTTAAAGGACCATTTTATTTTTGTCATTTTTTCAAATGACACTTTTTTTTTTTTTTTTTTTTGCATTTTAGTCTTAATATGAGATCTGAGGTCTTTTTGACCCCAGATCTCATATTTAGGAGGACCTGTCATGGTTTTTTTTATTACAAGGGATGTTTACATTCCTTGTAACAGGAATAAAAGTAACCCAAATTTTTTTTTAAAAAAAAACAGCGTAAAAATAAATAAAATCAAGTAAAATAAATAAGAAAAAAAAAAATTTTTTTTAAAGCGCCCCGTCGCGGCGAGCTCGTCGCAGAAGCGAACGCATACGTGAGCAGCGCCCGCATATGAAAACGGTGTTCAAACCACACATGTGAGGTATCGCCGCGATCGTTAGAGCGAGAGCAATAATTCTAGCCCCAGACTTCCTCTGTAACTCAAAATATGCAACCTGTAGAATTTTTTTAAACGTCACCTATGGAGATTTTTAAGGGTAAAAGTTTGACGCCATTCCACGAGCGGGCGCAATTTTGAAGCGTGACATGTTGGGGATCAATTTACTCGGCGTAACATTATCTTTCAAAATATAAAAAAAAATTGGGCTAGCTTTACTGATGTATTTTTTTTTAATTAAAAAAAGTGCATTTTTTCCCCAAAAAGTGCGCTTCTAAGACCGCTGCGCAAATACGGTGTTACAAAAAGTATTGTAATGGCCGCCATTTTATTCTCTAGGGTGTTAGAAAACAAATATATAATGTTTGGGGGTTCTAAGTAATTTTCTAGCAAAAAAAATTGTTTTTAACTTGTAAACACTGAGTCTGAAAAACAGTCTCGGGGCTTAAGTGGTTAACCTATGTCCATAATTTCTCAATGTGTTATCATCCAGCCCAATCATGATGAATATGTTTTAATATTTGAATAAATTCATGCAATCATGGAATACAATGTTTTTATACCACACTGTTGATGAGGCTCTTAAATAATACATTTTGCGCTCAACATTATTGTGTAATATTGCATTATGTTACTATTTTCAGTATGTCTATATATTAATTATTGATGTGTCTACTTTACTATCTATCACTGACATCGTTGCGCACCTCATTTAAAGTCCCAACTCTTTTTTTAATTTTTGTTTAGCTGCATCAGTTGTTATTACAAGAAAGTTGACCGTCCGCTCTAAAAAACGGTACCGGGGTGATACGTACAGCTGCAGGCATCACCCCGGTACAACACCTTGAAGCCATAGGCCGCATATTTGCGTTACGTCAGTGTTAAGGGGTTAATGTAATTTTTGTATTTATCTATATGCAATCTTCACCTTCTGTATAAAATACCGAAAACATGTCTTATTCCTTCAACACTCCTAGAAAATTGAAACGTGTCATTTAGGCAGTCTTACTAATTAAACTAGCTAAGGAGGAAACTTTCACAGTTATCATCCATCTTATCCATTAAAAACACTTGTTTATTTGTGATTCACAGCTTCCTTCTGTCCCGGTGTTGTGGATAAAACAGCAATGTTGGATATTCCAGAAGCACGAAGGAAGAACTATGTGTAGGGAAGATTAAATTCCCACATCCTGAAGATGTATTTTAGACTCAGAGGGTTTAGTTGCTGGACTTCTGTTAGTGTGTGATACTCTATCCGCTACCAGTGGAACGACAGCAGCTGAGTAAATGTGATTTGCAAATACTCATTCTACCAAGCAAATAGTGAAAAATATTTGTTCAAAAAACTGTTTATCTTTTCCACATCAATCTATTTTTAGAAATTAAATGCTTATGGTATATTAGTGCAATTGCAACAAATCGACTGAGTACTGCCCATGATACTTTGTATTTACACTAACAGTTATAGCGTAACTAAACCCAAAAACAAAAACATAATATATTGTAGCTTAGCAATTATTGGATGTGGTGGATGCATTTGTTTTCTTTTTTCAAACTTTTATCCATCATTTTCGTCTGCTGATTGGCCAGTAATACATCTCCTGTTTTAGGGTGGATACATTCACTCCTCCAACATAACCACCTTTGGACAGCAGTGTCCAATTAGTGACAATCAATGGAGAGAGTAGTTTTGGATGATAGACTTTACACAAGTGACTAACAATTAAAGCTGAACTCCAGCTAACACTTATATCCCTTTCACACTGGGGCTGTGCAGGCGTTACCGGTAAAGTGCCTCTAGTTTTAGCGGTGCTTTACTGCTGTTATAGTGGCACTATTCGGCCACTAGCAGGGCTCTTTTAACCCCCGCTAGCGGCCGAAGAAAGGGTTATTAGTGCCTGTGTTGCAGCACTGCCGAAGCGCTTTGCAGGCGCTTCAGCAGCGCTGACCATTCATTTCAATGGGCAGGGGCGGTGGAGGAGCGGTGTATTTTCTCTTGAACAGAACTGTGGGAGAGAGGATTAGGGCCAGGACACCCTTTAGTAGTTGCAATGGTAATTAGCAGACTCCGAGACTTCTATAGGTAGACAGTCATGCAGGGAAAGGCATCCAGCAAGATACCACATCTGCATGTGTAGACACACTGTTTTCTATGGCAACAATCTTGAACAGTTTCTAACAAAGGTTGTAATGAACTCTTTCACTTCCTCCACAATCTCCTTGTTTAGATCTTCACTCAACTGAACTCCCAGTCTATCACTTAGACCCGCTGATCCACTGCCACTGTCCTGAGCTCTTCCAATCTTCTCACTGAGTATCTTCCTCAAGCGTCACCCCCACGTCCCTGCTGGGTCCCTAGCTTGGCACTCACAAATACTCAAGCATCACCCCACTGGCCTACTCGGTCAATGGCATGGTGCACAAGACTGCTCTGAAAGCATCACCTTCGCTGGCTGGGTCCCTGGCTTGACACATGCTGAAGTTTTCCAATTCTTCACCGTCCCCGGTTGGTGAGAATACTGCTCTGGTACTTGCTTCAGCTACTCACGGTGGTCCCTGGTAACAAGGTGGATGGTCCCTTAGTGGCGACAGCTTCCCCTCTACCTCTGACCCTGACAGGTTCTCCGGCCAGCTGAACCATCACTTCGGGTTGGACTACAAGCTGCAGTCCCAACCCTACGCTGCTCTCCTTCTTCTGGATAGACTCTCAGACAGCCTAGCAACCCGGGGCAGTACAACACATGTCCACCCAGACAGCCGTCCAGGTGGCACAGAACCCTGATCACCTGACCTCACCCAAATAAATAGGCTCTCCGAGCAGGCCAAGGGACCCAAGAAGATCCCTTCCCATTGGCTGAGATACCCCATCTATTCCTAATCTGTCCTTGCAGTACCCTTGTCCTATACAATGCCACCAGATGCCCGGCCATCTAGTGACAAAAGAGAAAAGTGCAGCAATTCCAGAATTAGGGTGGAATCAACTAATCTCCTATCAATTGGCCAAGGAAACTATACCTGGCAGGTAAATTTACTAGCAACCCTGTCTAAACATCAGGGTGCTACAGGTACATTACATACTTATTCATAAGATTAAACTATACATTTTATACAAGGAAATATGATCATATTTAGAGCACAATCACTTTTTTTTTTAAAACAGTAGGCAAAGGTCAGGTAAGTTGAAGATAAAATGGTTCAATAAGTTTTTAGATCTGTATTTGTCAGAAACCATGAATCAGACTGAGACAAAAGTGCAGTTAAAATCACACTTGTTTAATAATAAAAATAGAAAAAAGTAAACAGAGCAACGTAGTCAAATCATAGCCAGAGTTCAGTAACTGGAACAGATAGTCAGACAAGCCAGAACGTCAGAGAGCCAGAGATCAGCGTACTTCAGGACAGGCCAGGAAATCAGGAAACCGGAGAATCAGCGTAGTGGAACAGCAAGCAGGATCAGGAACCACAAGGGATGTTAGCCAAGCAAGTCTGCAACAGGTACACAGAAGAGAGTCTCAGGATGTGTTGACCAAGCTGAAGGCAGAGAGGAACTGAACTGAATAGCTTAAGTAACCAGCAGGACTGAGGAACAGGATATCATCATCAGGTGAGTCACTGTGGAAAAGATTGGAGCTGGCAATTAACCGACAGCTGAGCAGACTCTGCTCCCAGAGTACGGAATTCAATGGTGTTCAACTCTGTTTGATGGACATGAGGCTCTTGGCAGCAGAAGCATAGCCTGCAGGAATGTCAAATACCCTTTTAAAGGAAGCCACAAACTCCGGGTAACTCAGGACAACGGGTTTTTGCTTTTCCTGGGTTTGCCCAGGCCAAGGCTCTCTCAGAAAGCAAAGATATCACGAAAACTACTTTACATATGTCCGTGGGGAATGCCTGGGGCAGCATCCCAAAGTATACCTCAACCTGATTGAGAAACCCTCTGCATTGAACTGGATTACCCCCAAATCGCTGGGGAAGTGGCACGGAACCAGACATACCTCTTATAGAGGTAATGCTCAAGGTGGGTGCCTGCACAGAGACTGGAGCAGCAGCAGGAATGGCTTACAACACAGGTTGTACCAGAGCAGCCACAGTGGGAGATTCCAGGTGAGCCGTGCAATTCAGGAGCGCCTGTAACGCTAAGGCAAACTGATCCATATGGTGATCCTGCTCATCCAACCTGGAAAAAATATTACCAACTAGTGGATTGACTGCATCTTCTGAATTCATTGCCTTGGCCTGCCATGAATCGGACCGAGACAAAAGTGCAGTTAAAGTCATACTTGTTTAATAATAAAAATAGGGGGCGTGGCCAGCATGGCAGACTGAGTAGACGTGCTTGCTGAGCTCTGCTGGGACATAATCCGATATTGACTCCGTTCCTGGGTGGATTTCTTCATAAATCGGTCCCACCGCACCTGTATGCTGTCCAGAACATCCGGGGCCCGAAAAAGGGCAAAAAGCTGAGGTTTCTTGCAGATATTCCTGCCTTGGTGAGTCCGGCCTGTTCACCGCGCGTGGAGCCTGCGCGCCAACACAGTATGGCGTCGCAGACTGACCAGGAGGAGAGCGCGGCGGTCTCCCCGCCTGGAATCCCGGAGGTGATGGCGGCTATTACGACCTGCCAAGCAGCTATTACTACTTGCCAGACAACGCTCACCAACAAGATCGAAGCTGTGCAGCTAGACGTGGGCCTGCTGCGCAGGATCTGGATAAGATTCGCTCCAGAATCACGGAGGTGGGACACCGGGTAGGAGACGTGGAGGACGCGGTGACAACACACGATGCCTCCATCCGGACCCTGCTGACCAAGGTAAAGGCACTCGAATACCGGGCAGAGGACGCCGAAAATCGTAGTAGGCGCAACAACATACGCATTGTTGGCATCCCGGAGGGGGTGGAGGGGTGTAATCCTACAGCCTTCATAGAAGACCTTCTCAAGACCCTACTTCCTGCGGCCCAACTATCCCCCTACTTCACGGTGGAAAGGGCGCACCGCGTGCCGCCGAGGCCTGGTCCGGAGGGGGCCCCCCCCGCACCTTCATTCTTCGCCTGCTAAATTTCCAGGATAGGGATGAGCTGCTGCGTGCCGCCCGCCTGGCAGGCAATCTCCCCTATCGAAACACCAGGCTGATGTTCTTCCCGGATTACACTATGGAGACACAGAGGCAGCGGCGCTCCTTTGATGGCTTGAAAATGGCTCTCCAAAAGAAGGGAATTAGCTACAGCATTATGTTTCCGGCGAAACTGCGGGTGGTCGATGGTGAGAATGTGAGAATTTTTACTAATCCTAAGGATGCGGGTGCATGGCTGGAGACCCTGCCTCCATAAGGAATTGACTTCCCTGGTTATCTAGGGAAGGGATGGGCAGGTTTTTCTCCTTCCTGCTCTTCTGGGAGTCTGTTATCATTAGCTTTTTGCTGGGTCGCTCTCTGGAGGTCGGTGACTTTGCTATATGCTATGTGGGTTGTTATATCGGACAGGACTGTTGTTATCTTTCTGTGCTCACATTATACGTTTTCCCAGGTGGGACATTGAGACTCCAACCCTGCCATGCCGGTGCAGTGCCCCTCAGCAGCTGCTTTCTGCTCTACCCAGGAGTTCATTTTGACTGAAATGGCATGTTATAATTTTTTTTTCCAGCAACTCAGGCCAGGAGACACAAACTTAAGTACTCTTCTTTCTTTAACTTTTTGTTCTATGCAGATCATTAGTATTGACTAAATGAGCCGATCTGCTGCGGCTCACGCCTCCCAATCTATTTAGATTTAGTCATTTGACTTTTTTTGTTAGGGGAAATATGTGCTCCTCCATGTTAGGGGGACACGGGGTGGGGGGTAGGGGTTGGACGACCGTTGTTGTCTGGGCTTCTATGGGTTTATGGGTCACTTTGTTCTTTGTTCGTTTGCACAGTTGGTTGGTCTTTAATATATCTAATCCGTTTTTTGAGTTTTTGATATGCTGTATAGATTCCTCTGGGGGGGGCAGCGCTCTATAGCCCTGCTTTTCTTGGCGACTGCACTGTTTGGTGCGGGGGCGCTGCACTCTCTCAGGGGACCATGGCTGGGGGATGTGAGATGTACTCCTTTGTTCATACTACAATTACCTGATGGCTAATTTTAAGGTACTATCGTGGAATGTCAGGGGCCTCAATTCCGCTATCAAGCGGTCGCTGGTGTTTAAATTTATACGACAACACAATCCCCAAATCTGTATATTACAGGAGACACATTTGGTGGGCTCCAGGGTCCTGGGGCTGAGGCGGGCCTGGGTGGGTGCGCATTACCACGCCTCCTACTCTAACTATGCTAGGGGGGTAAGCGTCCTTGTGCACCGATCTTTGCCTTTCAGGCTGCAGGAGGTCCGGACTGACCCTGGTGGTAGGTTTGTTCTTCTGCATGCCTCAATAGCGGATGTCCCCTATGTCATTGTTGGACTCTATCTTCCTCCCCCTGCGGATTCCAACCTTACTCCACTCGGTGATGCAGATGGCGGTTCAGTATGGGGTGGATAGGGTGCTGCTAGTAGGGGACTTCAACATGGTTATGTCGGATGTCCGGGATAGGCTCCGGCCCTCATCTATCCCTAATTCAGGGTTGTCCCTCTGGGCATCCACCTTTAATATGACGGACCTCTGGCGCCATTTCCACCCCTCTGACTCACAGTATACCTGTCTCTCCTCTACTTACCGTACGTTGTCTCGTATAGACCTGGCATTTGCCTCCGCCGGCCTCCTTGGGGGGGTGGCCTCGACTGAGATCCTCTCTCGCGGCGTGTCTGATCATGCTCCGTTGTTGGTCTCGGTCAGTGTCGCTCCCTCCCGGGACCGAGGGGTCTGGAGACTTTCTAGATACTGGGTTTCAGATCCAGAGACTCAAGAGGATCTACCCGATGAGATATGTAGCTTTTGGTTGCAAAATGTTGAGTCTACAGGTCCATTAACACTTTGGGACACATTTAAGGCCTGGTTGCGGGGAACATATATTAAGAAGATTGCTGCTAGACGGAAGGGATCTGTGCAGGCTCTGCGGCAGTTAGAGATAGAGGCCCTCTCGCGTGAGAGGGTATATACTCAGTCGCCTAATGCGGACACTTACCATGCCTGGCAACACACCCTGAGGGAGTTATCCTTGATGAGAGTGAACAACACAAAGAAGTCCATGCTGGAGGGTGCTCAGAGAGTGTTTGAGTTTGGGGATAAAAATGGCAAGCTCTTGGCCTGGCTGGCCAGGGGACAGCACGCTACTACTCACGTGGGCAGACTCAGAGATGCAGACGGCACGCTACTGATGACCCCTGACTCCATTTGCTCTAGGTTCTTCCGTTTCTATCAGGATCTATATTCAACTAGGGTGACGTACACTAGTACTGACCTGTCTGACTTTTGAGATAGGATCCCCCTCCCAACGCTTGACCCGATCAGGAGTAGGGATTTGAATAAGGACATTACTCTAGAGGAGGTGCAGGCAGCGATGGGTAGTATGCAGTCGGGGAAGGCCCCTGGGCTGGATGGTATACCCATTGAATTTTATTTGGAGAATCAGGAATTGTTAGCACCTAGGCTAACTACTCTCTTTAAGGAATTCTTGGCGATAGGTTCCCTTCCCGAGTCGATGGCCGATGCCGTTGTGGTGCTGGTGCCCAAGCCTGGTAAGGATCCAGAGGAATGTGGTTCGTACAGACCCATCTCTCTTATCAACGCTGATGCCAAGTTGCTGGCCAAAATTCTTGCCTTACGTTTGATCACAGTGTTGGAAGATCTGATCCACCCAGATCAGACAGGATTCATGCCAGGTAAAGGCACGGACATCAACATCCGCAGGCTATTTCTTAACATGGACCACTCTCATGATAATGGAGGCACTCGAGTCATAGCCTCTCTAGATGCAGAGAAGGCTTTTGACTTGGTGGAATGGGGGTACCTGTGGGAAGTGTTGAGGCGCTATGGGTTTGGGCCACAGTTCCTTAAGTGGTTGGGAATGCTATATGGGTCCCCTAGAGCCAGAGTCTGGGCAAATGGGACACTGTCAGAGTTTTTCCTCCTCCAGAGGGGCACCCGGCAGGGTTGCCCCTTGTCGCCCAGCTTGTTTGCCTTGGCCCTTGAGCCGCTGGCGACCATGATTAGGGAGTCGTTCGGGGCCTCCGAGTGGGCCAGCTGGAGGAGAAATTTCCTTTTACGCTGACGACACCTTGCTATACTTACAGGACGCAGATGCTTCTCTGCAGGCAGCTCTGCAGATCTTTGAGGAATTTGGCCGCTTCTCGGGGGTCAGGATTAATTGGTCGAAATCAGTCCTGTTCCCGCTAGACCCTGGGTCCCAGAGAGAGGCCGCTCATACCCCGCTGCTATGGGTCGAGGAGTTCAAATACCTTGGAATTGTGGTGTCGAGGGACCTACGGGACTTTCGCCGCCTCAATTTGGTGCCCCTTGTCGGGAGACTCAAGGAACATTGTAGCAGATGGAGGGATTTGCCCCTCAACCTGCTCGGTTGCATAAACATATTAAAAATGCTGTTTCTACCCAGATTTACGTATATGTTCAGGAACTGCCCGATTTGGCTCCCTTGCTAATTTTTCAGAGAAATAGACGTCTGTATAGGCTCCTTTATCTGGAGGGGATCTTCGCCTAGGTTGGCGAGGTCCACCTTACAGCTTCCAGTCCGCTGTGGGGGGCTCGCGCTCCCCAGCTTACTGGTATATTATTGGGTAGCAATTCTAGTCACAGTTCATTGGTGGTTTATGCAATCCAGGTCGAACGCGGCCACCTGTTTGGAGGCTGCTATCTTGGGTTCGCTTCGGGAGTTGGGGAACCTAGTATATCGAGGTGTGGCTGCATACCCGTCTCTTCCAGGGCCCACCAAGACTACTCTCAAAATATGGACCATAGCTCGTAAGAGATTTATGCGACCAAATTGCTATTCTCTGCTTTGTCCCTTGTGGGGTAACCCCTCCCTCCCCCAGTTCCGGACGATCTCTGACCCGCACCTTTGGGCTGGATATGTCATTAAGACCCTCCAGGATGTCTTCCGCTCTGGAAGGCTGCTGACCTTCCAGGGGCTGGTTGTTCAGTATGGGATACCGGAGCGGATGTTGTTAAGGTATTATCAACTAAGGCATGCAGCTAGGGCCCAGTTTCCCTTGACTATCAGCTTGGCGCCAGATCCTATTGAGCGGTTGTTAGCTCGGGAGGGTCTTCGGAAAGCGCTCTCTGCTCTCTACCTTGCCCTATTAGTAGTTGAATCACCTAGGATTGATGCTCTCTGGGGTAAATGGCAGACTGATATACCTAGCCTAGACAGGGCTACGTGGAAGGAGTGTTTTGAGGATGGGTCAAAGCTGATGATATCCTCCAGAGATAAATTACTGCAGACCAAATTTATACACCGTATTTACTATACGCCTCAGAGACTGCACGGGATATACCCGGAGAGATCCCCTGATTGCCCGAAATGTCACTCTTCTGTTGGTACGTTCATTCACATGTTCTGGACCTGTCCCTTGGTGGCGGAGTTCTGGGCTAAGGTCTTTGAATGTATTAATGTCTGTCTGGCGTTGTCTGTGCCGATGACGCCTGAACTGGCCCTACTTGGGATACACGATGATGACCAGAGGCCCAGATACACAAAGTTATTGGTATCTATGTTGTTATTTTATGCTAAAAAATAAATTCTTAAGCAGTGGTCCTCCCCTGCCCCCCCCCCCAAAGTGGACTCTTGGGACTCCTCTGTTAATGCGATCCTGCCAATGTATAAGCTGACATATATTAGCAGAGGTTGTCCCAGGAAATTTGACCGGGTCTGGCTTCCCTGGGTTCAGTAGGTTTAGAATGTTATCTTTATTGCTTAGGAGAAAAGTCCTTACTGGATTTTGCTTTCCTTGACTATTTTGGCATTGATATTTGTATTGCTGTAGACTACTACTTCTCGCCATGTATTTTGTGTGGGAGATGTCTGTATATTTCTTGTTATTTGATATCTTCTAAATAAAGACCAACCTTTCTTGTTAAATAATAAAAATAGAAAAAGGTAAACAGAACAACGTAGTCAAATAATAGTCAGAGTTCGGTAACCAGAACGGATAGTCAGACAAGCCAGGATGTCAGGGAGTCAGAGATCAGCGTACTTCAGGACAGGCCAGGAAATCAGGAAACCAGAGAATCAGCGTAGTGAAACAGCAAGAAGGATCAGGAACCAGAAGGGACGTCAGCCAAGCAAGTCTTCAACAGGTACACAGGAGAGAGTCTCTGGATGTGTTGACCAAGGCGAAGGCAGAGAGGAACTGAACTGAACAGCTTATGTAACCAGCAGGGCTGATGAACAGGATATCATCATCAGGTGAGTCACTGTGGAAAAAATTGGAGCTGGCAATTACCCGACAGCTGAGTGGCCTGCTCTGAGAAGGAAGGGCTGGGCCCAGTCCTGATAGTATTTTAGACTAGTCCCACATAATTAGCAGTAACTAGGAGTAGGACATTAAAAGAAATGAGAACAAAGGGGGAGGGGGGATGGGAGGTAAAAAACATTAAAAAAAAGTAATCTTCCCTCTGCAGCAATTCCTTATCAAAGTTGTTAGATTTAGAGTGAGTTCCTATACAGTAACCAGGGTGTCCAAGTTTTAAAATGTTTGTCAGAGTCGTTCTTACTAAATGCTGTAAGTTGTTCCATTAGTTGAATTGCACAAACTCTTGCATGGCAATGTGCTAATGTTAGCGGGTCTGCTTTTTTCCAGACAGCAGGTATGCAAGCCTTCACCACGTTCAGGAGGTGTTTGACAAATTAGTTTTTATAATGTTTGAATGATATTTTTGTACCCTAGAAAAGATAGGAGGCTGGCGTATTCAGAAGAGACCAGTCTGTCAAACTCTAATGGAAGTCTTGTCACCAGATCAGAAGTCAGCTAACACTGGGCAGTTCCATAAAATATGTAGCTCCATTTTGTTCCTCCATTTTGAAGCATCACCAGCATAATGGGAACACCTGGAGATTGATTTTATGTAGACTTTAGGGAGTCTTATACCATCTCGTATTTTATACCCATTTTCTTGATAATTATAAGTTAATGACGCTTTTTGAGAAAAAAATAATAATTTTTTACTTTTTGGGTTTGAGAGAATGTTCTGCGTAGGTCTTTCTCCCACTTAATTATGACTTAATAATTACAAAGTTTCTCGAATGGTGTGAGCGCTTGAATAGTTTGATATGTAGGAGGTAGTGATCTTAGGAAAGATCCAAGTTGTGAGCAACAGATATAATCTAAATCAGGCTAAAAGAGGCTTTAAAGTAGAAGTCCACCCTAACACTAAAATTCCTGCATCTACAGATATCCACGATCTAACACTAACCTATCTAGCTCTGTAAAAAAGAAATCAGTATACATACCTTTTTTAAAGCCGATCTGACCCAATCCCACGCTGAGCTTTCTGCTGCAACTTCACTGTGGAGGCGGATGCAGAGGACACATCTGACAACTAAAGCTCCATAGTAAGTCTATGGGTGACGTCACTCCCCATTCATTTCACAGCCATTGTCGGCTGTGTCCTCTGCAGAGCTTCCACGGGTGGAGATTGGATCGGGTTCAAAAAGGGTATGTATACTGATTTCTTATTTACAGGGCTAGATAGGTTAGTGTTAGATTGAGGATGTCTGTAGATGCAGGGGTTTAAGTGTTAGGCTGGACTTACACTATATAAGTCTTGCGTCACTGATTGGTTTATTCTGAGAGGAACAGTGGAAAAGTAAAAAAATACCTTTGGCAGACTAGGTATTAAGTTGAGAGTCTGAACAATAAAGCAGAAATTGGGGTGGGCCAATAATAGGCAGAAGTGGACTAGGGTTTGTGAAAAAAGAGGTTGTCTTGAAAATTGTTTTAATGACTTTAATGGTGGACCCAATTAAGGGATCATTTGTATACTGACAGTTGAAAGTGGTATTCAGGCCAAACCTTCAACGGGTAGGGAAAGTAAAGCTTGTTCTAGGTCTAGCCAGGGTTTAGAATCTTTTTGGGTATACCAGTCTAAGAGTCTCGTTAGATGAACAGCAGCATGATATTTGACTAAATCAGGTAACCCAATACCACCTCTCAGTTTAGGAAGCGTTAAGATAAATCTATTTATTCTAGCCTTTTTTCCTCCCCATAAGTAATTTAAAAAAATGGGTTCATAGGTCTTGCAGATAGTTCTGTCGACTGGTAAAGCCTGTAGCAAATATAATACACGAGGGAGGGCATTCATTTTCAGAACGCTATTTCGTCCGAACCAGGTGAATATCTCTTTATTCCAGTTTTGTAGATCCATTGTGATTTTTTGGGATTGAAGGCAAAAATTCAACTCAAAAATGCATGTTAAAGCGGAAGTAAACCCATCAATTTAACAATTTCAAAAAACAGTTACATTCCCGGCATGCCAGAAATGCTAACTGACACATTGGTTGTGCTCTCAACCCAACTGTGAAACCATCCAATGGCTGGTGCCATAACTGATCACATGTGCAGCATCATGGCAGTTAAAGATTAAACAGAGGCCAAGATGGCAGCTTCCTTGGCTGAAAACGATAGGAAGGTTTACTTCCACTTTAAGTTTGCCGGGATTAGAATGCTTAAGTATTTAACATGAGAGGAGGACCAACAGAAAGGGAAATTCAGATGTTGATATATTTATCTTATAATTAGAATGGGATCCATATGTTTCCAATTCCCGTAAAAGTATGGGTAAATTGGTTTAAGGAGACAAAACAAAAAGAAATAAGGTCATCTGCATATGCAGAGACCCTATAGAGTATATTAAGCCGTGTCAAGGCTGGTGATTGCAGGATTTACCCTAATGGAGCACAGAAATGGTTCGAAAGATAATATAAAAATTAAAGGGGATAAAGGACATCCTTGGTGCGTTCCATTGCTGATTAAGAAGGGTGCAGAAAAGGAATCATGAATGCGAACAGTGGCTGTAGGGTGCGAGTATAAGGCTCTGATTCAAGACAACATATTAGTCCCTAGACCTATGTGAGTCATAGAAGCGATAATGAAGTTCTAGTTAACTCTCTCAAAAGCTTTTTCCCCATCCGCAGAAAGCAGAACAGGGGGTGTTCTTCTTTTTAGCAAAGTGCATGGCATTTAAGACTCGCTGGGTGTTGTCCCTTGCTTTTCTTTCTGGTACAAAACTTGATTGGTCTGGGTGTATGAGGAGTGGGATATGTGCTAATAGGTGACTTGCAATACTTTTGTAAAATGTATTTAATAATGAGATGGGTCATTTCTTTAGGATTTCTTTAGGAATTACTGTGATTGTGGCCTGGAGATATAGGATATGTTAATCTTTCAAGATGGAGTTGAAAGCCATTACAAATTGAGGACCTAAAGTATCCTGGAAGTTTCTATAGTAGGTAAGAGAAAACCCATCTGGGCCTTGGGCTTTTCCCATGTTCAAGCTTTTGAGGGCTAGGTAAAAAAAAATATTTGAAAGTGGATATTCAAGGTCTCGAATAGTTTCCTCGGATAAGCACGGCATACCTGAGTCTTTAATAGAATGAGAAATGGTGGATTTTATTTGAGGTGTAGAGTTTTCACTATTTTGCAGGAGGAAGTTATATACAGTAAACTGGAATAATAGGACCAGAATGTGGAAGCTATTGAAGGGGAACCATTAAAACATTGTTCTGATGCATTTTTTATTTGTGGTATGTACCGTATTTATCGGCGTATAACACGCACCGGCGTATAACACGCACCCCAAGTTTAGGAGGGAATTTTAAGGAAAAAAACTTTTAGGAGGGAAATTCAAGGAAAAAAAACTTACATTTAAATGCAACATGCAGCCTTGCCCAGTGTCCATCTGCAGCCTTGCCCAGTGTCCATCTGTCCATCTGCAGCCGTGCCCAGTGTCCATCTGTCCATCTGCAGCCGTGCCCAGTGTCCATCTGTCCATCTGCAGCCTTGCCCAGTGTCCATCTGTCCATCTGCAGCCGTGCCCAGTGTCCATCTGTAGCCTTGCCCAGTGTCCATCTGTCCATCTGCAGCCGTGCCCAGTGTCCATCTGTCCATCTGCAGCCGTGCCCAGTGTTCATCTGTCCATCTGCAGCCTTGCCCAGTGCCTTTGCGATCGTGTCAGTCCCGGCGGTTTTTAAAATTTGGCACCGATTTCTGTGGAGAGGAGCGAGCGGGGCCGAGTGTACTTCGGCTGGACTCGGCTCCTCTCGCAGTTCCGCCCATCTCCACTGACTGCGCCGCTGACGGAGAAAGCCGAGTGTACTTCGGCTAGACTCGTGTCTGCTCACAGTCACAGGCAGGACTGCGAGAGGAGCCGAGACTAGGCGAAGTACACTCGGCTTTCTCTATGTCAGCGGCGCAGTCAGAGATGGGCGGGACTGCGAGAGGAGCCGAGTAAAGCCGATTGTACTTCGGCTTCGGCTCCGCTCGCTCCTCTCGCTCGTTTTCAGCAGGGGAATTCGACGGAGTATCGGCGTATAACACGCACCCACGATTTTCCCCTGATTTTAAGGGGAAAAAAGTGCGTGTTATACGCCGATAAATACGGTAATTCCTAGTTCTTATATTCCATAGGGCTCTAGCTTACTTGGTTTGTTACCGTACTTATAAAAGGTGATTCGACATCTGAATTTTTCTTTAGCCCTATCAGAAAGCAGCTCATTAAGTTGGTCTCGTAGGGAATTAAAATTGTCTTTAATATCCTGTGCAAGGGTCTGCTTGTGAGTACTTTCAAGCACCCTGATGTGTGCAATCAAAGAATCAATTCATCTGGAAATGTTTTTTTTTCTCTGAGTAACTAGTTTTATTAGAGTGCCCCTTATGAAGCATTAATGTGTTTCCCAGCAGGTAAGAGGGAAAGAGTCAGTACTACAGTAAAAAAAAAAAATTCTGTTTGGGAGAACTTGTGATTTAAAGGTAGTATCTTGAATCAATATTGATTTGATTGCCATTTCCATTGTTTGGATATATTAGGGCCCAACATTAAGGTACAATGTATAGGGACATGATCGGAGATATAAAAAGATCTGAACGATGAGGACTTGAGAAATGGGATAGAGGGTTGATCATATAGTATATAATCAACTCATGAAATAGTATTATGGGATGTAAAAAAGTATGTATAGTCCCAGGGGTGATTAACTCGCCAGGTATCAATCAACTGATAGGAGTGGAGAGTTTTTTGATCCTGCATAGAGCAGAATAGGATAGGTGTGAGGTGTCCCGAGAAACATCAATTAAAAGGTCTAAAACCACATTAAGATCACAGCCTGACGGGCCCCTGTTCTGCTCTGGGACCCAGGTTGGGCGGGGAGCATATGGGGACAATGTAACAAATGGAAGACATTGGGGATGCCCGGGGAGTCTGGGTTTCAAACACACTGTTGGTTACATATGATGTCATATATATACTTCTGAAAATTGAGTTTTCAGGTATTATCCTAGGAATATATGCTTTACCTTATCTGGAAATGTGTAATGATCATATGGTCTGCTTCGGTGTCCCCTCCAATATTACTAAATATGTGGAATGTAAAAGGGAAAAAATGAGAAAATGTCCTGTTTTTTTTGTATTTGTCTTTAATAAAAAAATATCTGATTTAAAAAAAAAGATCACAGCCAATGATATGGGTACCCTCTCTATGCGGAGCAATGGGTTCCAGAAACAGATCAATTGTTGAAATTTGTTGGCCAAAGTGACCTTGCAATTATATATAGTGCCTTTTACTACCAGTAGGCATCCTTCCATGTCTTGGAAAATTTCCGTCTCTTGCCAGGAAACTTGATTAAAGAGCAGTATTTATACTCCTTTGGATTTAGAATTGGAAGAGTTGCTATAATGCACATGAGGATATCTGGGACTGAGCAGGTTAAGGCCTGTGCACACAATCAGAAAATTGAACAGAAAATACAGCTTCCGAAGCGATCGTACGATAATCTGATCATTAGCACACAACTTTCGAGAGCCGATCGCCACAGTTCATCCGAAATTACCTGAAGGGACAAGCATGAAAAATGTTCTCATGCGATACCAGATCATATGATTTTTGTTTAATCAGTGTAGTATTCGTCCAAAAATACAAAATAAATATAATACTGTACAACACATTAAATCACTAACAAATTTTTATTCTGTTGTATGAGAATCTTTGGAACGTTAGTAACCTCCTAGTTTTGATATGGAGACTAGCATGCAAAAAAAAAACGGACGATCATTCATCCGATAATCTCATCATGTGTACCAGGCTTTAGGAGTTCTGTCCAGGCCAAAATGTGTTTTCTGAGGAAACACTACTTGGGCTTTAATACGTTGAAGTTCAGATAACAATTTAGAACATTTTTCTGGTATGTTCAGTTCATGAACAATATAGAAAGAAGTATACTGTATGGATAGCATATGGGGGATAGGGTGTTTGTCAGCTGTAACAAAAGAAAAATCTTCCTGACGTACTGATAGAGCGGTAGAGTGTAGAGGAAAGTGAGTAGACTGGGGAGGCAGATAAAATAGAAAAAAACAATGGGAAATATAGTTGGTAGGGGATTGGAGGGGGAACCAAATTGCGCTAAGAAGGGTTTATCGAAGAGGGTCAGGAACACACTGACCTCTTCGATAATGTTCCGAATAAAGACGCTCCAAATTTAACCCACTTATAAGGTGGAGGAAACGTCTATGTGGGGGAGGATAATGCAATGTAAATAGTGTGACATGAAGGGTGCCGAGGAGATCTGAACTGAAACATCAAGATGCAATCTGACTGACAACATAGTATGCGATGTGTCATTTAGTAAGCTTTCGGCAGTATGACCAGTCAATATATCAACAACTTAACTGAAAAATGAAAACTGAAAGACTGTTACTATATAAAAAAAAAAAAAGAATTACCGTATTTATCGGCGTATAACACGCACTTTTTTCCCCTTAAAATCAGGGGAAAATCGTGGGTGCGTGTTATACGCCGATACTCCGTCGAATTCCCCTGCTGAAAACGAGCGAGAGGAGCGAGCGGAGCCGAAGTCGAAGTACAATCGGCTTTACTCGGCTCCTCTCGCAGTCCCGCCCATCTCTGACTGCGCCGCTGACATAGAGAAAGCCGAGTGTACTTCGGCTAGTCTCGGCTCCTCTCGCAGTCCTGCCTGTGACTGTGAGCAGAGCCGAGTCTAGCCGAAGTACACTCGGCTTTCTCCGTCAGCGGCGCAGTCAGTGGAGATGGGCGGGACTGCGAGAGGAGCCGAGTCTAGCCGAAGTACACTCGGCCCCGCTCGCTCCTCTCCACAGAAATCGGCGCCAAATTTTAAAAAACGCCGGGACTGACACGATCGCAAAGGCACTGGGCAAGGCTGCAGATGGACAGATGGACACTGGGCAAGGCTGCAGATGGACAGATGGACACTGGGCACGGCTGCAGATGGACAGATGGACACTGGGCAAGGCTGCAGATGGACAGATGGACACTGGGCACGGCTGCAGATGGACAGATGGACACTGGGCAAGGCTGCAGATGGACAGATGGACACTGGGCAAGGCTGCAGATGGACAGATGGACACTGGGCAAGGCTGCAGATGGACACTGGGCAAGGCTGCATGCTGCATTTAAATGTAAGTTTTTTTTCCTTGAACTTCCCTCCTAAAAGTTTTTTTCCTTAAAATTCCCTCCTAAACTTGGGGTGCGTGTTATACGCCGGTGCGTGTTATACGCCGATAAATACGGTATATTTATTATGATTTTTTATTGACATTTTGCATCTATATTTACACAAACACAATCTTTCACATACTCTTTTATTACGTCTCTGTATTCCTAAATAAATCTACCACATTCTACATTATCATACAGAGGCCCGCATATACATATAAAGTCTCTTATAAGGGGAAGAATTCTTGAGACATCTACTCCTCCATAAACCCAACCCCCAGCCACTCAGGAAGAAAAAAAAAAAAGGGAAAAAAAATTCTCTCTCCTCTCTCCCCCATCATCTCCACCCACGCCCCAATTAACTAATTTACTAAATAACCCACTTCCAACAACTCCCTCATCTTTGAGGATGCACAGAAAGATTTCCATACTGCGATAAATTTCTCGCTGTTGTCATTTATCATTGCGGTAAATTTTTCCAATCTTTGTAAATATTGCATTTCCTCTACCCACTCTACTACTACTGGGGGGTTAGGAGATCTCCAAAATCTTGGTATTATAGCTCTTGCGGCCGACAAAAGCGTAGGAGTACCTCCTTGATCTCCCTAGCAGAGCTTGGACGGATCGACAGTAAAGCTACCTGTGGCACACATAGCTTCTCTATTCATTATAAAATTATATACGTTGAAAAAAAGGGTACAATTCTTGGGCATGTCCACCACAAATGGAGCAATGTGCCAGACTTTTGAGGAAATATTTTGTGCAGCCTAACCAGATATTAATACCATCTTGATATTAACGTTTTTTTTCTTGTACTTTACTAACTAAGGACATTTTATGTGTCCACATAAATGCTTTATCTGGTATCTTCCTGTGAGATTGTACTCCCCAATTCCCTTTCCCACTCAACTATGTAGCTACGGTACTCTTGGGGTTGAGGCAGAGAGTAGTAGAGCATAAATGGTTGAAATTGGGCAGGGAAGTATTTCAAAGTTTTCTCCTGCTAACGAAATATGAAATCTTTCTTTAGGACATTTACCTCCCCTTCCATTAAGGATACAACCAATGCCTCTGTTTTATGTACAGTATCTCACAAAAGTGAGTACACCCCTCACATTTTTGTAAATATTTTATTATATATTTTCATGTGACAACACTGAAGAAATTACACTTTGCTACAAAGTAAAGTAGTGAGTGTACAGCTTGTATAACAGTGTAAATTTGCTGTCCCCTCAAAATAACTCAACACACAGCCGTTAATGTCTAAACCGCTGGCAACAAAAGTGAGTACACCCCTAAGTGAAAATGTCCAAATTGGGCCCAAAGTTTCAATATTTTGTGTGGCCACCATTATTTTCCAGCACTGCCTTAACCCTCTTGGGGATGGAGTTTACCAGAGTTTCACAGATTGCCACTGGAGTCCTCTTCCACTCCTCCATGGCGACATGAATTATCACAGAGCTGGTGAATGTTAAAGACCTTTCACTCCTCCACGTTCCGTTTGAGGATGCCCCACAGATGCTCAATAGGGTTTAGGTCTGGAGACATGTTTGGCCAGTCCATCACCTTTACCCTCAGCTTCTTTAGCAAGGCAGTGGTCGTCTTGGAGGTGTGTTTGGGGTCGTTATCATGTTTGAATACTGTCCTGCGGCCCAGTCTACGAAGGCAGGGGATCATACTCTGCTTCTGTATGTCACAGTACATGTTGGCATTCATGGTTCCCTCAATGAACTGTAGCACTCCAGTGCCGGCAGCACTCATGCAGCCCCAGACCATGACACTCCCACCACCATGCTTGACTGTAGGCAAGATACACTTGTCTTTGTACTCCTCACCTGGTTGCTGCCACACAGGCTTGACACCATCTGAACCAAATAAGTTTATCTTGGTCTCATCAGACCACAGGGCATGGTCCCAGTAATCCATGTCCTTAGTCTGCTTGTCTTCAGCAAACTGTTTTCGGGCTTTTCTTGTGCATCATCTTTAGAAGAGGCTTCCTTCTGGGACGATAGCCATGCAGACCAATTTGATGCAGTGGCGTATGGTCTGAGCACTGACAGGCTGACCCCCACCCCTTCGAACTCTGCAGCAATGCTGGCAGCACTCATACATCTATTTCACGAAGACAACCTCTGGATATGATGCTGAGCACGTGCAATCAACTTCTTTGGTCGACCATGGCGAGGCCTGTTCTTAGTGGAACCTGTCCTGTTAAACTGCTGTATGGTCTTGGCCACCGTGCTGCAGCTCAGTTTCAGGTCTTGGCAGCCTAGGCCATCTTTATGTAGAGCAACAATTATTTTTTTCATATCCTTAGAGAGTTCTTTGCCATAAGGTGCCATGTTGAACTTCCAGTGACCAGTATGAGAGAGTGAGAGCGATAACACCAAATTTAACATACCTGCTCCCCATTCACACCTGAGACCTTGTAACACTAACAAGTCACATGACATCGGGAAAGGAAAATGGCAAATTGGGCACTATTTGGACATTTTCACTTAGGGGTGTATTCACTTTTGTTGCCAGCTGTTTAGACATTAATGGCTGTGTGAGTTATTTTGAGGAGACAGCAAATTTACACTGTTATACAAACTGCACACTCACTACTTTATATTGTAGCAAAGTGTAATTTCTTCAGTGTTGTCACATGAAAAGATATAATAAAATATTTACAAAAATGTGAGGGGGTGTACTCACTTTTGTGAGATACTGTATATTCACCTTAGTTACTGACCATAGAGAAGACATTGAATTGTTTACACAATGCTGGAAAAGCAATGTGGGGGTTTGAAACAGGTAACAATAGGCACATTTTATATTCTAAATAACTAGGGGTGCACCGAATTGAAATTTTGGTGCCGAAACCGAAAACTGAAACCGAAAATTACAGTTTTTAAAAAATATTAATATTTTTATATACAATTGTATTATATTCTACTTTTTAATTAATATCATCAATTTAAATTAAAATTCATTTATTGTTGGCCATAATTGGCACCTTTCGTGCAAGAAAAGCTCAAGAAAAATGCAGTCTGCAGTCTCTGACCATCTCTTGTATCATGTCCTCAGTCTCTGACCATCTCTTGTATTATGTCTGCAGTCTCTGACCATCTTTTGTAACATGTTCTCAGTCTCTAACCATCCCTTGTATCATGTCCTCAGTCTCTAGCCATCTCTTGTATCATGTCTGCAGTCTCTTACTTAAACTTAAACACACTGCTAATAGTATTAGCAAAATTACCATTCTGTGCATCTCTAGCAGACATTATACAAGAGATCAATGCAGCCTCACCAGTGCCCGTCACATGCAGCCTCGCCAGTGCCCATCATATGCAGCCTCACCAGTGCCCGTCATATGCAGCTTAACTGTGCCCGTCATATGCTGCCTACCTGTGCCCGTCTTATGCAACCTACCTGTGTCCAGCAGCCTCATCAGTGCCCATCATATGCAGTCTACCTGTGCACAGCAGCCTCACCAGTGCCCGTCATATGCAGCCTGCCTGTGCCCAGAAGCCTCATCAGTGACCGTCATATGCAGCCTGCCTGTGCCCAGCAGCCTCACCAGTGCTGGTTATATGCAACCTTTCTGTGTCCAGCAGCCTCATCAGGGCCCGTCATATGTAGCCTACCTATGCCCAGCAGCCTCACCAATGCCCATCATATGCAGTCTGTCTGTGCCCAGCAGCCTCACTAGTGCCATCATATGCAGCCTGCCTGTGCCCAGCAGCCTCACCAATGCCCGTCATATGCAGCCTGCCTGTGCCCAGCAGCCTCCAAAGTGTCCATTATATGCAGCCTGTGTGTGCCCAGAAGCCTCACCAGTGCCTGTGGATGCAGCCTGCCTGTGCCCAGCAGCCTCACCAGTGCCTGTGGATACAGCCTACCTGTGCTCAGCAGCCTCACCAGTGCCTGTGGATGCAGTCTGTCTGTGCCCGGATCAGAGCGGGCCATCTCCGTGTGTGGCGGAGCATATTTGAATTGCCCGGGCCGCAGTAACAATGTCCACCTCCTGTGATCATGTCACATTGATTCAGTGTGCCGTCTATCACAGGAGGCGGGATATTGGTAATGCGGCATGGAAAAGAAGAAAGGTAACAGCGCTCTCTGCAGGGACAACTCAATCCTTACACCAGGTCCATTCACAGGTGCCTCGGCTCGATGTGTCCCAACACTAGGGATGAGCCGAACACCCCCGGGTTCGGTTCGCACCAGAACCTGCGAACGGACCGAAAGTTTGCGCGAACTTTAGAACCCTATTAAATACAATGGACGCGAACATTCAAAATCTAAAGTGCTAATTATAACGGCTAATATGCATGTTATTGTCCTAAAAAGGGTTTGAGGACCCGGGTTCTGCCCCAGGAAACATGTATCAATGCAAAAAAAGTTTTAAAAACTGCCGTTTTTTGGGAGCAGTCATTTTGATGATGCATAAAGTGAAAAAAAAAAAGTGAAATATTCCTTTAAATATCATACCTGGGGGGTGTCTAAAGTATGCCTGTGAAGTGGCATGTGTTTCCCGTGTTTAGAACTGTCCCTGCACAAAATGACATTTCTAAAGGAAAATAAGGCCATTTAAAACTGCTTGCGGCTTTAATGTCATGTCTGGTCCCGGTAATATGGATGAAAATCTTTGAGAAAAATGGCATGGCTACCCCATCAGCCCCCCCCCCCCTACCCCAGCCCATTACCAGCCCCTTTGGGTCTTGTATGGATATGGGAACCCCGCACACAAAATAAAAAAGGCCCTATATACTCTGAACAGCAGTATACAGGCGGTGCAAACAAGACAGGGACTGTAGGTTTGTTCATAAGTAGAATCTGTTTGTAATTTTGAACACGTACATTGTTTAAGTGTATCTCCAGCCAAAAAATCTATTTTTAAGCTTTTTGGAAAACATAGGGAAGGGTTATCACCCCTGTAACATTTGTTTTGCTGTCTGTGCCCCTGTTCAGAACATTTCACCTCACTTTCCATCCCAATGACAACTGTTTTTGAAAAGTGGGGTTTTTATTGAAACAAGGATTGGTGATAAAGCATCAGTAGAGAGGAGACACCTTTTTCCCATATTAACTCTTACAGGAGAGAATTTCCCTTCCTAGGGGTAGATTTCCTCTCACTTCCTGTTGTCTCCTTCCGTTTGCAAGTAGGAGTCGTTTGTAAGTTGGATGTTTAAAAGTATGGGCCTGCCGTATATACTCTGCAGAAATTGACCCCTTAGGTGTTGGTGTTGGCACAACACTGTAAGCACTCACAGTTACTCTTGGTGGGCGCTGGAACGCCCTGCTGTCAACTATTATATCAGGAATTGTAATTACATGCCATTGTTGAACAGTGGTAGGAAAAATTGGGTCTTTGATGGTGGTGCTGGTGCCACAACACTGTAAGCCCTCACAGTTACTCTTGGTGGGTGCATGAATGGGCCCTGCTGTGAATTATTAGATCAAGAATTGTAATTGCATGCCCCTGTTGAACAGGGGCTGAAAAATTGGGCCTTTGGTGGTGGTGTTGGTGGTGGTGTTGTCACAACACTGTAAGCCCTCACATTTACTCTTGGTGGGCGCATGAATGGGCCCTGCTGTGAATTATTAGATCAATAATTGTGATTGCATGCCCCTGTTGAACAGGGGCTGAAAAATTGGGCCTTTGGTGGTGGTGGTGGTGGTGGTGGTGGTGTTGTCACAACACTGTAAGCCCTCACAGTTACTCTTGGTGGGCGCAGGAATGGGCCCTGCTGTGAATTATTAGATCAAGAATTTTAATTACATGCCCCTGTAGAACAGGGGCTGAAAAATTGGGCCTTCGCCACTGGTGCCACAACACTGCAAACCCTCACAGATACTGTACTTGGAGCACAGTAATGAGCCCTATTGCAAAGTATTGCATCAAAAATTATAATTACACGCCCTTGTTAAACAGGGGCAGAAAAATTGGGCCTTAGCCACTGGTGCCACAACACTGCAACCCCTCACAGATACTGTACTTGGAGCACAATAATAAACCACCTGCTGCAAAGTATTGCATTAAAAATTGTAATTACACGCCCCTGTTAAACAGGGGCAGAAAAATTGGGCCTTAGGCACTGGTGCTGGTGCCACGACACTGCAACCTCTCCCAGATACTCTAGTTGGAGTGCAGTAATGAGCCCTGCTGCAAAGCATTGCATCAAAAATTTTAATTACATGCCCCTGTTAAACAGGGGCTGAAAAATTGGGCCTTAGCCACTGGTGGCGGCACCCAGAAACAAAAATGTTTTTCCAAGATATCATCATGAATCGGATCATTGAGGAGGAGGAGGATAGTCAGTCAACATAACAGGACAGTCACTCAGTCAGCATCAGCATCAGTCTAGAAGGGATGTGACATTTGAAAATAAATTATTCTGTTATATCAGCTTCAGGTGCTTGGTAGCTGGTGGTGATCCAAGACTGGTTCATCTTTATGAAGGTCAGTCGATCAACCGAATCGGTGGACAGGCGCACCCTGTGATCCGTGACAAATCCTCCAGCAGCACTGAATGTGCGTTCCGAAAGAACGCTGGATGCAGGACAGGCCAGTAGCTCAATTGCATACTGTGCAAGCTCTGGCCAGTGATCCATCCTTAAGACCCAGTAAGCCAGAGGATTTTCGGTAGGAAAGGTGTCCAAATCTGACCTTGCCCCTAGGTATTCCTGCACCATGTATATCAGACGCTGGTGATGGTTGCTGGAACCGATCATACCTTGGGGCTGCGGACTAAAGAATTGTCTGAACGCATCGGTCAGACGGCCACCTTCCCCACCGCTCCTTCTTTGACTGACCGAAGCCTCAGCAACTCGTTGTCCCAGACCAGGAGTTTGTAACCTCCCAGTTTCTGGGAATGCGTTGCACAGACCTTTCTGCAAGGTCTCCCGGAGTTGTCTCATCCTCTGCTCCCTCTGCAATGGTAAGATAAGGTTCGCAACCTTAGCCTTGTACCGTGGATCAAGGAGAGTGGCCAGCCAGTAATGGTCCCTCTCCTTGATCCGAAGAATACGAGGATCCTTCCGCAGACTTTGCAGGATCAGGGAGGCCATGCAGCGTAGGTTAGCTGAGGCATTAGATCCGGAGTCCTCTGGGTCACTAAGGACAACATGATCCGCAGCCACCTCCTCCCAGCCACGTACAAGTCCACAGGTTTCTTGGGACTGTAAATCATCCCTAAAAGACTGCTGCTGTTGATGCTGCTGAGTGCCAGGCTCCACCTCAATGCTGACACAATCCTCCTCCTCCTCATCCTCTTCCTGTGTGATGGGTGGGACAGAAGGAACACTGTCTGGGTAAAGGGGGCCTTGAGAGGCAAGGAAGTCCTCCTCTTCCTGCCTCTGTTCTGCCTCAAGTGCCCTGTCCATTATTCCACGCAGTGTGTGCTCCAACAGGTGGACAAGAGGTACAGTGTCACTGATGCATGCACTGTCACTGCTCACCATCCTCGTGGCCTCCTCAAATGGTGCCAGGACAGTGCATGCATCCCTGATCATGCCCCACTGGCGTGGTGAAAAAAAACCGAGCTCCCCTGACCCTGTCCTGGTGCCGTAGTCGCACAGGTACTCATTGATGGCCCTCTGCTGCGTGTGCAGCCGCTGCAGCATGGCCAACGTTGAGTTCCACCTGGTGGGCATGTCACATATAAGGCGGTTCTTGGGCAGGTTCAACTCCTTTTGCAGCTCAGCCAGGCGAGCACTGGCATTATAAGATCTGCGGAAATGCACACAGACTTTCCTGGCCTGCCTCAGGACATCCTGTAAGCCCGGGTACCTGCCCAAGAACCGCTGCATCACCAGGTTAAGGACGTGAGCCACACAGGGCACATGGGTCAGTTGTCCCTGTCGGAGGGCGGAGAGGAGGTTGGTGCCATTGTCGCAAACCACCATTCCTGGCTTAAGCTGGCATGGCGTCAACCACCTCTCGGCCTGCCCCTGCAGAGCAGACAGAACCTCTGCCCCAGTGTGGCTCCTGTCCCCCAAACACACCAGCGCAAGCACGGCATGGCATCTTTTTGCCTGCGTACTTGCGTAGCCCCTTGAACGCCTACGGAGCACCGCTGGATCAGAGGACAAAGCACAGGAAGAGGCCATGGAGGAAGAAGAGGGGGTGGAGGAGAGAGGTGTGTCACAACCAGTAGTAGCATTTTGGAGGCGTGGCGGCGGAACAACCTCCAACACTACTGCACCTTGTCCTGCATCTTTCCCAGCTGCCAAAAGAGTGACCCAATGGGCCGTGAAAGAAAGGTAACGTCCCTGTCCATGCCTGCTGGACCATGAGTCAGCGGTAATATGCACCTTACCGCTGACCGCCCTGTCCAGCGAGGCATGGACATTGCCTTCCACATGGCGGTAGAGAGCCGGAATCGCCTTCCGTGAGAAAAAGTGACGTTTGGGAACCTGCCACTGAGGAACCGCACATTGCACAAACTCACGGAAGGGGGCCGAATCTACCAACTTAAAAGGCAGCAGTTGAAGCGCTAGCAATTTAGCCAAGCTAGCATTCAACCGCTGGGCATGTGGATGGCTGGGAGTGAACTTCTTTCGACGGTCCAGCAGCTGGGGCAGGAAAATTTGCCTGCTAGAATCGGACGTCGGTGTACTGCTAGCAGAGTGCCCGCAAGTACTTGGCTGTGACACACCTAATTCTACACCTTCATTCCTCTCAGTGCAGGTTTCAGAGAGGACTGAAGGTATAGTGGGGTTGGAGATCCCAGCTGATGCGGTGCAAGGAGAGGTCCGCTTTGTTCTTTGGTGTGGGTCTTTAAGGTAGGCTTGCCAACGAGCTGCATGGCAGGTCAACATATGTCTGGTCAAGCATGTGGTACCCAACCGGCTGATGTTTTGGCCACGCGATATACGCTTGAGACATATGTTGCAAACAGCAGCTGTGTGATCTGATGCACTCGACTCAAAAAAGCCCACACCATAGAACTTTTTGAATAACGGGCAGAGGCAGCACCCTGCACAGGTGGAGCTCTGCGGTGTGATTCAGTCAGTGTGCTGCCCTTACGCTGGCCCCCGGAGGGCATCCTGCCTCATTGGAGATGTGCCTCCTCCTCATCCTCCTCCTCCTCCTCTCTCCTATTAGGCACCCATGTGGAGTCAGTGACCTCATCATCCCCTCCCTCCTCATCACTGGAGCCAATCTGGCAGTATGCTGCAGCTGCTGGAACATGACTGCCAGATTGGTGTCCTTCTTGAGCATCCCCTCTCTCTGCTCTCACGCTACTGCCTTCCTCTAGCTGGGTATCATCATCAGACCCTTCGAAACGCTGGGCATCCTCCTAGAGCATGTACCCAACACTGTGCTCAAACAGTTCGGGGGACTCCTTAGGAGGACATGGTGGGTCTAGGGAAGGAGTGACTGATGATGACATTGATACCAGGGAAGAGGACGCTTTGGCAGCTGCTTTGCCAGTACTCTGAGCCTGGGTGAGAAAGGATGAGGAGGATGAGGGATTGGTCATCCACTCTACCAAGTCTTCGGCATGATGCGGCTCAACGCGTCCAGCTGCCGAAAATAAGGACAAGCGTGTCCCATGGCCACGTGCTGATGACGATGCACCGCGTCCACGACCAGCACTGTTGTTGGTGGCCTTTTATAGTGTGGGGCGTGTGCTAAACCCCCTGAGCTATAATTGGCCACAGGCAACCTGCCTGTGGCCAATTATGGCTCTCCTAGCTGCCGGCGCTGTGATTGGCCAAGCATGCGGGGTCACAGTGGCATGCTTGGCCAATCACAGCGCAGGGATTGCACTGCGATGGCGCAGTGTATTGTGGGCCGTTCGCGTCACTCGAATTTGGCGCGAACAGCCCAAATCGTTCGATCTTCGTCAAACGATCGAACAGCCGATGTTCGAGTTGAACGTATGTTCGACTCGAACACCGAGCTCATCCCTACCCAACACACTCCAATGCAACAGTAGTAAGAAGAGCCGCCAAGAATGTATTCCTTGAAGTGTCGTTTATTGGTACATCAGAGTGACAATAAAAACAATAATGCTGATCGCAGCACGGAGAGAAGGAGGGAGGGGAGGAGGAGGAAGTGTAGAACTGGGCATGCCAGGATGACACTCCCACAATGGGCGGCACTCGGGGCGGACCCCGCCCCCTTTCGGTATCGGCTTTTTTTTCTTTCGGCCGATACCAAAAACACAATTTTTGCCCAATAACTTTCAGCGGCCGAAATTTCGGTGCACCTCTACAAATTACCTATCTTAATGCCTTGGACCGAGGGGTTCTAATAGCATTGGCAATATGTTCCCTTGCCAAATTATACAGGATAGGTGAAAGGGGGCAGGCCTGCCTTGTACCGTTTCCTATAAATTTCTGATTTGATGACAACCCATTGACTCTTACTCAAGTCGTTGGGGTTTGACATGGCACCAGTATTTTCACCAGGAAACTTGATGGTATCCTTATCTTTTGACAAGGTTTCTGTTTAAAAAAGGCCAACCTAAACGGTCTAACGCTTAAAGGGGAATTTTGTTTATTTTAGCATAGTGCATCAAGGTCAAAACCTTGATTGTATTGTCCTTTGCCTCTCTAGAAGATGTACAGTATAAGCGATGATGTGATCATGATGATGTGACATCAAGCAATTTGTGATACTGGTTTGAAGTGTCGATTTATGACCTTTAATGGGTAAATATATATTGGCTAATGTGAAAGTTACGTTATATAATCTAGAGGTAGGTATCAATTATCTCCCCTCCGGGTCTCTTAGGAAACTTGTACTGGAAGATTAGAATGGAATCCTACTCCTTTTGATTTTTTCTGGGGGTTATCACTTGTGTACCATTGATTATAGTATCTTGATATGAGCTTCGTAACCTTATTTTTTTTTTATTTGTATCTTGAAGGAATAAGATTTGCACTTTCTGTGTGTGCTTTTGATGCAGCACTTGGCTTCTTATTTGAGGGATATTAAAACCCTGAACATTCAGGGAGCAAAAAGCCAACTAAGTATTCTCAGCTTTCTTCCCTGAACTCTAGATAATGCACCCTGCCAAAATGCAGCTCCTTTCTTTTGAGAGGCAAGGGGGCCAAAGGAGAGAGAGAGAGTAGAATAAAAATGGAAAAGGGGGGGTAGGAGGAGGGGGACCCCTCCCCTATTCAACCATCCTCGGTGCAGCACACAATAATCAGAATAAAGGTCCAATTGCTGCTCTACCCAAGCACAGAAAAACACCACCCAAAACATTAAACCAACACAAAATCTTAAAAAGAGCAAAGAAAAAAACATCAAAAAATTTGGAATAAATACCCATTAAACTACCCCTCTGGCCTACAGCAAATCGCAGGGGTTATCCCTATTGGAGAAAAGAGGCAAAGACTACCCGATGTGAGCCAAGGCATCATATTTATAATATATGTAATTTTATAAGCTGGAAAGTGTCCAATAAGGAAAAGAATAGGAAAGGACAGAGGGATGGAAAGAAAAGGAGAATAGAGAAGAAGAAGAAAAAAAAAAGGGAAAACCATAAAGGAGGGTGGGAGGAGAAGCAAAAGGAAGAAAATGGAGAGGGAGATCCTCCCATTCCCCATCATCTGATTATGCTCACACCTCTGCTCCATCGAGCCATCTCCTCCCATATATGAAAACATTTAACCACCCCTGCCATTCCCTGCTAGGCAGAACTCTGTATTTACTTTATCACAAGTTCGAGCCATCTAAGGAAATAATTATCTACTTAAAGTGATATTAAAGGTTCAGTTTTTTTGTTTTTAAATAACAAACATGTCAGCGGCTCTCGCTGCTTCTCCCTGCATTAGATAACCCTCTCTGGGAATCTCTCTCACGAGGGGGTTACCTTGCGGGCGCGCTCCTGTGTCATACACTCGGCAACCATAGACGCTGAGTGTATGACTCGGCCCCGCCCCCCGGCGCCCGCGTCATTGGATTTGATTGACAGTAGCGGGAGCCAATGGCTGTGCTGCTATCAATCTATTCAATATAGAGCCGAGAACCCATGGAGAGAGCGACGCGGGATTGCGCCCACGGATCCCAAACAAAATTGACGTCCTTTTTTTTCCACAAATAGAGCTTTCTTTTGGTGGCATTTGATCACCTCTGCGGTTTTTATTTTTTGCGCTATAAAAAAAAATAGAGCTTTTTGCTATAAAAAAGTATCCCCTAAAAATATATAAAAAAACTTTTTTTTTCCTCAGTTTAGGCCGATACGTATTCTTCTACATATTTTTGATAAAAAAAATCGCAATAAGCGTTTATTGATTGGTTTGCGCAAAAGTTATAGCGTCTACAAAATAGGGGTTAGAATTATGGCATTTTTATTATTATTTTTTTTTTTCTAGTAATGGCGGCGATCTGGGATTTTTTTTTTGTGACTGCGATTTTATGGCGGGTACATCGGACACTTTTGACACATTTTTGGGACCATTGTCATTTTTACAGCGATCAGTGCTATAAAAATGCACTGATTACTGTGAAAATGACACTGGCAGTGAAGAGGTTAACCACTAGGTGGCGCTGAAGGTGTTAAGTGTGCCCTAGTGAGTGCTTCTATCTGTAGGGGGGATGGGCTGTGTGTGACACGACAGTGATCACCGCTTCCGCTTACAGGAAGCTGTGGTCACTGTCCTGTCACTAGGAAGACTGGGGAAATGCTTGTTTACATCAGCATTTCCCCCTTCTTCCTCACCGTGACATGATCACGAGTACCCGCGGTCGGAGTCACGGAGCTCGCGGGGGAGCGTGCGTCCACAATGCCGCTTCTTTTTTTAATTTTTTATTAAGGCATTTTATATAAGACATACAAACATTGAAAAGGGTGACCTTGGCAAGACACCAGGCCCCTCTACGACCAACATGGTCAACAATACACAACTAGCACCATCTACCAAACATAGGTAGCTGACCGCGTGTAGTTACTGAAAAAGAAAAAATCTAACCCTCCCCCCAACCACCCAGAACTCAGTTCACCACATTTTTCAGATGGCAAATACCCAATAATAAGGGGATACAGGGGTCTACCTACCCCAGGCATGCATTCATGGCTAACAAAATAAAAAATAAAAATATGACATACTTTTCCATCATCAGCAGACTAACACCATTACCAAAGGACTGACCAGCAAGCACAAAATGTCACCCCTTAGCCTATCAGGGCAATATCAGTGAACCTACCAAATCTGGCCTGGGGGGTCCATGGTACCTAGCAAGCTAGACAACTATCCACCTAGCCAACAGTTGTATCAGAATTAAAACAGGCTTGCCAAACTTTGTCAAACTTTTTTTCACACCCCCTGGAGAGATACGTCGCCTTGTAGTAGGGCAGCATGGAATTCACATGCCCCTTCCAAAAAGCAATACTTGGGGAAGCAGGTTATCTCCATTTGAGCAAAATGGCCTTCCTCCCATAAAAGAATAGGATGTTCAGTAACGTCCTAAGAGCTCTGGAGGGGACTACCTCCTCTACCAGGCCCAAAAGGCATACCCGAACTGACAGGGGGATCACAATGCCGCTTCTTAAAGGGGACGTATATATACGTCCTTTTGCCTGCCCGTCCCATTCTGCCAACGTTTATCTGCGTGCGGCGGTCGGCAAGCAGTTAAGAGCATTGGACGGAAGTGACGTGGAGACAGGTCAGAGTCACGGAGCTTGCGGCGTGCGCGTCCACAATGCCGCTTCTTAAAGGGCAACATATATATACGTTGATCTGCCCAGCCGTGCCATTCTGCCAACGTATATCGGCGTGAGCTGGTCGGCAAGTGGTTAATGAGTCTATAACATTGCATTTACTTATGATAAAGAATTGATACATATATTGTTTCTTGGGAGACAAATGGGGCTTTCTTGTGGCCCTAAAGTCCTCTGAGATTTTTTAAAATGTATTTGTATTTAATGGGGAAAAACAGTAAAAATCGGAAGCAAAATAAATTTTTTCAAGTTTGATCAGTAATATTTTAAACAGATGTACCATTAGCATGGGGAAAACATACATTTTATTCTGCTGCTTGTTCTTTTTACTGCAACCATAAAATGTAATTTTTGGTACAAAGCATGTTAAAGTTATTTACAAAAGAAATAGTTTTTTTTTGTATATATTTAATTTTCCCCATAATGCATCAGTAATTTAAAGTTCTTATTGATTTAAGATAAAAAAGATATACCCTAAACCACATATTTTTACCAGTAAATCCTTAAAGATAACAATGTATATATGTGCTTTATAATATTTTTTTCCAGCAAATAATTTAAAATAGAAACATGGAACAAGAGATAAAATTAAATAGTGCTAATACAGGTTTAAATTAATGGGTTAAAGTGAAGTTCCACCCTGAAATTATTATTTTTTTTACCAAAAATCTAAAAAAAATCTAAAAAAAAAAATGCTATGCGGAAGTTCCTAATCTGCCTCTTCATCCTCCGCGGCTGGTCTTCTTCCTCGTCCTACTCGCGGTGTCTTCTGGTGAATGGGGTGCGCTGTGTGTGTCCCAGAGAGCAGCCGGCCCATTCACAAAGCGCCACGCATCTCGCGTATGCACAGTAGGAAACGGGCAGTGAAGCCGCAAGGCTTCACTGCCTGTTTCCCTTAGTGAGGATGGCGGCGCGGGGACCTGCCGCGATCGAGTGATCGGCTTTGGGGGGGGGCGACTTTGCGGGCGCCTAGGACAGGTAAGTGTCCTTATTAAAAGTCAGCAGCTACAGTGTTTGTAGCTGCTGACTTTTAAAAAAACTAAAAAATTGCGGGTGGAACCCCACTTAAAGTAATAAAATTAGAACATGTCCTGGTTAATTAAGAGTTAACTAACTCCATGTGCACAAAATAAACATTATTCTGTCAGCTGCAGCTCTCACACTCACTGATATCTGACAGAGAATGGAGAAGATAAGTCAGCTACTGTGTTACTTTTTGGTTTACTCTTTGTTTTGGTTTGAAATGTTACACTGAACGCTCACTGTGATTGGCTGTCAGAGTGATCATTCCATGAGGAAGGCTTCTGATCGGCTCCCAGTCATAGGATCATCTTTCTACAGACACCAGGTCTCACGGGGCTGTGCACAAGAGCGAGCAGGAGATATTAAACTGCAGGACATACATGAGACGCCCTGTGTACAGAGGAGGGGGTTTTATGGACTTGTGAAAGACGCTGAAGGTAGGCAACTGGTTAGCTTTCCCACCTATTTTACATATAAAGGAGAACTCAGCGAATTACTTTACTGCTGAGAGGGATTATTCTGATTTAAAAAACATCTTAAAGGGACTTCATCCTTCACTGCATGCCAACGTAAGTGCCCCAACTAAGCTGGCAGAAGAACCCAATACATAGTTTAGTTGTGAGTGTTAGCTCTGACCAATTTTCTGAAGCTTAAACTTAGTCTCTTCTGTCTGAGGTCTACAAGTGAGTTAGCCTTGTGTTTTGTTACTCCTCTGCTCACTTGGGGAAAATCCCTCAGTCAGTCTGAGAGCTATCGCTTACACCTTCAGTCCTGCAGGATGGGCGGGTGTGTTTTGAAGGGGTACTGTACTGTGTTGCATTGTTCCATTGCTGTACTACCTCGCTTATCTATCATTTTGGTTAACTGTATTCTTTGCCTGCCATACTATTCTTTGATCTTAATACAACCAAATCATTTGTTTTACAAGTGTATGGTAATTTGTTTTCTTTCTGTGACAGCCGGGAGACTACCAGGCCAAGGTACTTTGGTGGTGTCAGCAGGGGTGGTGCTCTGCTCAGGGTTCAGTGACAAACAGAGAACCAAAATATTCTAGTGGCTCCTGCTGGAGTAGTGCTAGAATTGCAAAAAAAAGCTTTTTTTTTTTTTAAATCTTTTAATGGGTTATATGTAACTTGTTATTTTTGCTGGAGTTCTGCTTTAAGATGAACAATCAATAAATATCCTCTGCAGAACTCCAAATAAAAGAACTGGCATTAAGCACAACTCTTCCTTCTGTCTGTCATGTGAACTCTGATGTACCATATTTATCATTAACATTAAGAGGGAAGTTTCAGGAAAAAAACTTTCCACAGCCCCCTGCGTATAACACGCAGGCACAGTTTACCCTCTATTTTCAGGGTAAAAAAGTGAGTGTTATACGCCAATAAATACAGTAATTCCTGAGTTGCTACAAACATATGGAAAAAAATCCTGCAAGCAGTGCTGGGCTGGTTTCAAAAGGAGAAAGTATTTCCCTGCACAGCCCTGCCACAAGAAGGGGTAACTTGTTAACCACTTAAGGACCACCCACTGCATATATACTGCGGCAGGGTGGCCCTATTGCGCGAAACGACATACTCGTACATCGTTTCGTGCACGAAACACAGTGGGGGAGCCGATGTGTGGGTCCGGCGGCCACCCGCGATCGCTCCTTTAGAGAGGCAGAACGGGGATCTACCAATGTAAACAAAGCAGATCCCCATTCGGACAGGGGAGTACAGTTAGATCGCTGTTCCTAGTGATTAGGAACAGCGATCTCTCTGAACTCCCAGTCAGTCCACTCCCCCCACAATTAGAAACACCTCCCTAGGACACACTTAACCCCTTGATCCCCCATAGTGTTAACCCCTTCCCTGCCAGTGTCATTTATACACTGATCAGTGGATATTTTTTAGCTCTGATCACTGTAATAATGTAACTGGTCCCAAAAAAGTGTCAAAAGTGTCCAATCTGTCCGCCGCAATGTCGCAGTCCCGCTAAAAAAATCAATGATCACCGTCATTACTATTTTGTAGACGCTATAGCTTTTGCACAAACCAATCAATATACGCTTATTGCTTTTTTTTTACCAAAAATATGTGGAAGAATAGGAACTGATGAAGAAATTGTTTTTTTTTTTTAATTGGATATGTATTATAGCAAAAAGTAAAAAATATTGGGCTGTCGGTCTTTTTTTTGTTTATAGCGCAAAAAAATAAAACCGCAGAGGTGATCAAATACCACCAAAAGAAAGCTTTATTTGTGGAAAAAAAGGGCATCAATTTTATTTGGGTACAGCATTGCACGACCGTGCAATTGTCAGTTAAAGTAACGCAGTGCCGTATCACATAAAATGGCCTGGTCATTAAGGGGGTAAATACTTCCGAGGCTGAAGTGGTTAAAGGAGAACTGAAAGCAAAACTTATTTTTTTCATTTTGGATAGAGTAAGGAAGGGTATAACCCCTGTCAAGTTTTTTATGTGTTCATACCTCCCAACTTTCAAAGGTCCCACCGCGGGACATTCAGATCTCCCTTCTCCCCTGCTAATGAAAGTTGTTGAGCAGGGGGGGGGGGGGGGTGCCGCAGGACATGTAAAAAAAAAAAACGTCCCCAAACGCGGGGGGGGGGGCCCGAGCACTGTTTTGACCACCAATCTGGGGGGGGGGACTTACCTGCTGGTTGCTGTTTCCTCCTCTTCATGCTTCCTGCTGTGCGGGAAAAAGGGATTTTTATAACAGCTTACCTGTAAAATCCTTTTCTTGGAGTACATCACGGGACACAGAGCGACTTAGTCATTACTAATGGGTTATATAGTTTACCTTCAGGTGCTGGCACTGGCAACTTCCAAACCGGAAGTACCCTCCCCTATATAAGCCCCTCCCATCCGGGAGCACCTCAGTTTTGTAGCAAAGCAATAAGTGTCCCAAAAAGAGGGGTGGGAGCTCTGTGTCCCGTGATGTACTCCAAGAAAAGGATTTTACAGGTAAGCTGTTATAAAAATCCCTTTTTCTTTTTCGTACATCACGGGACACAGAGCGACTTAGTCATTACTAATGGGACGTCCCAAAGCAATGCCAAATGAGGGGAGGGATACATAAGCTGGGCGCCATCAGGCATGAGGATCTTTTGCGGCCTGCAACACACTGCGCCCAAAGGCGACATCCTCCTGACTTCTAACGTCTACCTGGTAGAATCTAGTAAACGTGTGTACCGAAGACCATGTTGCGGCCTTACATACTTGAGCCAGGGAGGCCTGGTGATGCACTGCCCATGAAGTTCCAACTGCTCTCGTGGAGTGCGCCCTAACTTTGAACGGAGGCGGTCTCTTTCTCAAGCCATAGGCTTGTATTATGACCCGTCGAATCCACTTGGCTAAAGTAGATTTTGATGCTGCCTGACCCTTTCTAGGGCCTTCCGGCAGAATAAACAAAGTATCCGTTCTGCGAATCTGAGCAGTGGCTTTTAGATAAGCTTTAACTGCTCTTACTACATCCAAAGAATGTAATAACTTTTCCTCTACCGAGCTAGGTTTGGGGAAAAAAGAAGGAAGAACCACATCTTGGTTCAAATGAAACCTCGATACCACCTTGGGAAGAAAGGCTGGATGAGGACGTAATACTACTCTGTCCTTATGGACAACCAGATATGGCTCCTTACAGGACAAGGCGGCTAATTCCGATACTCTTTTAGCCGAACAAATGGCTACTAAGAAAATCAATTTCCTGGTGAGAAGAACCAAGGAAATGTGTTGCAATGGTTCAAACGGTTGTTTCTGTAGAACCGACAGAACCAGGTTTAAGTCCCATGGACATATGGGAATACTAACCGGAGGGCTAATATGCATCACTCCTTGTATGAAAGCTTTGACTAGTGAATGCGAAGCCAAGGGCCTTTGAAAAAATATTGACAAGGCCGAAATCTGACCCTTGATAGTACTCAAGGCCAGCTTCCTATCTACAGCCCACTGTAGGAAGTCCAAAATCCTACCTATCACGTACTTACGTGGATGCCATTTCTTGGCCTCACACCACGTAATGTACGCCTTCCAGATCCTATAATAGATCTGCCTGGATACAGGCTTCCTGGCATTGATCATGGTAGATACCACAGAATTAGAGAGCCCTCTCTTTTTCAGAATGTGGGCTTCAATAGCCAGGCCGTCAAACCTAGGGCTGGTAAGGAAGGGTGGTATATCGGTCCTTGCGACAGCAGGTCCGGACGATGTGGGAGGGTCCAAGGACTCCTTACTGACATTTTTACAATCTCCGCGTACCATGCCCTTCGGGGCCACGCTGGAGCCACCAGAATCACTGGTTTCTTTTCTACCCTGATTCTGCTGAGTAATCGCGGTAACAATTGTGGCGGTGGGAATGCATATATCAGCTTGAACTGATCCCAAGGGAACACTAGGGCATCCGAGCCGCAAGCTAGGGGATCCCTTGTGCGAGACATAAATCTGTCCACCTTTGCGTTGAATCTGGATGCTAGCAGATCTACATCCGGTGTTCCCCACCGCTGGCATATTGCCTGGAAAACCTCAGGGTGAAGAGACCATTCCCCCGGGCATAATTGTTGGCGACTTAAAAAGTCCGCTCTCCAATTTTCCACTCCTGGGATGAAAACCGCGGATATGGCTGGGACATATCTTTCTGCCCACTCCAGGATGCAATTTGCTTCCCTCTGGGCTGCACGACTCCTGGTGCCACCCTGGTGATTGATATATGCCACTGCTGTGGCATTGTCTGATTGAATTCTGACAGGGGACCCTTGGAGTTTGGATGTCCATGCTACTAGGGCATACCGGGCTGCTCGTATCTCTAAGAGATTGATGGGCAGGGCCTTTTCTGCTTCTGACCACTTGCCCTGGAGAGACCATTGCTCCAGTACTGCCCCCCAGCCTATGAGGCTGGCATCTGTAGTGACCACCTTCCAAGAAACCGGACTGAAGGGTTTCCCTTTTTCCAGATTCTGGGGCACCAACCACCAATGGAGGCTCTTGCGAACGGAAGGGGACAGGGACATTGGTAAGTCTAAAGCCTGAACTTTTTTGTTCCAGGCTGACAGTATGGCCCTTTGCAAATTCCTTGAGTGGAATTGACCGTAGGGTACCGCTTCGAATGAAGCCACCATTTTTCCCAGCAGCCTCATGCACAGGCGTATGGATGGTTTTCTTTTTGTACCCACTAAGTGGGTCAAATCTTTTAAAGACGACACCTTCTCTGGAGGTAAGAAAATCTTTCTCTGATTTGAATCCAGCCTTAGCCCTAAGTATTCCAGACTTTTGACTGGTCTTAGAGCTGACTTGTCCCGGTTGATAATCCAACCGTGATATTCCAGATACTTGATTGTCTTGTGAATAGCTACTTCCAGCTTTTCCACTGAGTGGTCTATTAGTAGCAGGTCGTCTAAATATGCCATTATCGTTACACCTTGTGTTCTTAGATTGGCCAATAGTGGGGCCAGAACCTTTGTGAACACTCGTGGTGCTGTGGCCAGACCGAAAGGTAAGGCTCTGAACTGAAAATGGCGCCCTTCTACTGCAAAGCGTAGAAATTTCTGGTGGGCCGGAAAGATGGGAATATGCAGATAAGCATCCCTTATGTCGATCGAGGCTAACCATTCCTGCCCTTGTAGGGCGGTGGCCACCGATCGGATCGACTCCATCCGAAAAGTCCTGATATTTAGGAACTTGTTTAGCCCTTTTAGATTTAATATGGGCCTCACGTCCCCATTTGGTTTGGGGACTGTGAAAAGGTTTGAGTAAAACCCGAATCCGCTTTCTTCCAGGGGAACCTTCATGATTACACCTTGGAGCAATAGTTGTTCTAGTGCCAGAAGGAGGAATCCTCTCTTCTGGGGATCTCTTGGCACGTTTGACCTCATAAATTGGGCAGGAGGAGTGCCTTTTAACTCCAGCTTGTATCCCAGACTTACTGCGGAGAGCACCCATCTGTCTCTGATGGTGTCCCGCCAGGTCTCTGTGAACAACTGAAGCCTTCCCCCCACCCGATTGAGTGGGGGCAACGCTTCATGACTTAGGGGGAGGTTTTGTACCTCTCTTGATCCAGGGCTTCTTGTTACCCTGTGATTGTCCCTGATTTCTGCCCCCTGAATTTGACCGCGGAGGCCATCGGAACTGCTTCACAGCCGATGTGCCCGGGACTGGAGAAGTAGGCCTCTTAAAAGAAGGACTTCTACTCTTGTTCTTAACCGGTAAGAGTGAACTTTTACCGGCAGAAATTTTCTGGATATATTTGTCCAGATCTTCTCCAAATAAGCGTTCTCCATGAAATGGGAAGCTAACCAGCAGTTTCTTACAGGGAGCTTCAGCAGACCAGTTTTTGAGCCACAGAAGCCTACGCATATGTACTACAGACAGCGTAAAGCGGGAGGCCTGTTGGATTGTATCCTTTATGGCGTCCACCGCAAAACACAAGGCTCTAGGCAGGTCAGCTAGGGCAAGAGCCTGCTGATCTGGTAAGTCCCTTAAGACTTGTTTCAACTGATCTTTCACTGCTTGGCAGACTCCAATCGCTGCGACCGCAGGTTGTGTCACCATGCTTGCTGTAGAGAAAGCAGATTTTAGTAAAGACTCCAATTTTTTATCTATTGGGTCTTTGAACATTGGAACATTATCTACTGGACATGTCAGTGATTTGTTCACAGAAGAGATGGCTGCGTCCACTGTAGGGACCCTCCATTTTTTTATGAACTTATCCTCCATGGGATAGATCACCGGAAATCTCTTGGGGGGAGCAAATATTTTATCAGGATGCTCCCAATCCTGGTAAATAAGCCCTTCTAATAAAGGGTGGATTGGGAAGGAACAGACAGCCTGGGGAGCTTTTAGCGACCCCAGCGAGGAAACCGTAGTGGTTGGTGGTTCCGCCAGAGGCATTTTAAATGCTGATCGGACCATGTTAGTCAGAGACTGAACCCATAATCTTTCAGCCTGAGATGCTGAGAAAGGTTCTTCCACTGTTGATTCCTCCATAACTGAATCAACCTCATCCTGATCCCCTTCAGGTAGGTCGATCTCTGTGTGGGGCTGTTCCTCCACTAACAGGCACTCTGAAGGAGGAGACGGAGATCGGACGCGCTTTCCCTGTGACAGGGAAGCAGCGATCAATGCTGTTAATCTCTCTTCCAATCCTCCCAGAGTTGAGGATAAAACCTCCTCTGTTATATATACAGGAGCAGGTGGACTGGGGACAGCCGCAGCACCAGGCACTCCTGCGGGGTTTCTACGGCTACTGACCTCTAAATTCTCAGGGGAGATTGGTGCAGTACAAGCATGCCCAATATCCTCAGAGCCCGATGGAGACCCCTTTGGCTTCCTGGAAGACTTATTTCCGGAGCGTCTGGACGACATATCCTTTAAGCACAAAGCTGAGGTATTCCCGTCGTCATACACCAATTTTGCTGGTAATAGTCTAACACAGTTGCTGCTATATACCAGCTGGTGTCCACTAAAGTGCCTTTCTATGGGGATGCCTGCATCAACCGCCTCTGTGTGCCACTGTTTGTTGCTAGCTCTGTTTGCATCCAGCTGACACTTGTACTGTGTCTTTATACAAGCTGGGACGCCTGCACATGCGCAGAAGCGCCGTGGCGCGCATCGAGCGTCATCCACCCGCCCCGCCCCTTTTTTTTCATAGGAGGCGCGTGCACGCGCCCGCACGCGCGCCTGTGTGCCATTGGCGCCCTTTTCGAAAATCAAACAGGGACTAGGAGCCAGGGCCCTTTTTGCCGGAGGGCCTGTGCGGTGGATGAGCGCAGCAACAGGGCAGAGGAAGTGGATTCCCACAGAGAAACTTACCAACTGCCTGGATCTTTTGACTTGAGAAAACCAAAGATCCACATGACAAGAAAAATGGACCACAGCGGCCTCTAGTGGTTTAACACAGGTACCGCGGTCCTCTTTTTTTTTTTTTTTTCTTGACTACTATTAAAATTTTACATTTTCAGTAGTTACAGGCATACACAGATATTAGCGGGAATACCGTTAGGTAACAGACAGAAAGACAAATTAGGCTTGGGGGTCCCCCAATAGAACCAAGTTCCTGGGGGCCCCCACTTACCTGTTCTCCGCCGCAGGACTCTGTTTGGTCCACAGAAGCCCAAACTTCACCTATCACGGCAGGCATTGTAATTAAACCTTCAGGGACCGGGTTCCCAAGGATTCCACTCCCCTGGACCTGTATAGCACCCTGCACAGACAACATCTTGGTCGTGGGTATGACCAGAGCTCTGGATCCCAGGGTCCAGCCCTCCTAAGAGAGGCATTACAGGCAAAACCTTGCTCTTCTGCTGCAAGGCCCGGGTACCGACCGTTTAGCTATGAAGCTTTTTTGGTGGGATCCGGAACAGCTTACTAAGGCCCAAAAGAACCTGTACGCAAGCCCAGTGAAAACACATGTTACTCTTTGGCCAACACCTTAGACACTGGCAAAAAACTGAGGTGCTCCCGGATGGGAGGGGCTTATATAGGGGAGGGTACTTCCGGTTTGGAAGTTGCCAGTGCCAGCACCTGAAGGTAAACTATATAACCCATTAGTAATGACTAAGTCGCTCTGTGTCCCGTGATGTACGAAAAAGAAAGATGACACTCTTCCCGCAGAATCCGTGCCAGTTGGGAGGTATGTGTGTTTAACTGGGGAGATCCCCCTTCACTTCCTGCCACAACAGGAAGTGAGAGAAAATAACTCCAAAGTCAAAGAATTTCTGGTTGTCACCAGACCTGGTGTTCCCATTGGAGGATTTTTCCTTAAGTCCTGTTCTGGAGGCCACTCAAAATTTGTTGTGTTGTGCAGAGATGGTATTCTGCATACCTTGGTTGTAACGAGGGGTTATTTGAGTTACTGTTGCCTTTCTATCATCTTGAACCAGTCTGTCCATTCTCCTCTGACATCAACAAGGAATTTTCGTCCACACAACTGCCGCTCACTGGATAGTTTCTCATTTTTGGACCATTCTCTGTAAACTCTAGAGATGGTTGTGCATGAAAATCTCAGTAGATCAGCAGTTTTTGAAATACCCAGACCAACCCGTCTGGCACCAACAACCATACCATGTTCAAAGTCACTTAAATTCTCTTTCTTCTTCATTCTGAACTTCAGCAGGTCATCTTCGCCACATCTAGATGCATACATGCATTGTTGCTACCATGTGATTGGCTGATTAGCAATTTGTGTTACCAAGCAATTGAAGAGGTGTACCCAATAAAGTGGCCGGTAAGTGCAGGGCCGATCCGCCCTATACGCGGACTACGCAAGCTGCGTAGGGCCCCGAGTAATACTCGGGGCCCCGCGCCGCCGCTAGAGGTCCGCGGCCGGCGGAGATAATGTCTCCGCCGGCCGCCATTTTCCCGAAGACCAGGATGAGAAGGGAGGGATCCTGCCGAAATAGCGCTGCGGCGCCGCCCGCCCCCGCCCCCGGTCTGTCTGTCATCTGAGACTGTGACCTGTGGAGGAAAGGGGTGGGCGGTGCCGCAGCTCACTGTAGCCGGCCGGCTCCGCCTCCAATTTGTTCCCCCTCGCCGCTGCTGAGCTATAGAAGGGCTCAAAGGGGGGGCGTGCTCCTAACTCGCTGAGTGTCACTATCTCCTGAGGTCCGTCTCTCTCATCCTCTCTTTTAGCCGCCCCCCCTCCTCAATGTCAGCCGCCCCCCCCTCCTCAATGTCAGCTGCCCCCCCTCCTCAATGTTAGCCGCCCCCCCTCCTCAATGTCAGCCGCCCCCCCTCCTCCATGTCAGCCGCCCCCCCTCCTCCATGTCAGCCGCCACCCTCCTCAATGTCAGCCGCCCCCCCTCCTCCACGTCAGCCGCCCCCCCTCCTCCTCCACGTCAGCCGCCCCCCCCTACTCAATGTCAGCCCCCCCTTCCTCAATGTCAGCCGCCCCCCCCTCCTCAATGTCAGCCGCCCCCTTCCTCCTCAATGTCAGCCGCCCCCCCTCCTCAATGTCAGCCGCCCCCCTCCTCAATGTCATCTGCCCCCCTCCTCAATGTCAGCCGCCCCCCCTCCTCAAGGTCAGCCGCCCCCTCTCCTCAATGTCAGCCGCCCCCCCCCCTCCTCCATGTCAGCCGCCCCCCCTCCTCAATGTCAGCCGCCCCCTCCCTATTCAATGTCAGCCGCCCCCCCTCCTCAATGTCAGCCGCCCCCCCCTCAATGTCAGCCGCCCCCCTCTTCTCTGTCAGCAGACCCCCCCTCTTCTCTGTCAGCAGACCCCCCTCTTCTCTGTCAGCAGACCCCCCCTCTTCTCTGTCATCTTTCTCCTGCCTGCCTTCATACAGCAAGTGGCAATCTGCTACATGTGGCAGGTGAAGTGGCAAGTGACAATCTGCAACGTGTGGCAGGTAGCGTTGTGGCAAGTGGCAAGTGACAATCCGCAATGTGTGGTAAGTGACAATCCGCAATGTGTGGCAAGTGACAATCCTCAATGTGTGGCAAGTGACGTTGTGGCAAGTGACAAAACGCAATGTGTGACGTCGTGGCAAGTGACAACCCGCAATGTGTGGCAGGTGGCGTTGTGGCAAGTGACAATCCACTACATGTGGCAGGTGAAGTGGCAAGTGACAATCTGCAATGTGTGGCAGGTAGCGTTGTGGCAAGTGACAATCCGCAATGTGTGGCAAGTGACGTTGTGGCAAGTGACAAAACGCAATGTGTGACGTTGTGGCAAGTGACAATCCGCAACGTGTGGCAAGTGACAACCTGTAATGTGTGGCAGGTGGCGTCGTGGCAAGTGACAATCCGCAATGTGTGGCAGGTGGCGTCGTGGCAAGTGACAATCCGCAATGTGTGGCAGGTGAAGTGGCAAGTGACAATCTGCAATGTGTGGCAGGTAGCGTTGTGGCAAGTGACAATCCGCAATGTGTGGCAAGTGACGTTGTGGCAAGTGACAATCCGCAACATGTGGCAAGTGACAATCCGCATCTGGTGGCAGGTGACGTTGGCAAGAGACACGCTCAGGCTCCCACTGATTCTGCATTATGGTGAGTTGAACTATTTTATATATTATATAACAATGTAATAATAGAAATGATGCACTTCACTAATTTTGTTTTGCGATACGGCACTGCGTCGACTTAACTGACAATTGTGCGGTCGTGCGATGGTGTACTCAAACAAAATTTACGTCCTTTTTTTCCCACAAATAGAGCTTTCTGTTGGTGGTATTTCTATATCAGTTTAGGCCAATATGTATTCTTCTACATATGTTTGGTAAGAAAAAAACGCAATACGTGTATATTGATTAGTTTGCACAAAGGTTATAGTGTCTACAAAATAGGGGATAGACTTATGGCATTTTTATTATTATTTTTTTTTTACTAGTAATGGCGGTGATCTGCGATTTTCAGTGAGACTGTGACATTGCGGTGAACAGATCGAACACTTTTGACACATTTTTGGGACCAGTGACATTTATACAGCAATTTGTGCTATAAAAATGCACTGATTACTGTGTAAATGTCACTGGCAGGAAAGGGGTTAAATGTGTTCCCTGGGAGGTGTTTCTAACTGGGGAGATGGGACTGACTGAAGGAGGAGAGAGATCTCTGTTCCTAATCACTAGGAACAGCAGATCTGTCTTTCCTCCCCTGTCAGAATGGGGATCTGTCTGTTTACATTGACAGATCCCCGTTCTGGCTTTCTGTGGAGCGATCGCAGGTGGCCGGCTGACATCGCGGCCACACACAGGTCCTTTTATACTCCTATATACATGTATGGAGCCATGACAGGTCCTCTTTATACTTCTACATACATGTATAGAGCCATGACAGGTCCTCTTTATTTTCGTATATACATGTATAGAGCCAGGACAAGTCCTCTTTAAACTTATATATATATATATATATTTATACACGTATAGTGCCATGACCGTTATACTCCTATACATGAATAAAGCCATGACAGGTCCTCTTTTTTTTCCTACATACATGTATAGAGCCATGACAGGTCCTCTTTATACTTCTATACATGAATAGAGCCATGACAAGTCCCGTTTATTCAGCTACATGCATGTATAGAGCCATGACAGATCCTCTTAAGTTATCATGATATAAAATGATATCCTTTTGGTGGGCGTAATTTTTTTGGGGGTGGGGGGGTAGCATTTAATTCTTGGTACCAGGCAGCACAATGTCTTAGGCCGGCACTGTAGGGGGGGACACCTGAAATGTAAGGAAGCACTCCGCTGGCTGGGGACACCTGAGATGTAAGGAGGCACTCCGCTGGCTGGGGACACCTGAGATGTAAGGAAGCACTCCGCTGGCTGGGGACACCTGAGATGTAAGGAGGCACTCCGCTGGGGACACCTGAGATGTAAGGAGGCACTCCGCTGGGGACACCTGAGATGTAAGGAGGCACTCCGCTGGGGACACCTGAGATGTAAGGAGGCACTCCGCTGGGGACTGCTGAGATGTAAGGAGGCACTCCACTGGCTGGGGACACCAGAAATGTAAGGAGGCACTCCGCTGGCTGGGGACACCTGAAATGTAAGGAGGCACTCCGCTGGCTGGGGACAGTGTCATCAGGGATCCCACTGATTCTGCATTATGGTGAGTTGAATGATTTCATTTTATATTACAATGTAATAATGCGCTTCATCACCCTGACACCATAACAACCATGGTGCCGGGATGATTGAATTGCTTACACCAGGTGTTTGGAGAATCTTGATCTGCTGATTGTTAAACTTTCTGGAATACTCATATTTCTATTGCGGTGTAGGATCTGGGCCTGCTGTCCCTCCATCCCTCTTTTTTTACTTCCTCTCTCTCTCTTTCTCTCTCTCTCTCTCTTTCTCTCTTTCTTCCTTTGTTTCTCCCTCCATCCCTCGTTCATCTCAGACTCTAACCACACCCCTTTGAGTCACGCCCCTTTAAGCCACGTTCAATATTACGCTTAAACAACGCCCATTATTCACGGGTCAGGTAGAGGGCCCCTTTGCAGAATTTTGCTAAGGGCCCCAGGGAGGTCAGGATCGGCACTGGGTAAGTGTATATTGTATCCAATTTCCTGTAAGCTCTGTTATACACATTCCTATGCATGTTAGTGCCTTGGAAAGACTTAATAAATGAAAACATCAATATCAGCAGGGAAGTCGGCTAGTCAGCATTGAGATGAAATGATGTAAAGAAATCACACAGTGACAGGCTGGGACGATGATGTCTTTTACCACACTAGTGGATTAGGTTTGAGCTGTATTTTACATTTGCACATGTGTGAACAAGGCCTTCCTATAGCTCATTCACAACTCTACCCACTGGAGAAATTTGGCACCATAAACTATGTGGGCTCCATTGCAAATGTACTTGGAACACTGCCAGCAGTGATGTTCCTGTTTGCCAGTCTAGTCTCTGCTTGTATTAAACCTGCACAGCTACTAGGATCATTGTTTTTAATGCAATCCTAGTTTCCCCAGAGAGCTGTGTTATAGGCACAGTATAACTACTGTATACTGTTCTATGCGGTTCACTGTACTTTTTTTAATTCATATTTTGTGGAACTGGGATCTTCCATTAAACAAAAAAAAAATATTTGCTGCAGTACTTAACTGTAAATGCTGATGCATTTAAAATTTTCTTTTAGTCCCCTACAAATGACAGTTGGTCCTGCCAGTAAAATGTCAACCTAATGCAGCTTCCTGTGATGGTATAGCAATAATTACTGCACAACTCCTGACTTTAGAGCAAAGTTGCCATTTTAAATAGATTGCGCCGTCATATACCAATGGCCTAGTTGCCAACCTCCCATGTTTTTACAGGCAGCCAATAAAAAAATGCAATTTTTTCATGCCAGTAAATGCTAGTTAGATGAAAAAGCCGGCCAGTAAAAAATTTGCTGGAAATGTGCATGTGCAGTTCCGGACCGGAGCCACTCAAGAGTTTTCCGATGATCATTTTGACTCTGAGTGCTGCTACTAGTACTCTCCCCCTTCCCCATTGCACCTTATTTGACTTTATCACAGGAGATGTCGTGGGCGGGAGGGGGAGAAGTGGACACAGCCTGCAGTGGAGGATGGACTTCAGCCTTCCAGGAGAAGGTAAGCTGCTTGGGCTGAGAAAAATGTAGTCTTGTCAGTGGTTTGTCTTAGTGGGCAGGAGAAGGTGGGAGAAGGTGGGCTTTCTGTAGTAGGGCTCCTGTTTGAGGCTGTTATGCCGCGTACACACGATCGCACATTCCGACAACAAAACCGCAGATTTTTTTCAGACGGATTTTCGCTCAAACTTGTCTTGCATACACACGGTCACACAAATGTTGTCGGAAATTCCAATCGCCAAGAACGCTGTGACGTACAACACTACAACGTGCCAAGAAAAATTAAGTTCGATGATTCCGAGCATGTGTCAAATTGATTCTGAGCATGCGTAGGATTTTTGTGTGTCGGAATTGGATACACGCGGTCGGAATTTCCGACAAGAACTTTTGTTGTCGGAAAAATTGAGAACCAGCTCTCAATCATTTGTTGTCGGAAATTCCGACAGCAAATGTCCGATGGAGCCTACACACGGTCGGAATATCCGACCAAAAGCTCACATCGAACATTTGTTGTCGGAAATTTTGATGGTGTGTACGCGGCATTAGATTTTTGTGTGCACTGCTTCTGGAGAGAGGACGTTTTCTGAGATCTCCCACATTCTCTACTACACCTCCCTAGTGTCCCTACCCATTACCTGCTCACCAGTCCAGTACACAGGCACAGCCTCCTCTCCTGTATTACCACCTCGTGTGTCTGTGAGCTGCTGGGGCACTACAAATCCCAGCATGCCAGGAGAGGGGAGGCAGCAGCAAAATTATAGATCAGGCTGATTTTTTGATGAAAAGTGCTGGTGTACAGTGTCTGTGTGTGTATACTGTATGATCCATGTGTGCCCACTGCCGCTCAACAAAAATCAAACAAACATGTTCACGTTCAACGTGTGCTGTGTTGCTGAGCGCCCATAAGTGTCCATAGACTGGAGAAAAATGCCATTTGGAAGCAGCTGAATGGTTAAAGTGTTACTAAACCCAGGACCCTGCTGTCAATATATCAGGTCTCCGACAGTACACAGAAATGCAATTATTTTAGTAATTATAAATTGCTAAATACCTTTTTTCATCAGCAGTATATGGTCTTGTGACTTCTTAGTTTCTGGTTAGCTTGTGGGAGGAGTTTTCAGTCTACTCTGATTGACCTATGAGGCTGCAGGACCCCTGACTCTCTGCCTGGACAATGCTGATTGGCCCTCTGCTGATCACATGCACCCACCCAAAAAAAAAAAAACCTCTAACAATACACACCAAACTGAGAATGTGCAAAGTGACTACAAAGGCTCTGTCTTATCAAGAGATGGATTGGGGACAGTAAAAGAAGGGGAGGATCAGAGGAGGCAGAATCAAACAGGCTTTTAACACAATGTGAAGGATTAACCCCTTAAGTTCCACAGTCAGTATAACAAGCATGCTTTACTGCATATACAGATTGATTTTTACTGTTGTGGGTTTAGTAACACTTTATCTGTCAGCAGGGCAGCTGTGCGGTGACACTATGGCGCACATCAGACATGGCTTTTATTCACACCCCCCACTGCCCCATCCGAGGCTGAGCCCAGCAGTTCACCATTCAGCTGCCTCCACAACTGCACATGCACAGTTCGGAGCTAGCGACAAGTGAATTTTTTTTAAAAGCCTTTTCCCACCAGCCACCTGACACACCAAGGACCAAGGTAAAAAAAGGAGTGTGTAAGGGGGCTCTGATGTAAGACAGCACTCTGTGGGGACTCTTCAGAATCTGATGTATATGGAGAAAGCTGGAGAAAGTGTCTGCAGGAGCCTGACATTTCACCCCTGATCCACTAATCTACTGATCACAAGTGCAATGCTTTGCTAGCCCCTGTGTAAAAATAATGAATGCACATTTTTTTCCCCTGCAATGTGCATTCATTATTATTTTTTTCTTAAAGGTGAATTCAGTCTTTAAATATCAAATGTATTGAGTGTGACAGCAGGAAGGTAAAGTCACCTGGTTGCATCCAGGGGGGTAGATATATTTCGCCCAGATTCAGGCTTTACGCCGACTTATACAACTAGGTGGAGAGTTGTATAAGCCCAGCTGAGGCTAGTGGGCTCATGGATGACTCATACCTCTAGGGAGAGTGTGGGGCGTCGTGCAGACAGGGAGTTGATGAGACCAGCTGAAGCTTGTCAGCTCATTTAGGCCTCTATAAGAACTCCCAGCTTCATTAGGTGTTAGCTCATGCCTGGACCCAGACCTGTGTGGACTGTCTAGGGAGAGTGAACCCCTGTGCGGTGAGACAAAGCCTGTGTGGCTATTTGCTTGGACATTTAAAACCAGGGACTTAGGGACTAGGACAGCACTAGGCTGATCCCAGTTGTTAGTTAGGAAACCTGTATGTTTAGTCAGAGGTCAAGTTGACCAGGATTTATTTTGTTTATGTTTCTTTTGCTTTGCTGTGTTTTGTCACTGTAAATAGAAAATAAACCGCACCTTTTTGATTTTGAAAACCACAACATCCGTTTGCTGGGCCTGTTTTTGTGTGGGGAGCCCATCCCGGGGGTCACACACACCCGCTGCCGAGCTAACCCCCTCACATGAGTTATAATAGGAGTTCCTGTCATATTTCTGGTTGTCAGTAAAGAAATCTCCTCCGCCAGTAAATTTTCCATGTTTTGTCAGTAAAAAAAGTCATCAGGGGTTGGCAACCCTGACTAGTGGGATACAACAATTTTCAAGAGACATAGCATTGGCACTGCTGATTGACAAGCCTGTAGCATCTGGCCCAACCTAGTCCTGGCTACTTCTTTCTGGATTGACAGCTCTCCCACTGTTTCTGGAAGCCTCCCACTGTGAGCTGCAATGTCTGGGAACATGTGAGACACAGATAAAGGAGAATTTGCCTAGTCAAGGAAGATAATGGACACTTTTATTTACTTTATGAGACTGGTCATAGAGGAGTCTTTAGTTGTACTTTAAGGTTTTACTAGAAAGTATAATAGAACAAGCAGCGAGGGAGCTACATAAATTCTCTAATCAGCGAAACAGAACAAACAACTGCAGGAAGTGTTGTGGAGTCAGGAGAGAAATAATTATGACAACATAACAAATCTACCAGAATAGCACGTTATGAAATTTGCAGAACAGGGAACAGTGAGAACTTGTGAAAATATAAGAAAAAAAGAGAACCAGAAAGACAAACAAAAAAAGAGTGGGGGAAGATGGCACTTATTAGCTACTACTGCAGGGTCTCAAACTGGCGGCCCTCCAGGTGTTGTGAAACTACAAGTCCCATCATGCCTCTGCCTGTGGGAGTCATGCTTGTAACTGTTCACCTTGCAATGCCTCATGGGACTTATAGTTTCGCAACAGCTGGAGGGCCGCCACTTTGAGACAACTGTACAACTGTATTATCTTATTAGTAGGAAACCAAAACCTGGGGTTTGACCTTCTCCTACAGAAAAAAAACGAAAAAAACTAAAAATATATATATATATTTGTCACAGATCAGCAGCAATCCTGATCTGAAACTCTATGTAGTTAAATGTAACATGTAATATCTCTTACCTTGTACTGCATCCTACTATGATCCATAGGAATTGGAGGTATAGGTTTGGCCAGGTTCCACCCGCTGATTGACATAGTGGCTACACAGCCAGTTCTCGCCCAGGCCTTCATCAGGACAACACCTGAGAGTAATAGGCTAATTTCCTAGCGCAAGGTTTCAATCTATGTTAGCTCCTGTGGTCCTGCATTCTTGTTATACTGGTTACTGACTTTGTCATGTATTTGACTATACTTGTTCACTGCCCAACACAAACTTTGGCCTGTCCCTGTTTCTGAATATGCTGGTCAACTTTGTACCACACTCTGGTTCTAAGCCTTGGCTGGTTGCCTTATACACGGGTATGCCCAAGGACAAAAACTAGTATATTCTCCTGTAAAGTACATTACCCCTTTTATAGGCTCACATCCTCTCCAACATGCAGATAGCATGTTGGAGAGGTCTACTATCCATTATTGTCAATGACAGTTTCGACTAGAGGTACACTTCTAATCTAAATATGATATTTGCTATGTATTTCTAAAAGCAAATCACTATGGAAAAGCACCACTAGAATTCCACCTCAGTGTTAGTTTACTTAATATTGCATATATTGAATTTTTTTCATGAAAGCCCCTAGATTATTTCCCATTGGAGCATGGCACCTTAAAAGAGAAGAATATTGTATATGTAGCGCCTTCCCCTCTTCTCTCTCCGTGCGGCTCGCACTGTCTCTTGTCTAGGGGTATCTGATGGTGGAGAGAGAGAGCGGGTGGGCTACGCCTAGCCTTCACCACGTGGGAATACCTGTGGTATCAGCAATGTCTTGTTTACCTTCGGGTCTGTGCTGTGCACCCGAATCCTCCCTCCAAGAGTCACCGTGAACTTCGTCCGCCAGGAATTGAGCCTCACACCATTAAAGTCCAACACTCCTTTATTAGAACACACCATACAGGGACTTCCTTGATAGATAGAACAGAAAAGGAGGTGTGAGTGTGAATAGGCCCAGACACAAATTCGGTCCTCCACTCTCCTCCTGGAGAGTGGGCTATGGTCTCCGCACGAGGTAAAGGGGATCCTTCTGGACGGTCTCCGACAGAGACTCACCCGTCACCGGCAGTCTGCTGCACCGGGTCTTCGAGTGAGGAGCTCTCCCCGGTCCATTGTGTCTTACTCAGATTCAGGCCTCCATCCCCGAAGTGCCTTAGGACCCTTCCCTCGCGGAACTCAGTGTTGGGCACTGAGCTCCGGACCTTCTTGTAAGTACCTCACCCCAGGACTGAAGGTGCCTGAGGTGGAACACGATCTCCATTGGTCCCCTAGGCCGAGGCCTCCTAGAGGACGAGCCCGAACCCACGTCCGCAAGCTGAAGGTGCTTGGGACGAAGACCCCGTGACCAAAAATGTCCGGCCCCCTTTATACCCTCCCCCAGCAAGCACAGCGGGTTCCCCGCCCCACCATACCGCTGCCGAGAGAGGACAAAAAGGGGCTCGGCACACAGTGATATTCGTCCCTCCTGCAACGGTGACAGCGCCACCTGGTGGACCGCAGGGAACATAGCACTGATGTCACAGCCAGATTCAAAAAATGCACCCGGGAAAGTAAGTACCCGCTACACTCTCCCCCCTGTCTTTTGACACTGGACCCCAGTGTCTGGAGTGAGTCACGCCCTCAACGGCTGACATAATCCAATCCAGAAACCAACTAACAATTTGAAAAACAAAATTTTTAGGAAACTAACCTAACGGAGAAGTTGTGTCTGAGCCCCTGCAACAAAGAGGAGTGAAAGACAACATTTAAAACATAAAATCACATTCCAACATTGTACTTTTCCCTCCCATCCTAACTAAGAACCACCCCAGGTTCCATAATCTTGACGGGACGCTCTCCTGCAGAGGGAAGAGAAAAGAAACAATAAAACCCTGACACATATGTATGTGTGAGAGGAAAAGAAACTCCTCCGAAGAGAAATATCTTTTCCTCCAGTGTGAGTGTGTACAATGTGTAACGTTGCACAAGACTGCCTCCTGGTGACAGCCTCGCGGTAACTGCACCCGTTGAACCATCTTCTCTTTTCTTGCTGCTTGACTCCGAGCCCTATCTACCCCAAAGTCTGCAACTTCTCACCGGAAAGGAAAGAACAACAACTGGAACAGTTCTTCCTTGGAATGACACAAGCACCCCTCTTCTGGGGCAAACACTGATGATAGCACCAACAAGAAAGTCAACAGCAAAGTTCAGGGGGTGCAAGGTCCTTTTGAAAAGCAAACAAATGGAGTCTCTTTCTCCTCAGAGGTAGAAGCGGGGATGCGGCAGAACAAGCGGTTTTAAATGCCGATCCATGGTCTCCAAATGGTACTCCACATCCTCACCTTCTTTGCGTCGGATCAACACTTTATCCGCATGGATGTGTCTTCCCAACATCCACTCTGCCTTGCAGTCTTTGAACCGCTGAGATGTCTTTGGAGAGCATGTCAAATACCTGCGGGCGTGTGGGACCTTAAGGTGGGTCCACACGAAGTCATTATACCAACGCTCTCGGTACACCTCCACTTCGTAGAGCAACTCCTTGGAAAGGTACGGATATTCCCACCCGTAGTCAGCAGCAACTTTCTGGCAGAAGAGTCTCTGAAGCCTTGACAGCGGAGGCATTGTGACTCTGTCCCCTTCGCCGGGTAGAACTATAGAGTCCGGATGGCGAGGGGCCTTGACCACTTCTGGTTGGGGCATAGGTGCCCGTAGCATCAACTTCTGTTCCCCAGTACCTGATGCAGGTGGCACCGGAGATGTAGATGTGGGCTGGGAACAGGACCCTTGTTCAGGCGCTGGTGCCTCCACCCGGGGTGTACTCTCCCCTGTGGACATGGGTGAACCTCGGGGCCTTCGGAATGAAGCTAGCGGTACTTTGTCCCAGCCCTTCTCTGCAAACAGTTCATCAATAGCGGTGTCATCTTCCATATCAGAGAGCGACTCCAGATCCGAGGTATCACACTCCTCCGCGGGTATGTAGCCCGTTGTAGAGACGGAGCTAACACCTCCTGCAGGCGTACTGGGCCATGCCTTCCCGGCACCTCTGCCCATGCACCAAGTCTCTTTGCCCGGCTCACCTCGGCCTTTACTTGAAGCGGGACGTCCGGAACACTCGTCAACGGATCCGTCTAGGCCTGGCGTAAGCTGGTGAGATGGTCCGCCACCACCGCTGGTCGGGGCCACCACGCTGGTTCTCTTCTTCGGTGGCGGACGCTGTGAGACAGTGGTGACCGAGTCAGCATCCTCGGATTTCTCCCGTTGAGTTTTAATGACCTCCTCCTCGGTCGCTGCAGTGTGCGCTGGGATGGCTTTTACAGCAGTAATTCCTCCTCTGCGAGTAGTGTTACCTGAAGCCCGGCCTGGGTAGATGGTTCTCGGCCTGTCTACTACCGGATCCACCTCGAACAGGAACTCCCCACAGGCCTCACATTGTCCGAAGGGCTTCAGGTGGCACACCAGTCCCGAGCACCCGGGACAAATTACACCCAGGGCCTCTACGTCCATGCACGAATACAGGGCGAATCGACCCCTTGGCTTCAGCCGGATCCCGGTATCCATTATCGGAGCAGCAGCAGTCATTGTGGTAGTAGCAGGGTGAACTGGAATCCATGAAGTATGTCCAAACATGGTGACTTGTTGCTGGTCCATCGCACACTGCAGAGTTTTCGCGCCAATGTCCCACGTGTAGCCCTCTCACGTATTGGTCTCCTCACCTTTGCTCCAGTTCGCGGGCTTTTTTTTTCTTTCTTTGGTTGAGCCACGCCCACAAACTAAGCGGCGGGGGTTGTGTCTGTTGGCGCAGTGCAATTAGAAGCCCCCACGTGTAGTACCTCACACGGCTGGGCCTCCCCCCGTTCACCGCTCTTCCTGCGCGTGCCTTTCCCTTGTCTAGGGTCAATTCCACGACTTCGAGCAGGGCTGCACTTTGGCCTATTCAGTTAACTCATCCAGCAGACTTGTTCCATACTGTGATGCACAACACAATACCGGACCCGAGCCCCCACGTGTAGCGCCTTCCCCTCTTCTCTCTCCGTGCGGCTCGCACTGTCTCTTGTCTAGGGGTATCTGATGGTGGAGAGAGAGAGCGGGTGGGCTACGCCTAGCCTTCACCACGTGGGAATACCTGTGGTATCAGCAATGTCTTGTTTACCTTCGGGTCTGTGCTGTGCACCCGGATCCTCCCTCCAAGAGTCACCGTGAACTTTGTCCGCCAGGAATTGAGCCTCACACCATTAAAGTCCAACACTCCTTTATTAGAACACACCATACAGGGACTTCCTTGATAGATAGAACAGAAAAGGAGGTGTGAGTGTGAATAGGCCCAGACACAAATTCGGTCCTCCACTCTCCTCCTGGAGAGTGGGCTATGGTCTCCGCACGAGGTAAAGGGGATCCTTCTGGACGGTCTCCGACAAGAGACTCACCCGTCACCGGCAGTCTGCTGCACCGGGTCTTCGAGTGAGGAGCTCTCCCCGGTCCATTGCGTCTTACTCAGATTCAGGCCTCCATCCCCGAAGTGCCTTAGGACCCTTCCCTCGCGGAACTCAGTGTTGGGCACTGAGCTCCAGACCTTCTTGTAAGTACCTCACCCCAGGACTGAAGGTGCCTGAGGTGGAACACAATCTCCATTGGTCCCCTAGGCCGAGGCCTCCTAGAGGACGAGCCCGAACCCACGTCCGCAAGCTGAAGGTGCTTGGGACGAAGACCCCGTGACCAAAAATGGCCGGCCCCCTTTATACCCTCCCCCAGCAAGCTCGGCGGGTTCCCCGCCCCACCATACCGCTGCCGAGAGAGGACAAAAAGGGACTCGGCACACAGTGATATTCATCCCTCCTGCCACGGTGACAGTGCCACCTGGTGGACCGCAGGGAACATAGCACTGATGTCACAGCCAGATTCAAAAAATGCACCCGGGAAAGTAAGTACCCGCTACATATAATTGTAAGTGTGATTAAAAAGTGATAATGCTTCCTTCTTGGATCATGTTGGTATTTAACTTCAGTATAGTCAAAGAATGAGAGGCAGAGCTGTCTTGGGGAGTTCAGATAAAGTTTTATGTGCTGATAATAGAATAAAATCAAAAGCAGGGATCTCCTAGTATTATGTGTAGCGCCCTGCTCCTGTTGGGTAGGCGTTATGTGTTAAATTTAGTTGTCTGAGCTGTAGTTCAGCTCAAAAGAATTATGCTAAATTGTTGGCTCTGTTTCAATTCAGCTGGGTTGCACGTTTTCCACTTGACAGTAGGTGTCACTTTCACCACAGGTCAAGGTTGGAAATGCAAAAGGCTGAATGTATTGGGTATTCCTTTCCCAGAAGTGGCTCAGGGGGTGTGGTCAACCCGCTGTGCATTCTGGGGAGGAGTACAGAGACCGCTCTATCAGTGTTAGTTTGCCGGATCCTGACCTGAGGGCCCTTCTGGCATCAGGGATGTGCAAGCCATTCTCGGCCTCGGTTGCTCTGCAACTGAGAGTAGGCCCAGGAGCTCCTGGGGCCTACTAGTCCAAGGATAGTCCTACGCGGTCTTGCCTGCAGGAAGAAGCGGAACAATTAGGGACTCAATTGAAGGACGCATCCTGGCCAATCTACCTCACGGTGCTGGCGGCTGGCTGAAAGATTCTGGCACCGTGAGTTTTGTACTTTCTTTTTGAGGAACTTTGCAAAGTGTCAGTGTGGTTGCACGATCTTGTGGCAGAAGATTGTGAAGCAACTCGGCGGCACTCATCAAGTCTGTGGCAGAGACTTTGAACGAGCTTCGTTGCTAGGCCAGTGAGAGTAGGCCTATCCGGTGGTTGCTGAATCCAGTGTGGAACCGATTTGTCCTCTGGATCTAAGATTGTGCCCGTGATCCGCAAAGCAAGGTACCTGAACCTCCCCTATCCCTCTACCCCTCTGCTGGAACTGTTTTAATAAAACTCTTGAAGAAAAAGAAACCAAGTGTTGGTGTGGACATTCATGAAAGCTCTTCAAGAGGGACCCCTAGGACGAGTGTGGTGAACAGAAAGGTAACGGCCGGCCCAAATCTTAAACCAGCGGCCCCTTCGGGGGTATTGCTACATATATTATTGTAATAGACAGTAGAAATAGATGTTATATCCTCTTAAGAAATTTTAAATAATGAAAATTTTTTGATCATCTCTATCTGAATGCCTATCTGCCCAATACTGTAAGAAAATCTGCATTTCCAAATGCGTAGAATAAAAATCAGTTTTTTAAAATGTTACAGAGTGCCAACATTTTCTTATCTTGTATTCCAGATGCATTTTAATCTGTTGTGTTCCTCTTCCCTACATTCTTATCTATATTTGGAGAAAACTGTGAAAAATGTGTGGTGTTCATCCCAGGGGTTGAGAAAAGGATCATATGATCGTCTGTAAATGGGCCTAGAAATCCAAATAAACACATAAGTATTGCCAATAAACTAGCATAAAAAGCCTTTTTCAAGCTCTAGTCCTAGCAGAAGATCTTCATCACAATGGTAGTTTGCATCATGCCAGGTTGAGTCCATATATTGCTTGCCAAGTAGGAATGATTCCTCTTTGTTCAGACAGTATTAATTATACTAACAGAAAGAAAAATCTATTTACTATTTTTTGTGAAAGTCTTGATTTAAAAAAACGGATGAATATGTTACAGAGAATATGGTCCTTGTTTTGTTTTAATTGATGGAACTCCAGTAGGATTGATGATCCGGTCATAGTCTTCATCATAGAGATTAATATCTATTATTATTATTATTATTATTATACAGGATTTATATAGCGCCAACAGTTTATACAGCGCTTTACAATATAAAAGGGAGACAATACAGTTATTATACAGCTTACAATCTAATAGAAAATTTGTCCAAGATATGAAAAAGTAAATAGTTGTAGGCTCTTTTGAGTTTGAAACTGTTTTAAAGACTCCAAAACTTATTTTGTAGAAAGAGTTTTTTTGAGAGAACTGTTCTGTCAGATGCTTTGTTTGTGGCCTAACGGGGAAGATTCCCCGTTAGGCCACAAACAAAGCATTCCCCCTCACTTCCTGTTACTATGTGCATGATATACAGTAACTGGGACAGGAAAGTACAGACAGCAATAAAATCATTGTCAGAAGTTCTAATCCTTCCCCATTCTACTGAAAATGGGTTATTATCTGCATCCCTATTGTAGATTCTTCCAATTATTCCCGATCCTTGACATGTAGTGTGAAAAAGAAATCATCGCAATAAACACCATGCTACGCTGGGAACATGATATATGTAACAAATGGTGATACAAAAGTGATTACAAACTGATAATAAATTAATTAATTAATGATAAATAAAGTTAATACATTGATAAAAAGTTCATGCAAAATATTATGAAAGTCCAAACACCATAAGAAGGGTCCAGTATAATACAGGAACTCCATGGGGCTGATTTACTAATAACAGTGCGCTGCGCTGCTTCTAACCTTAATTGGTGTGCCGGATAACTCCTTCACTGGGCGCAGGAAGCAGCGGCGCACTGTTATAGTAAATAGAAATGTCAGCGGCGCTCTATTAAAAATGAATGGTTCCCTATGGGAGCCCATTGATTTGAATAGAGGTCGCCCGGGAAGTCGGATCCGACTTGCGGGCGACTCGTGTGCCGGCTGACACAGGGACAGCGCGACTTTGCGAGGCGACCTGGACACGACCTGAGCGTGAAGCAGCCGCTCAAGTCGTGTCCTAGAGGCGACTAGCTGGCCGAGAATGTGTCCAGCGCGATGTCATCGCGCTGGTCCTCGGCAGCCTCGCTGTCCCATGTTTGGTATGAATCATGAAGGGGAACTTAGGTCTGGTCTGGATTCTAAGGTGAACCCCCTAAGCAGAAAAACGGTGTGGGGGTCCCCCCCAAAGTCCAAACCAGACCCTTAGGTCTGGTCTGGATTTTAAGGTGAACCCCCTTAAGCCGAAAAACGGCGTGGGGGTCCCCCAAAATCCAAACCAGACCCTTATCCGAGCACGCAACCTGGCAGGCCGCAGGGGAAAAGGGGGGGACGAGAGAGCGGCCCCCCTCCCTCCTGAACCGTACCAGGCCGCATGCCCTCAACATGAGGGGTTTGGTGCTTCGGGGCAGGGGGGCGACCTGCGGCCCCCCCACCCCAAAGCACCCTGCCCCCATGTTGATGGGGACAAGGGCCTCTTCCCGACAACCCTGGCCGTTGGTTGTCGGGGTATGCGGGCAGGGGGCTTTTCGGAATCCGGGTGCCCCCAGATGCCGGCCCCCCACCCTATGTGAATGAGTATGGGGTACATCGTACCCCTACCCATTCACCTGGTGGCAAAATAAGTCAATAAAAAAAGACAACACAGGTTTGAAAAGTAATTTATTGGGCAGCTCCGGGGGTCTTCTTCCGACTTCGGGGGTCTTTCTGCCGGGCCCCCGCTATCTTCTGCTAGCTCTTTTGCTAGCGGGGGTCCCGGGCTTCCTCGCCGTCTTCTTCCGACTTCGGGGATCTTTCTGCCTGGCCCCCACTATCTTCTGCCAGCTCTTTTGCTAGCGGGGGTCCCGGGCTTCCTCGCCGTCTTCTTCCGACTTCGGGGGTCTCTTGTTCTGTTCTCCGGTTCTTCTCCGGTGTCTTCTCCACGATCTCCGGTTCTTTCTGCCTTCTGCCGGGCGCCCCGCTATCTTCTCGCAGCTCTTTTGCTAGCGGGGGCCGGTCTTCTTCATCGCCTTCTTCCCTCTTCTCTTCGCCCGATGTTGCCTCGTCGCTGTCCACCGCTGCAATGATCTGTCCGAGCAGCGGTGCCACTTTTATTGGCATGGGGCGTGGTCCCCAGCTGATGCCACCGCTGACCCCGCCCCCGTATGATGTCACAGTCCCGGGGAATGATGGGACTGTGACGTGAAACGGGGGCGGGGTCAGCGGTGGCATCACCCGGTGACCACGCCCCATGCCAATAAAAGTGCTCGGACAGATCATTGCAGCGGTGGACAGCGACGAGGCAACATCGGGCGAAGAGAAGAGGGAAGAAGGCGACGAAGAAGACCGGCCCCCGCTAGAGACCCCCGAAGTCGGAAGAAGACGGCGTGGAAGCCCGGGACCCCCGCTAGCAAAACAGCTGTCAGAAGATAGCGGGGGCCCGGCAGAAATACCCCCGAAGTCGGAAGAAGACGGCGAGGAAGCCCGGGACCCCCGCTAGCAAAAGAGCTAGCAGAAGATAACGGGGGCTCGGCAGAAAGACCCCCGAAGACGGCAAGGAAGCCCGGGACCCCCGCTAGCAAAAGAGCTAGCAGAAGATAGCGGGGGCCCGGCAGAAAAGACCCCCGGAGCTGCCCAATAAATTGCTTTTCAAACCTGTGTTGTCTTTTTTTATTGACTTATTTTGTTACCAGGTGAATGGGTAGGGGTACGATGTACCCCATACTCATTCACATAGGGTGGGGGCAGGTATCTGGGGTCCCCCTTATTAAAGGGGGCTCCCGGATTCCGATAAGCCCCCCGCCCGCAGACCCCGACAACCAACGGCCAGGGTTGTCGGGAAGAGGCCCTTGTCCCCATCAACATGGGGGCAGGGTGCTTTGGGGTGGGGGGGCCGCAGGTCGCCCCCCTGCCCCGAAGCACCAAACCCCCCATGTTGAGGGCACGCGGCCTGGTACGGTTCAGGAGGGAGGGGGGGCGCTCTCTCATTCCCCCCTTTTCCCCTGCGGCCTGCCAGGTTGAGTGCTCGGATAAAGGGTCTGGTGTGTATTTTTAGGGGACCCCACGCAAATTTTTTTGGTTTTTGGCACGGGGTTCCCCTTAAAATACATGCCAGACCTGAAGGGCCTGGTATGGATTCTGGGGGGACCCCCACGCCAGTTTTTTTTTTCATTTTTTGGGGGGGGTCCCCTTTGAATCCATACTAGACCCAAGGGCCTGGTATGGACCTGGGGGGGGGACCCCACGCTGTTTTTGTTTTTTTTAACCGTTTTTTTTTTTTTTTACATTTCCTTTAACAACCAGCTATAAACAGGTAAAACAAAAAATCGCCGCAAAATTGCGGTACTTGCGTTTTGGATGCGGGTCCATTGAATTCTATTACATCCAAAACACTGTTTTTGGCCTGGCAAAAAAAATCTGCAGTTGCGTTTAAAATCGTTTTTCACAAACCCTCAAAATGCCTTCAGATTTCCACATTTCAGACGCGGTACCAGCGTTTAGCCGCATTTTAGTTTAGAAGCGTTTTCAAAGGTGACCTATTTTTTTTACATTGATAAACTCCAAATTTATGGCAAATGAGGAAAAACCAATATATATATATATATATATATTGTGACAGCAGGAAGGTAAAGTCACCTGGTTGCATCCAGGGGGGTAGATATATTTCGCCCAGATTCAGGCTTTACGCCGACTTATACAACTAGGTGGAGAGTTGTATAAGCCCAGCTGGGGCTAGTGGGCTCATGGATGACTCATACCTCTAGGGAGAGTGTGGGGCGTCGTGCAGACAGGGAGTTGATGAGACCAGCTGAAGCTTGTCAGCTCATTTAGGCCTCTATAAGAACTCCCAGCTTCATTAGATGTTAGCTCATGCCTGGACCCAGACCTGTGTGGACTGTCTAGGGAGAGTGAACCCCTGTGCGGTGAGACAAAGCCTGTGTGGCTATTTGCTTGGACATTTAAAACCAGGGACTTAGGGACTAGGACAGCACTAGGCTGATCCCAGTTGTTAGTTAGGAAACCTGTATGTTTAGTCAGAGGTCAAGTTGACCAGGATTTATTTTGTTTATGTTTCTTTTGCTTTGCTGTGTTTTGTCACTGTAAATAGAAAATAAACCGCACCTTTTTGATTTTGAAAACCACAACCTCCGTTTGCTGGGCCTGTTTTTGTGTGGGGAGCCCATCCCGGGGGTCACACACACCCGCTGCCGAGCTAACCCCCTCACAGTTGGTGGAGAACCAGTGGCAGTTTTTTTTTAAGCCAGCATGGAGGAGATACTGAAACAGCTGGCTCTAGCAAATGCCAATCAACAGCAGACAAATGCAGGTTTGCAAAAGAGCCTTGCAGCTCATCAACAGAGCCTTGCAGCTCAACAACAGAACTTCGCAGCCCAGCAGCAAGCTCATCAACAGAGCCTTGCAGCCCAGCAGCAGACAAACGCAACTTTGCAACAGAGTCTGGAGGCTCAGCAACAAGCCCAGCAGCAATCTGAGGCCCGCTTCATAGACCTGTTGCAGAAGCAAGAGCAGAGACTACAACAACAGATGGAAGCAGTAATGCAGCAACGTCCGCAGACCAGTGAGGAAAGCCGTCCCACTAATACCGCGTCCTTTGGGGTGAGTCGTTTATTGACAAAAATGACTGGAGAGGATGATCCAGAGGTATTTTTGACCACATTTGAAAGGACCGCTGAAAGAGAAAAGTGGCCTGAGGAGCAGTGGGCTGGACTGGTGGCTCCTCTGTTAACTGGTGAATCGCAGAAAGCTTACTATGACCTAGAGCCTAACCAAGCAAAAGACTATGTGATGCTAAAAGCTGAAATATTGGCAAGGCTGGGTGTCACCCTGGCTGTCCGGGCTCAGCGTGTGCATAACTGGACTTTCCAGCGTGGAAAACCCCCCAGGTCTCAAATGTATGATCTCATTCACCTGAGCAGAAAGTGGCTACAGCCAGAGACTTTGTCCGCACCAAAGATTGTGGAACGTGTTGTAATGGATCGGTTTTTGAGAGCTCTTCCTACTGCCATCCAAAAGTGGGTAAGCCATGGAGACCCAGAGACGGCCTATGGTCTTGTGGATCGTGTGGAGAAATACTTGGCTACAGAGAACCTGACGGCCTCTTCCAGAGACACTCGGACTTTCCACCCTAAGACCAGACCATCCCCAGGGGCGGATAAGAGGATTCCAAGGGGTGAGGGTGGAGAGAGTGAGAGGGTGGGAGATCTACCCCAAGTTTGGCGAGAACAGCCTGGGAAATCAGCGGCTCAAGAGGCGGCAAGAAGGATCGTTTGCTACCGCTGCCGGCAAGCGGGACATATTGCAGCCAATTGCCCGGTTGTGGAGGAACCCATGCAGTGGGACTTTCTGACGGGCAGACGTCAGTCGCTGTGTGCGACAGTCGCATGCACTGCCATTCGAGGAACTGAGAAACATTTATGCAAAATGTGTGTTAATGGTAGAAATGTTGTGGTATTGCTGGATTCAGGTAGCCTTGTGACCCTGATAAAGGCTGAGTTAGTTAAAACAGAGGTCTCTGGGAATAGCAAGGTAGCTGTTATTTGTGTGCATGGGGACACCCGAGAGTATCCAGTGACTACAGTGTGTTTCGAGACCCCCAAAGGTACCCTCTTTCATCCAGTGGGCTTAGTATCTCAGTTACCGCATGACGCCATTGTGGGAAGGGATTTTCCGAAGTTCTGGGAACTGTGGGATGATCCTGAGCCCCCCACTGGTGCCCCTATGTACCAGGAATGTGATAGCCAGAACTCCCCTGAGAGTGGTGAGGACTCTCCGGAATTTCCCTTATCAGTATTGGCAGGGGAGACTCAAGAAACTGGAGAGGAGCCCACCTCCTCAGACGAAAACCTACCGTCTGTGGAGTTTTCTGATCTTGAGGTTCACAGGGAAAACTTTGCCACAGAACAGTTGAAAGACCCCGCCCTAATAAAGGCACGGGAAAACGTAGTGAAAATAGATGGCGAGTTAGTGAACCCAGATAATACCTGCACTTACCCATACTTCAGCGTAGAGAAGGACCTACTGTATCGGGTGGCAAAAAGGGCAGAAGAAACCGTTGAGCAGCTTGTGGTGCCCAAACCTTACAGGAAGTTGGTGTTGGAGTTGGCCCATGGGCACATTCTTGGAGGTCATCTGGGGACAGAGAAAACCCGAGAGAGGGTATTACAGAGATTCTATTGGCCGGGGGTGATGAAGGACATAGAAAATTATTGTTCCTCCTGCCCTGTGTGTCAGAGGTCGGCCCCGATGCCACATTTCCGTAGCCCGCTGGTCCCTCTACCCATCATTGAGGTCCCGTTTGAGAGGATCGCCATGGATTTGGTAGGTCCTATAATCAAGTCCGCTAGGGGGCACCAGTACATATTAGTTATAATGGACTATGCCACCCGTTATCCAGAAGCGATCCCTCTCCAAAATACCTCGGCCAAAACCATAGCCAAAGAGCTATCTCTTGTGTTTAGCCGGGTGGGTATTTGTAAAGAACTGCTTACGGACCAAGGTACACCCTTTATGTCCCGGGTTATGAAGGAGCTGTGTAAATTGTTCAAAGTGACGCAATTACGTACATCTGTGTATCACCCCCAAACCGATGGGCTGGTTGAAAGATTCAACAAAACCCTAAAACAAATGTTGAAGAAAGTGGTGGATAGAGATGGAAAGGATTGGGACTGTCTACTTCCTTATCTGATGTTTGCTATTAGGGAGGTGCCCCAATCCTCTACGGGATTCTCCCCCTTTGAGTTACTGTATGGGAGACACCCAAGAGGGCTGTTGGATATTGCCAAGGAAACTTGGGAAAGTGAGAGTTCTCCCCACAGGAGTGTGATTGAGCATGTCGCCCTGATGCAAGACCGAATTGCACAGGTAATGCCCATCGTGAAGGAACATTTGGCCCAAGCGCAGTTAGCACAGCAGAGAGTGTACAACCGTGGAGCCAAGACCCGTACCTTTTCCCCGGGGGATAGGATACTGGTACTTGTCCCTACGGTTGAAAGTAAATTCCTTGCCAAATGGCAAGGCCCCTACGAGATAATGGAAAAAGTGAGCGAAGTGAATTACAAGGTCAGACAACCAGGAAGGCGAAAGCCCGAACAGATCTATCACGTTAATCTGTTGAAAGCCTGGAGGGATAGAGAGTCCCTAGTCGCAGACACTTGGTCACCAGCTCAAACTGGTTGCGTGATTCCTGAGGTTGGAATAGCAGCCACCTTGTCACAACCCCAACAACAGGAGGTTAAGGAGTTTGTGCTTCGCAACAAGGAGGTATTCTCTGAGCTGCCGGGACAAACATCTGGGGTAGAGCATGACATCATTACCCCGCCCGGTGAAAGGGTGAAATTAAAACCCTATCGGATCCCAGAGGCCCGACGGGAGGAAGTACAGAAAATGCTGAACTTAGGGGTGATAGAGGAGTCCCAAAGTGATTGGTCTAGTCCCATTGTGTTGGTGCCTAAACCGGATGGGAGCTGGCGATTTTGTAACGATTTTCGTCAGTTGAACAAAGTTACAAAATTTGACACCTACCCCATGCCACGTATAGATGAGTTGATCGACCGGCTGGGAACAGCCCGATACATGACGACTCTTGACCTCACAAAAGGGTATTGGCAAATCCCCCTGGCCAAGTCGGCCAAAGAGAAAACCGCATTTGTAACCCCAGACGGGGCGTTCCAATATAAAAGAATGCCGTTCGGGTTACAGAATGCGCCGGCCACATTCCAGCGGAAAATGGACCAGATGCTGAGGCCCCATCGGAAGTATGCTGCGGCTTACCTGGATGACGTAATTGTCCATAGCACAGATTGGGCCTCACATCTGCCAAAAGTGCAAGCAGTCCTGGACTCTGTTCGGGAAGCGGGGTTTACGGCTAACCCCAAGAAGTGTACCATTGGGCAGGAAGAGGCCAAATATCTTGGGTACACCATTGGGAGGGGAGTAATAAAACCCCAACTCAACAAAGTCGAGGCCATCCAGAGTTGGCCACGTCCCAACAGCAAGAAGCAGGTACGAGCCTTTCTGGGAATCGCTGGGTATTATCGGCGATTCATTCCCCACTTTGCTTCTAAGGCTGTGCCCCTAACCAACCTGACGAAGGGGAAAGGGTCGGTCATGATTAAATGGACCCCCGAGGCTGAGGCAGCATTCCAATTCTTGAAACAAGCCTTATGTAGCCAGCCAGTGTTGTACTCACCCGACTTCTCTAAAGACTTTGTCGTACAAAGTGATGCGTCAGATGTGGGGTTAGGAGCAGTATTGTCCCAGGTCTGGAACGGGGAAGAGCACCCAGTCATTTACCTCAGCAGGAAGTTGAAGTCCCATGAGGTAAATTACGCCACCGTTGAAAAGGAGTGTTTAGCGGTGAAGTGGGCTCTAGATTCCCTTCGGTACTACCTGCTAGGTAGGCACTTTGACTTGGTTACGGATCACGCTCCGTTAAAGTGGATGGCTCAAAACAAGGAAACAAATAGAAGAGTGAATAGGTGGTTCCTGGCCCTCCAGGAATTCAACTTCACAGTAAAGCATCGCCCTGGCGTTCAAATGGGGAATGTGGATGCTTTGTCTCGAGTACATGAATGCCTGATTGCTGGTGTTCCAACCCCGAGGTTAAAACAAGAGGGGGGGTATGTGACAGCAGGAAGGTAAAGTCACCTGGTTGCATCCAGGGGGGTAGATATATTTCGCCCAGATTCAGGCTTTACGCCGACTTATACAACTAGGTGGAGAGTTGTATAAGCCCAGCTGGGGCTAGTGGGCTCATGGATGACTCATACCTCTAGGGAGAGTGTGGGGCGTCGTGCAGACAGGGAGTTGATGAGACCAGCTGAAGCTTGTCAGCTCATTTAGGCCTCTATAAGAACTCCCAGCTTCATTAGATGTTAGCTCATGCCTGGACCCAGACCTGTGTGGACTGTCTAGGGAGAGTGAACCCCTGTGCGGTGAGACAAAGCCTGTGTGGCTATTTGCTTGGACATTTAAAACCAGGGACTTAGGGACTAGGACAGCACTAGGCTGATCCCAGTTGTTAGTTAGGAAACCTGTATGTTTAGTCAGAGGTCAAGTTGACCAGGATTTATTTTGTTTATGTTTCTTTTGCTTTGCTGTGTTTTGTCACTGTAAATAGAAAATAAACCGCACCTTTTTGATTTTGAAAACCACAACCTCCGTTTGCTGGGCCTGTTTTTGTGTGGGGAGCCCATCCCGGGGGTCACACACACCCGCTGCCGAGCTAACCCCCTCACAATATATATATATATATATATATATATATGAAATTGCTTCCATTGCATTGTGGACAATCCACAACTTGGGGCAGCTGACGTGGCAAGTAGACAATCCACAACTTGTGACAAGTGATGTGGCAAGTGACACGCTAAATACAACTACACTGCTGCTCTCAGCTGCTGATATCACTCTGGTCTCACAAAATAGCTAAAATCGCAAATAATACTGTTTTTGGAGCTTAGGGCGGCTCCTTATCATATACACGCAAATGTGGTAAAACACGGCATGCAAACGGCACAAAGCGCGCCTTTCTAAACGCCACTTTCAACCTTAGTTCAGAACACTTTGCACCAGCGTCCCGTCTACATGGGGCCTAAAAACGCCTATGCCATTTACAGCTCAAAAACGCCATGGTGGCCATGAGGCCATAGGCTAACATGGAGAGATGTTTTTAAGATTCAAAAAACGCTCAAACAAGCGGCTTGAAAAACGTCCGTGTGCATGTAGCCTTATATTAACCACTTGCACACTGCCCAGACCAAGTTTCACATTTCAGCGCTGATGCACTTTTAATGAGAATTGCGTGCTCATACAACACTGTAACCCAATGAAAATGTTTTATTTGTTGGCACACAAATAGAGCTTGCTTTTGGTGCTATTTGATCACCTTTGTGTTTTATTTTTATTTTTTTTCTATAAATACAAAAGGCCGAGTTTAAAAAAAAAAAAAAATGGATATTTTACCCACTTCAGCATTGGGCCTATTCTGGCACTTCTCTCCTTCATGTAAAAATCATAAATTTATGGCTATAAAATTACTTCTAAACACCAAACATTATATATTTTTTTGGAGCAGACACCCTAGGGAATAAGATGGCGGTCATTGCAAATTTTTATCTCGCTCGGTATTTGCGCAATAAATTTTCAAACGCCTTTTGTTTGCTAAAAATATTACAAAACAGTAAAGTTACGGACAATTTTTTGGTATAATGTGAAGATGTTGTTATGCTGAGTAAATAGATACCTAACACGTCACGCTTTAAAATTGCGCACACTCATGGCATGACACCAAACTTCAGTAATTAAAAATCTCCCTAGGCGATGCTTTAAATTTTTTTACACGTTACCATTATGGCATTACAGAGATGGTCTAGTGCTAGAATTGTTGCACTCGTTCTAACGCACGCAGCAATAACTCACATGTGTGGTCACCAGTCATCTCCATATCGTTCTCCGAGCCCCAGATGGCACGGGAGAGCCCGGAGAAGCACTGGATGGCGGCAAGAGGGGGGGGGACGTCCCCTCCCCCCGCCTATAAGAACAATTAAGCGGCGGAACTGCCACTATGATCGTTTTTATTGTGCACAGAATCGCTGGCTGAAAAGAATGATATCTGAATGATGCCTGCAACTGCAGGCATCATTCAGATGTCACCGCCCAAATCCAAGGATGTCATTTGACGGTGGGCGGTAGGAAACTGGTTAATATTTTTAAAAAAGGTAATTTTTCTTCTTCATTGATGTACACTGATGAGACTGCACTGATGGGCACCGATAAGGTGGCAAGGGTGGGCACTGAGAGGTGGCATTGCTATTTGGCACTGGTTGGCAGTGAGAAGTGGCACTGCTAGGTGGCAATGATAGTTGGCAGTGATGGGCACTGATAGGCAGCACTGCTAGGTGCCACTGATTGGCACCAGTGGTGGGAATTGATAGGTGGCACTGGCAGGGGCTACTAATTGTCACAGATGATGCAGAATTGCCTCTTCCTCTTCGGGCCCCATGTCCCTTGCACATAAGCCGGTGATTGCCTTTTTTTATGCTCACGCTGTCAGCACAAGGAGAAAACAAAAACCATTACCCAGCTTTTGTTTACATCACGTGATCAGCTGTCTGTGCTGACAGCTGATCACATGGTAAAGGGCAGGGATCGGGCCCCTTACTTGGATCTGTCATCACCCGAGTCTCAGTGACTCTGTGACCACAGCGGGAGGATGTTTATTGACGGACTCCCGGCAATTGAGGACCATGCTGTGGCCGTCGATCAGTTATAGCGCTGATCTCAAGTGATTAAAGAGGGTCTAAATGGGCCATTGACATGCATCACAATTCAACTTAGGAATGTGTCTTTGAAAAGTTAAACTAAATAATTTGGCCACTTTATCCTTCCAAATAATTCACTTCCTGTCACATAGCCACACAGGAAGTGAGGGAAAATCCCTAACAATGTCTTTCCTTGGGGACACACAGGTCAGTCTAAATACCCTCCCCATTATGCACATTGCACTCCAGCATATTGCGGGGTACACCCCAAATTATTAGGTATTTTGGACTTTGGGGTTTATTTACTAAAGGCAAATCTACTTTGCACTACAAGTGCACTTGCTGTATATCTGAGGGGGACATGCAAGCCAAAAAAATACACCATCTTTGCTTTTACATGATTGGAACAGCCAATCACCAGTACTTTCCCTCAGATTTTCAGCAGCTACACTTTTACTGCAGAGTGGATTTGTCTTTACTAAACCCCAAACTATACATTGATTTGGGGTGTACACAACAAAGTGCTAGAGTGCAATTTGCTCAATGGGGACACTAGTTAGATTGATCTGTGTGTCCCCAAGAAAAGACATTGGTACGGTTTTACCTTCACTTCCTGTTTAGCTGTGTGACAGGAAGTGAAGCCAATTTTAAGAAAAGGAGACACAAAGGCCAAACTACAAAAAAAATTATAAAAAAAAACACACACGCTGGGGTTCTAACACTTACTTTGTTTCCCTCAAAATGCCCACAATTAGAATTGTATGGCCTTGAGCTATTTTTAAGTGCAGTGCTCTAAATCAGTGCTTCTCAAGTACCCCCAACAGGCCATGTTTGCAGGTTTTCCTTCATCTTGAACATGTGCTTTAAATCACAGTCAATGGTTTTGATTTTTGGACAGCAATTCTCGATAAGATAAATTCACAAAACATGTGCTGTTGGGGGTACTTGAGGACTGAGGCTGAGAACCACTGCAGTAAAAAAGGAAAATTGAATACTTACCGCTCTGTATTTTTCATTTGGTGACTTTCCATGGCAGCACACAATACAATCCATGCATATGCTAGCATGAAGGCACCAGATTAGACAAATCACACCAGTTTTGTTTTGACATGCCAATCAGCTGTCACATTTGTTGCAAAGAAAACACAAAACAAACATCAAAACTTTGCATCAAATTTTATTGGTCAACAAAATAAAAGGGAAGGCAAAATAAAAAACATGGTCAATTTGAAACAGTTACAGACTCAACATCTTGAGAAATTTTTGGCCCAAAAAAAAGGCAGCAGACAATTAAATCAAAGTGAACAAACGACACACATTAACAACATCAGAATTATTTCAGGGGAACATTTCCCCCACACAAAAAATATACAATCCACAAAAGTTAACCAATCACCTGTTTTGCAAAGACATAACAAATAAAATACATGTGTTACAAACTCGATAAGGACACCAACATGTACATTTTACACACACACACACACACACACACACACACACACACACACACACACACACACACACACACACACACGCCTCTTCTCAGGGCAAGCGAACAAATGCTCCTTGTGAGCTTTATATAACATAGGTTTGTGTGCTAATGAGGCAATTGAAAACACATGCACAGTCCATGAAACACCCAAAATGCAAGTTCACTCAATGTAGAGACTGAAATTCAAAGTGGCTACACCTGTTAAGGATGTCCTTCAATTACTAACCCATCAAAACACTCTCTGAGCATGCCCAGAAATATCCAGGTGCTGTTCACACACAAAAAGCACGCAAAAAAAACGAACTTCCTGGGCATGTGCAGAACAACACCAATGCAGCTAGCAAAAAAATAACCCCCCCCCCTCCCCCGTCCAAAATTAAGCACATCATCCAGCATGCTACAAAATTAGAGATGGGACAATCACCCCTCCCCCCACCAACAAATACCATTGCAGTCTATGGGAACTGACTTGTTAATTTTGCTAGTCCCCACTTGGCTGGCTTATCTTCTAGTTATTGGCCTTAAAATGGGGGCCCAGGTCCCACCCTAAGGGACATATATCAATGTCACCAATTTGGAAAACACCAAAAACAAAACAAGGAGACGTGCCTTTAAATATGCCAAATTGCTTAAGGGTCATTTCACACCACATGCAGTGCATTGCGTTTTTTATGCATCCAAAATGCATGGAAAGTTGGTTATATGGTTCTAAATGGCAGTGTTTGTTCCAGTGCGTTCCAGTTCCACCAAAAAAGTAGAACATACTGCATTTTACCTGCACTGGACTGTACTGGAATGCATCAAAACACATCATAAACGCACTGGAACGCACAGGAACACACCTAAATGCACCAAAAATGCACTGGAACACACTTGTCCTTATCTATGGTTAATAAAAAAGAGGGCGGAAAAAAAGCACTGGACTGCATCAAAAACGTACCAAAAATGCACTGGAACACATGAAAAACGTGCATGCAGAAAAGCACCTGGAACGCATCCGGATTGTGTTTCTATGGTGTGAACTGGCCCTAGTTCACACTATAGAAACGCAGTCTGGGTGCGTTCCAGGTGCTTTTCTGCATGCACGTTTTTGACACATTCCAGTGAATTTTTGATGCGTTTTTGATGCAGTCCAGTGTTTTTTCCCCCCTCTTTTCACTTAGGACAAGTGTGTTGCAGTGCGTCTTTGGTGCATTTAGGTGTGTTGCGGTGCATTCTAGTGCATTTTTGGTACGTTCCGTTGCATTTTTGATGCGTTTTACTGCGGTCCAGTACAGTTTTGTACCTAAAAAATGCAGCATGACCAATTTTTTTGGGGGTTTCTGAAACTCACTGGAACGGACTGCAGTGGTGTGACCTATGCCATTGGCATTAATGTGATCAACTCTCTTTGCGTAATTGCCCGGTGGTTGTGGGGGTCTGCGGGCAGGGGGCTTATCGGAATCTGGAAGACCCCTTTAACAAAGGGGACCCCCAGATCCCGGCCACCCTATGTGAAATGGTAATGGGGTACAAATGTACCCCTACCATTTCACAAAGAAAGTGTAAAAAATTACAAGAGCCGGTTTTTGACAATTCCTTTATTAATGTCTTTTCCTTTCTTCCATCTTCTTCTTCCAACTTCTTCTTCCATCTTCCTCCATCTTCTTCTTCCATCTTCTTCCATCCTCTTCTTTTCTCCATTCGGGTTTCTTCCTCCATCTTCATCTTCCTTCTTCCTTCGGTGTTCTCGTCCGCATCTTGCTCCGGCGTCTTCCCTTCTTCTTTCTTCTCCAGCCGCTCCGTTTGAATTGGAGGTTCCCGCTGTGCGACGCTTCAGTTCTTCAGTTCCCCTCTGGGTCCGCTTACACCCGGTGACCCCGCCCCCTCTGACGCACATGGATTTCACGGGGACTTTCCCCGTGGTGTCAGAGGGGGGCGGAGCCACAGGGGGGCAGCGGACCAAGTGGGGAACTGAAGCGTCGCACAGCGGCAAGCTCCAATTCAAACGGAGCGGCCGCAGAAGAAAGAAGAAGGGAAGACGCCGGGGCAAGATGCGGACGAGAAGACCGAAGGAAGAAGGAAGATGGAAGATGAAGATAAAGATGAAGAGGAAGATGGAGGAAGAAACCCGAATGGAGAAAAGAAGAAGATGGAAGAAGAAGAAGATGGAAGAAGAAGATGGAAGAAGATGGAAGAAGAAGAAGGAAGAAAAGAAAAGACATTAATAAAGGAATTTTCAAAAACTGGCTCTTGTCATTTTTTACATTTTTGACACTTTCCTTGTGAAATGGTAGGGGTACAATGTACCCCATTACCATTTCACATAGGAGGGGGGCCGGGATCTGGGGGTCCCCTTTGTTAAAGGGGTCTTCCAGATTCCGATAAGCCCCCTGCCCGCAGACCCCCACAACCACCGGGCAAGGGTTGTGGGGATGAGACCCTTGTCCCCATCAACATGGGGACATCCTCCCCATGTTGAGGGCATGTGGCCTGGTATGGTTCAGGAGGGAGGGGGGCCGCTCTCGTCCCCCCCTCTTCCCCTGCGGCCGGTCAGGTTGCGTGCTCGGATAAGGGTCTGGTGTGGATTTTTGGGGGTACTCCACGCCATTTTTTTTTTATTTGGGGTGGAGTTCCCCTTAAAATCCATGCCAGATCTCAAGGGCCTGGTATGGATATTTGGGGGGAACCCCACGTCATTTTTTTAAGAAATTTGCAGCGGGGTTCCCCTTAATATCCATTCCAGACCTGAAGGGCCTGGTTATGGAATTTGGGGGGACCCCCACGCTTTTTTTTTTTGGTTAGCAATGACTTTCTATGACTTTTCTCTATATTGCCGGGAGCCGACAATTCATTACAGCCGCGGCTGCTTTTAAATGGTTTTTTTTTTTCATTTAGAAATGTCATTTTGCTGGCGCACTGGGAAGTTCAGAGCTGCGCCTGTTCAACTTATGCAAATTGACTTAGGTGACTTGACATTTACTAAGATTTTGCCGGCGCAGTGTACCGGCGCATTTGAACCATTGAAATTCCCGCGCTGAGCTCAAAAAAACCTCCCGCAGCTCAAATCGTACTTGCCGGCGCAGCGGGCTGGTTTTGAAAAAGTTACTTTATCACTCAGTTTTGGCCATGTTTGTTATTTGGGCAGGTGTCACTACACTTCCTCACATCACCCCACATCACCCCCATTATATTCTCACTTCCAGCTTCTTTATATTTAGTGTTTAACATGCCGTGCGCCAGGTCCATAGTGGCGCACTGAGCGCCTCCTCCCGTCCGCCGACAACACTATAGTAAATGGGAAATAGGGCTGCGCTACAGGCGCTAATGTTTTGTAAATACCAAAACAGCCATTGCGCACGCAGATGCGCCAATACTCATGGCGCAAACGTTTCGGAAAACAGCCCCCATGTGTCATAACTCCACTCACACCCCACATGCTCTTACACCCAGTGGAGATGTCAGCTTACCATAAGATGTGTGACTCTCTGCCAAAAGAGAAGTCAAACCACGCTTATGTGAATGAACTCCTATTCACAGAATCAAGGATCTATTCTCAGACCTCCTTTTATACATTCTTCATCGTAGATGGTCCCCGGAAATGAAAAGAAGACAGAGAAAAAGCAAAATTTTTGTCTCATCACTCCAAATGACTTTGTGCCAGAAGGTTTGAGGCTTGTCTCTGTGCTGTTTGGTGCATTGTAAGTGGGATACTTTGTGGCATTTGCGTAGTAATGGCTTTCTTCTGGCGACTCGACCATGTAGCCCATCTTTCTTCACGTACCTCCTTATTGTGCATTTTGAAACAGCCACACTACATGTTTTCAGAGAGTCCTGTATTTCACCTGAAGTTATTTGTGTGGTTTTCTTTGCATCCCGAACAATTTTCCTGGCAGTTGTGGCTGAAATTTTAGTTGGTTTACCTGACCGTGGTTTGGTTTCAACAGAACCCCTAATTTTCCACTTCTTGATTAGAGTTTGAACACTGCTGATTGGCATTCTCAATTCCTTGGATATCTTTTTATATCCCTTTCCTTTTTTTTACAGTTCAACTACCTTTTCCCGCAGATCCTTTGACAATTCTTTTGCTTTCCCCATGACTCGGAATCCAGAAATATCAGTGCAGCACTGGATGAAAGATGCAAGGGTCTGTCAGGAGTCCAGAAAATCATTGACCTTTTATACACATGTAGCGGGGTATTGCCATATAATTCCCCAGAGACTACAGTAACCAGTACACCTTGAGTTACCAATGGTGCATTGCCCCGTGCAAAGACTGCTGGGGTGGATTTTATAAGAGGGAGGCGAGCCCCAGTTCTTTCTCTTTGGACACCACCCTCCCAGCAAGAGGATCCCTGTGCTGATCTGCTGTGTGTACAAGGCCCAGGCCTTGTGTTTTTTTCCAAAGAACCTTCCGCTCCACCGCAACCAGGAGTGCACCGCTAAGGTAGTGAACCCTATGGCTGACTGCTGCGGATGGAAGTTTGGGCAGTTAAGGAAGGCAGGTCCACTGGAGCACTAACAGGGATCCCACAGGGAGCTAGAGCCTAAGATTCCCCAGGGCACGGAGTCTAAAATCCAGCAGGTGTTCACCAGACTGGGCTGCAACTGGATCCAGGTTACGGCCCCCAGAGTCCAGCAGCTCACGCTCACAGTAGGCTATAGAGGATAGAGGGGAAGCAGCAGCTCAGAATACAAGAGATAGTGAGGGGATAAGCCAAGGTCGGGGCGTCTAGCAGACAAGGATAAACAAAGGACACGCCAAGGTCAAGGTCACAAGCAGACAGGAATAGTCGAGAACAAGCCAAGATCAGTAAAACAGAGACAGACGTAGCACATGGCAAGCAGAAACCCAAACACAATAGCTTAACAAACAATGTTGATCAGCACGGCTGGCTTGCAGTGCACAGGTTAATATAGTGTTCCCTGATAGGGCCTGGGGTGGAGCCATGCTTAGAGGAGAGATTACTTAAGCAGCCAGGTGAGGGTGGCTGGCCTCTTAATCTGAGCACATAGAGAGGTAAGCTGAGAGACAAACATTATTGCATAACCATGACAGTACCCCCCCTTTTATGGGCCCTCCCCCTCCCCCGCCTGGGCCCAGGCTTAAAGGGAAATCTCGGATGAAACCTCCTCAACAGACGAGGTGCAACGACCTCAGATGCAGCGATCCAAGACGCCTCCTCAGGACCAAATCCTCTCCAATGTACAAGGTACTGAAGAATGCCTCTGCAGAGCCAAAAATCCAGAACTTGACTAACCTCGTACTTTAGATTATCCTCAGAGACCAGAACCGAGGTAGGGAGAGGACGAGAGGATTTATTGAGGACCAAAGGCTTTTTAGGAATAAGCAAGGGCATGAGAGGATCAACAGGAATCTGAGGAGGGTCCCCCAGACCCTTAAAGATGAACTGGGCATCTAGCACAGGACCATCAGACTGGGCAGAGGTCAGTTGAACCCTGAGGTCAGATTGGTTAGAAGGTGACATGTCACAGGAGTCAAGCTGGATAGCTGAAATACAAGCAGAATGAGGATGGATTGAACCCCTTAGACAGGTTTGAATTGGACGTAACAGTATTAGGGTGAGGTGAGGTTGCAGAAGGTCCTGAATAAGAAAAGGTAAGAGGCTCACTGGGCATGGGCTGGACTGGCATAACTAGTTCAGAGGTCGAATGAATAGCATGGTCAGGTGTAGCGACTACCTGAATCGCACCGCAAGGCGTATTGACCTCAGAACTTGCAGACAAGCTAGCCTGGCTGTGCGTCCAAGGGTGTTTAGGGACAGACAAAGGTAAATGGTTATGCAAACTGGAGTGAATGATCGGCTCAGGTTCACAGGTGGGCTCCTTATTTAGAGTGCCACATGACCTAGAGAGTGCATCAACCCGACTATTGCAGGACATATCCCAAAAATCACTATATGCAGTAGAAACAGCAAAAGATATTGGGATGGTGGCAACAGGAAGTTTCTCTTTTGGGACAACCTTGGGTAGGCAGGACGAGGAACAAGAGGAACCCCAAGCCAGGATCTGTCCAGTAGTCCAGTCAACATGTGGAGAATGGAGCCGTAACCAAGGAAGACCCAAAATGATAGGAGTTGAGGCCTTAGGTAAGATAAGGAAGGATATCCACTCCTGGTAGAGTGTCCCTAGCGACATCTTAACAGGGAGGGTCTGCAGCGGATAGGACCCCCTGGGAGAACAGTGCCATCACCCGCCAAGACCTCCAATGGCGTGGTGAGGGGCAAAAGGGTAAGTCTCATGGACGATGCGATTTCCCAGTCCATGAAATTGCCAGCGGTTCCGGAATCCAGATATGCCGAGACCAAATGAGAAGAAGCACCAACATGAAGAAACACAGAAAGAAGAAGACGAGAAGGCGAAGGTGATATTTCTGGGTCCAATACAACATTTTCCAGATGTATTGGACCCGAACGTTTTTCTGGACAAAGAGAGCAAGTGTCACGAAAATGACCTTTGCCCCCACAGTAGAGACACAGGCCTAGAGTTCTGCGCCTAGCATGTTCCTCGGAGGATAGCCTGGTCCGACCCAGCTGCATGGGTTCCTCAGCTGGCAGGAGATACTCCACTGGTCGAAGAGAGGGGAGCTCAGGCTGACTAAGGACCAAGGAGTGCTGGCGTCGCTTTTCTAGGGTCCTTTCCTGAAAACGAATATCGATCTGGTTACACAAGGAGATAACTTTGTCCAGAACAGTGGGATGGTTCTTCCTGCTAATTCATCCTTCACTCTATCAGAAAGGCCATGCAAAAAGGTTGCGACTAAGGCCTCATTGTTCCAGCTCAACTCAGCCGTCAGTATGCAGAAATAAAGAGCATACTGTCCCACAGAAGCAGACTCTTGGCGGAGACGTAAAAGGGCGCTGGCCGCTGAAGAGACACGAGCCGGTTCTTCAAAGATATTCTGCAAAAGTTTCAAGAAGTCAGACAGGCTAGAAACCACTGGATCATTCAGTTCCAACAGAGAGGCTGCCCAGGCTAAAGCTTCACCGGAGAGGAGGGAAATGATATAGGCTACCTTTGCCCTATCAGACAGAAAGTTTTGAGGCTGGAGCTCAAAATTAATAGTGCATTGGCTGAGGAACCCCCTGCAGGCCTTGGAGTCCCCAGAGAAATGGGACGGAGCTGGCAGTTGTAGTGAATGTGTGGCTGCGACTGCGACTGGAATAGGTGCAGCCGCTGATTGTGCTTGAGGTTGCTGACTCTGGGTTCCCAAGGAGACCTGAAGCTGCTCGAAGTGGTAAGCCAGATCCTGGAGGAATGGCATCACCTGAGTCTGATTCGATTTCTGGATCTCAAGTCTGCAGACTATGCCCTGCAATGGATCATCTAGGGAAAGCGGCCCATCAGCCAGGTCCATGGCTGATCAAACTGTCAGGTCACCTGAAGCCAGGTGACAGATGCACACCGTTGGGGTCAGGAGTGCACTGCTAAGGTAGTGAACCCTATGACTGACTGCTGCGGATGGAACTTTGGGCGGTTAAGGAAGGCAGGTCCACTGGAGCCCTAACAGGGATCCCACAGGGAGCTAGAGCCCAAGATTCCCCAGGGCGCGGAGTCTAAGATCCAGCAGGTGTTCACCAGAGCCTCTAGTGGTGAGGATGGACTGGGCTGCAACTGGATCCAGGTCGCGGCCCCCAGAGTCCCCCAGCTCATGCTCACAGTAGGCTATAGAGGATAGAGGGGAAGCAGCAGCTCAGGATACAAGAGATAGTGAGGGGATAAGCCAAGGTCGAGGCGACTAGCAGACAAGGATAAACAAAGGACACGCCAAGGTCAAGGTCACAAGCAGACAGGGATAGTCGAGAACAAGCCAAGATCGGTAAAACAGAGACAGACATAGCACACGGCAAGCAGGAACCCAAACATACAATAGCTTAAAAAACAACTTTGATCTGCACGGCTGGCTTGCAGTGCACAGGTTAATATAGTGTTCCCTGATAGGGCCTGGGGTGGAGCAAGCTTTAGAGGAGAGATTACTTAAGCAGCCAGGTGAGAGTGGCTGGCCTCTTAATCTGAGCACATGGAGAGGTAAGCTGAGAGGAGAGTGACGCTTACGAGCAGAGCCACTGGGAAGTGTGCCTGGAATCTCTGGGTAATCCCCCGTGCGAGGACACAGCAATCCGAGCTTGGGAGCCGGAAGTAATGTCACAGAGCTGTGCTGGAGGTCGGGCAGACTCGGGGGAGGCCGCTGTAGATGGTTAAGGGTGGAATGCACACCGTAGCGTCAGGGCATCACCATGACAATGTATTTCACGCTTTCTCAAGTCACTTAACACAAGTTCTAAGAGCTGATACAGAGACTATTTGATGTGTTAATAAAACCGTACATATCATCAACTACTTTGTGCATCCAGGTGGATTATACCTATTTTTTTCAGGACAAATTGGCCTTTCATTTGCTGGTAAATGGTTATGGATATCTCCTGATGTTTTTTATTATTAGAGGAAAAATGGCCCAAAATAGCTGTATATTTCTTGTTACTTCCATAACATACCACCAAAGAACAACCAAAAATCAATTCTTCTGCTCCTGATGATAGCACCAATACCATATATGTGTATGTTATTTATTGTTTGTACCCGTAGTACAGGCCAGGAACAACAATGTGCATTTTGCTTCTTTTTTTTTTCTCTACCTAAAACACACTGACACTGATACTAATTTAAAAAAAAAAATATCAAGTCCAAAATATACTGACCATGAGCTTTGACCCTTACCTTGACCCAGCCACTAACCCTCGCATTGACCTAGATCAAATCTTGATCTAGGTATATTTTCTTTATCTTTTATTATTTTTTTTATTTATTTTTTTACACAAACTTTTTTTTCTCTCTGAAAGGAAAACGAGAGATACATTGTATCTCTCCCCTCAACTCACAGAGAGAGAAACACAGGGAAAGGCTTCGAAGTGACTGATCAATCAGAGGCTACCACAGTGATCAAGTGACCTGGAATTGGGAGTTCCGGGTCCCGATTGTTAATACGGGGCACAGGGCTCTCAGTGAGACAAAGGGAGAAGCATATATGCGGCACCACGGAAAAAGCCCACTTCTGTGAGGTCACATATGTGTTACATTGTTTGAAGGGATTAATCACCAGTACTCATTTCAAATCCACAACTCATTCATCCCCCTTAATAGCTGCCATCATAAATCTTGGCTCACCTTTGTCCCCCGGAGTCAATTTCTCCATCTTAGGAGGAATTGTACTCGGTTTAAAGATTTTACCGTTCAAGCAGAGACCCTAAATTCTCGATTTCTCGAGGAGGGGTATAGGGAGTTCCCTGAATGCCACTATTGCTCAGATACGTTCCTTAGATAGGGATGCATTGCTGGTAGAAAACAAATGTGAATTCAGAGTTACCAAGGACTAATAAAGATTTTTCAGTTTCTTTAATTACTTAATTTTCTATCCAACATTGTGCCATTAACAATATTTTGAAGCGACATTGGCCTGTTATTAAAACCGATCGTATTTTGGGTCCCTTACTCCCACGTGTCCTCTTTAAGGGTGTGCTCTCTTTAAAACATAAATTGGCCCCCTAATGTTATTGAGAACTGGGTTTTTTCATGATATGAAAGGATTTTATCCTTGTAAAAAATGCAGTATCTGTCGTATTAATAGGTTGGGATGTAAAAAGATTCCATCTTTTCAGTCTAATGTTTTGTCAAGGACATACTCTGTCAAATCTTTCATCACTTGTTCCATGCATAACGTTGTTAGAACATGTGGCCAACATTAAGAAGGGCTTTCCAGGCCACAGTGTTTCCAAGCATTATGCACGTTTCTATAATAAGAACCCTTCGGGTACCTTGTTTTTAGGCACTGATAAATACGTCCCACATTGGAGAGGTAGTTTTGGCAAATAGGAAATATCAAAATTAGAAACCACATGTTTTGCCCACATGGGTTAAACCTTAAGTGGGATGTCAATGCATTTATTAGTAACAGTTGACCCACCTTAATATGTGTTTGGTATTCATTCCTATTTAAACTTTTTTCCATACATATTTATATTTTTTGTATATAATATTTTATTATATTTACATATGTTTAGTATATATTCGGTCCAATTTGTGAAGGAAAACCACAGGATTTTTTTTTTATATATAAACAGTATCCCAAAAGAGTGAATACACCCCTCACATTTTTGTAAATATTTTATTATATCTTTTCATGTGACAACACTGAAGAAATCACACTTTGTTACAATGAAAAGTAGTGAGTGTACAGCTTGTATAACTGTAAATTTTCTGTTCCCTCAAAATAACTCAACACACAGCCATTAAGGTCTAAACCGCTGGAAACAAAAGTGAGTACACCCCTAAGTGAAAATGTCCAAATTGGGCCCAAAGTGTCAATATTTTGTGTGGCCACCATTTCTTTCCAGCACTGCCTTAACCCTCTTGGGCATGGGGTTCACCACAGCTTCACAGGTTGCCACTGGAGTCCTCTTCCACTCCTCCATGATGAGATCATGGAGCTGGTGGATGTTAGAGACCTTGCGCTCCTTCACCTTCAGTTTGAGGATGCCCAACAGATGCTCAATAGGGTTTAGGTCTGGAGACATGCTTGACCAGTCCATCACCTTTACCCTCAGCTTCTTTAGCAAGGCAGTGGTCATCTTGGAGGTGTGTTTGGGGTTGTTATCATGTTGGAATACTGCCCTGCTGCCCAGTCTCCAAAGGGAGGGGATCATGCTCTGCTTCAGTATGTCACAGTACATGTTGGCATTCATGGTTCCCTCAATGAACTGTAGCTCCCCAGTGACGGCAGTACTCATATGCTACGGAAACATCTCCCTTAAGTAGTGTCCGCCTCCATTTTAGCTGCTCCCTGGTCGGACCATGACCCTGTTCTGGTTGTTTGTCACTCCCTCCTGTGTAAACCTCAATATTCCCCAAGGGTTATGAATGACTCGCTTTTGTCTCTCAAGAATATGCAGGCTGATATTAAGCAAGCTTCTGTGGAATATTTCCATCTCAATGCTGGAACAGTCTTTTCTCCTGTGACTCTTTGGGAGGCATACAAAGCAGTACTTAGGGGCCATGTTATTCAACTGGCGGCGAAGCGTAAGCTGGAGCGACTGTTGGCACGGTGCACCTTGGAGGTTCGCTTAGAGTCACACTCCATGACCTTCAAACAGTCCGCTACTCCTGCTAACTGCAAACTGTTAGACCAGGCTCATACAGAACTGGACTTATGTTTAACTGCGCTGGGCTCACCAGAAATGGTATGCCAAAGCGAATAAACCTAATACGATGTTAGCTAATAGGTTGCGAACCTTCACACCAAAATACACTCCCATCCCCTTACGCACCCATCATAACATCCTTACAGGCAATGCGATGCGGGTCCTAGATGAATTTCGCCATCGCCTTACTACTCTTTATTCTGTCCCCAATCAATCTACCATTCAGGATCTAGATATTTTTCTGAATGGTCTGTTGTTGCCCACCATATCTGAAACCCACATGTCTCTAATGGATCATGATATATAAGTAACTGAAGTTCTACACTGATAAAGGAGTTGAAAGTAGGCAGGTGACCAGGCCCGAATGGCTTTACGGCACTTTATTACAGAAAAATGGCAGATGTTTTGGCTCCCCACCTAACAGCTATGTTCAATTCTGTAAAAGATTTCCAGGCCTTCACCTCGTATATTCTAACTGCTAACATAGTGATGCTCCTGAAACCCGACCGTGACTATTCATTTTGGGCCAATTTCAGGCCCATTTCACTTATTAATATAGACATAATTAAATTCCTTTTTACCTCGCTTGATTAAGAAGGATCAGGTCACTTTTGTTCCACGACGACAGGCGGGAGACGCAATACAACGGATAGTACAACTTCAACATATAATTCATAGTCGCTCTTTGGCGACAATGTTTTTGTCCCTCCACATGAACAAGGCCTTTGACACTTTGTCATGGCCTTACCTAACGACTGTACTACGCCATTATGGCTTTGTAGCCTCATTTTTACAATGGGTACTGGCATTATACGATTCCCCTCAGGCGAAAATCAGGTACTATGGTTTTGAATAGTCTCTCTTTCCTATCAGGAGGGGTACCCATCAGGGCTGCCCATTCTCTCTGCTTTTATTCATCCTGGCTTTGGAACCCTTGGCAGAGGCCATTCGTTCCCATCTGGACATAACAGGTGTTGAGGTAGCTGGCTCTTCTCATAAGATATCATTATTTGTGGATGACATCTTGACCTTAACTGCCCCTAGAATCTCACTACCTAATTTGCTTTCCATTCTGGACACTTTTGCATCCTTTTCAATTTTATCTGTCAACCCTACCAAGTCGAAAGCTATGTCAATTAATCTTCCTCTTTCGGAGTTAGAAACTTTAAAAGGAACTTTATCGTTTCAGTGGCTACCTATCTGGGGATTTGGCTCACTACGACATATGCAGGACTTTATCAGACCAACTTCCCCCTTTATTCAGGAAACAATCAAATATATTGTCCTCCTGGACCCATCTCCCATTATCTTGGTTTGGTAGGATAGTAGCAGGTCATATGTTGTATATTCCAAAGCTGCTTTATTTTTTTTGAGATTTGCCAGTCCCAGTCTAATTATAGGTTTTGCCTATACATCAACGCAAACTCTTGAAGTTTATCTGGGGTCCCATCCGACCCCGAATCAATAAGCAATTCTTGTATGCCCGTAAGACTAATGGTGGCTTCCCCAACCTGCAGGCGTATTATACAGCAGCGAACATAGCCCCCTTGTCTCACCTCCACGAGACGTACCAAATGCCGTTTTGGGCTACTATTGATTTAGTGGACTCTTACCCGGTGCCAGTCTCTTCTTTGCCCTGGCTCCCTCCCTATACATTGCCCAACCACGATCGGACCATGCTTGGCCTGTGGGATTCCTTTAAATTTTCTTCGGGCTTGATTTCCCCTCATCTCCCCTTTCTTTGTCTCATTGCCCATTATTCCCACCGGGGTGCGACAATCCTCAACAGTTCTCTTGGTGGACCGCTAATGGCTTTTTGTCAATATCCATTCTCTGTTCACCCCTACTAGGATAGTGACGTTTGATGCTCTACGTTCTTCCCATGATATCCCCCTGCGAGAACATTATAGTTATCTACAATTGTGGCACTTCCTTCAGCAGCTTATAAAATTCCATCCTACCCCGTACACATTGACCCCTTTTGAAAGCCTTTGTAGAGCTCATCCTCACTCCCCAGGCTTGATCTAATTGATTTACTCATCAATAATTTCCTTTAAAAAGCCACAGTTATGACCTTATCATCTTCAGCGGGAGGCGGAGTTGGGGGGACAGCTGGACCCGGGGGACTGGCAGATCATGACTATAGCATTATCAAAGTGTTCAAAAAAAATTCTTATCCTAGAAAATGCATACAAGATACTTTACAGTATCCCGTTAGGGACTTTCCTCCTGTTTGTAAATCAGAAATGTTCGTAAGTCGGCCGCGCATGCGCAGAATGACAATTACGGACATTCCCAATGTTTTCCAATGTTCCGTCGAAAGCCGTTCTGCGCATGCGTGGCCAACTACGGACATTTCTGAAATTTTCCGAGGCTCCGTCTGGCCGCGCATGCGCAGAACAGCAGATGGACCGTGAAGAACGGCAGTGGGTCCCCGCAGCGCCCAGTTTGTAAGTAGGAGGGGTTCGTAAGTCGGGCGTTCGTAAGTCGGGACCCCTTGTATTATACCCCAGCCTACTCTCCTCTATGCTTCTGAGGATGCTCCCAGGAGGACAATATGGCGCACATTTGGTGGACATGTCCAAAGGTATAGGAATCTATACTCCGATCCGCAACTTATTTCACACTAATCTCAAAAAGGACCCTTTTGAAGCTCTTCTATCCAAGCCGATTGCAGAATTGCTTCGCCCCGGAGCGCCAGTCTGCGCAGCATCTTTTTACTGCAACCCAGTTAACTATAGCAAGGGCATGGAAATCACCTGTACTTAGCTTTGAGGCAGTTAAAAACGGAATGAATGATATCATGGTAAATGAAAAACTGACAGCTATGCTTTCAGACACACACGATAAATTTCTGCGGGTTTGGCAACCGTGGGTTGCTTATGCTCAACCATCTAGATTTGATAATGCGCTTCTCTCGATTTAATGGATTCCTGGTCCGCGCACCGTGGACTATCCCTCTTCTTTTTCCTTTCCTATTTTCTTACATTTGCTCCCTCCTTTTCTTTCTCTTTTTTAATTTAGGCCACCAGGCGTAGACCTGGGATGGATGGTTACACTGCTAGCCTTCTAGTATTATTATACGGTAGTCGCTGTTATATACAAATTCATTATCTATAGACTAGACGGGTTTGTGGCAGGCTGCATTCATTTTTGGTGTTGACACTTTTACTCTTTACCTCCATGTAGCGTTTCCCAGTGTCCCCAGCTACATTGGACTGTCATATTGACCTTCTAGATGTTAAAGACCGCCTGTCTTGAAACCTATAGGACTCAAGTATTGTTCTTTATTTTGTTTTTTCCTCTTTCTTTTTTATTATATATATATGTGTTCTTTGCGGTGTAACCACTGAGTTGTCAAGTTAAAATGTTGTATTGAATATTAATAAACTCAGTGGTGACTAGTTTTGTCTTTCCGTGCCCCTGATGACGTAATTTTGTGACAAAACGTGTGTAGGGCAGAACCGGAGCTGTAGCATCACCACGTCCCACGTTACTGTAGCATTGCATTGTGGGGTTTGGAGTTCTGGCGGTGGAAGATTACTATACAGTGATTTTAGCGTGTTTGAGTGCTTTTTTATTGAAATATACCACCTTCAAAGAATTTCACACTGTGTGAGTTTGGCGCTCTGTCTTCTTTTCATTCCCGGGGGCCATCTACGGCGGAGAATGTATGGGAGGAGGTCTGAGAACAGACCCTTTATTCTCTGAATCTTTGACTTCTCTTTTGACAGAGCGCCAGACATCCTCTTGCAAGCTGACATCTTTGCTGGGTGTAAGAGCATGTGGGGTGTTTTTACTACTGTGAGTGGAGTTATGACACACAGGGGTCGATTTATTAAAGGCAAATCCACTTTGCACTGTAAGTGCACTTGGAAGTGCAGTCGGTGTAGATCTGTGGGGGGCATGCAATGAAAATAAAAAAACAGCATTTTTGCTTGTACTTGATTGGATGATAAAATCAGCAGAGCTTCCCCTCATTTACAGCGACTGCACTTCCAGTGCAAAGTGGATTTGCCTTCAGTAAATCAACCCCACAGAGTTCCTGTATGATACAGCCTGGACTCTTCATGCAGTGTTTGGACCTATCAATTTATTAACTTTAATCATTTATTTATTTATTATCAGTTTGTAATCCCTTTTGTATCACCATTTTTCACGTATATATTTGTCACACTATATATCATTTTCCCAGAGCAGCACAGTGTTTCTTGATGTGATTTTCATGTGTATTATCCTATACATGATATTTGCCGCAGCTCATCTATATTGATTGACACTTACCATTTGCGCAGTTTCACTCTCAATGTGTTTGTATTTCACAAAATAAATCATCCCGCTAAGGTGGATGTTGTTGCCGGCGAATGTCAACCACAGAAGGAATATAAAGATGATTGTAATAAAACTTTATAGCAAAACAAGACAAAAAAATATATGTCTGGCCCTTATGTAGGCTTAACATTATATTTAAATCAGCTTCCAGTGTGTTTTAGGAGTGGATAAAACCCTTACAGTAAACAAAACATTTTTGAAAAAAAAAAGGATGCATGGTATTTGGTGTACATACAGGAAACAAGGAGGTATATGAAATGCTTTACCTGTTATTGGTGTCTAAATTATTTTAACTGAAACAATTTCGGAGAGAAATTTGACATCTGACATTATTGATCTCTTCCTACTGGCTTCAGGAGTCCCTGGTCTGGAAGAAGTATGCAAATCAGGAAAGTCAGAAATCCTTGTTTGCATTCCTGTCCTGGGTCAGTGGCTTAATGTATTGAACCCAGCGGGTCAGCACAAGCAGCAAATGGGATATTTCATGATTTCCCCATGGAAGGTTTACTATAGGGGTATTGAAAGGGAAGGATTTTTTAACATTTATCACAGCTATTCTTATTTTAGATTCAACTATTGAGACATAATAGGAGTAGCTCTTACCAAAATAGCAAGGATAATTAAAGTGCCATAAATAAGTTTCCTGCAGAAGGAAACATCTTTATGCAATTTGTAAGACCACAAAAAAAGGTAAAACCCTATCTGCCTGGGTATCAGATTTCTCATTGAGAAACATGGGAAGTTCAGAGGGTGTGAATAAGGATGCAACGCTAAAATGAAAAACCCAATGTGTGAAATTGAGAATAACCCAAAAAATAATAATAATAAGCAAACAAATAAGTCCACGTAAACGTCTTTAGCATTAATATCCTAGAAGTGAAGAATGAAATTGTGGAAAACATCCGCTACAGGCTGGGGTCTTGAAACCAGACGTGTGACTATGCAGGTCATCAGTGTACAAATTCTGAAGCAATAGTAGGATGAAGTACTCTTACCAGAGCTGGTGGATCTGCTGATTAGGCAGATCGAAAAGGAATATAGAATCCTGATGGTCAATGGTGACTCCTTCTCCGAACTCTCCAACTGGACCAAACGGATCTCCAAAAGCCACTCCAAACGTCACAACCTCGGGGGAGACTTTGGGTTTAACGAGTATTCCCAAGTGGTGCAGGACCCCTCCTCCATTGAAAAGATCACAATCCAAATTGAAAAATGGTAGACAGGTGGAGGAAACTCCAAGGGACAACTCAATCAACTCCACATGTAAAAAAGAAGATGAAGGAGGTGCTCCAAGTGCAGGTCAAATGAGGGTTTTTATTAAAACCAACATATAAAAGTGATCACAGTACATACAAAAAAAGTTAAAAAAGGGGCAATAAGTGGGCAGGTAAGCCAAGGCCTTGGCTTACCTGCCCACTTATTGCCCCTTTTTAAAGTTTTTTTGTATGTACTGTGATAACTTTTATATGGTTTCAAGACCCCAGCCTGTAGCGGATGTTTTCCACAATTTCATTCTTCACTTCTAGGATATTAATGCTAAAGACGTTTATGTGGACTTATTTGTTTGCTTATTATTATTATTTTTTTGGTTATTCTCAATTTCACACATTGGGTTTTTCATTTTAGCGCTGCATCCTTATTCACATTTCTATTATATATTGGTCACATTTTATGCAGCTGCTCTATCACTTTCACTTAGCTTTTATTATTTGTTTAGACTAGCGCAATATTATCCCCCACATTACCAAGTTCAGAGGGTAGCAAACATCTAGGTCAGGGATATGCTATTAGCGGATCTCTAGCTGTTGCAAAACTACAAGTCCCATCATGCCTCTGGGTGTCATGCTTGTGGCTGTCAGAGTCTTGCTATGCCTCATGGGGCTTGTAGTTCCGCATCAACTGGAGGTCCGCTAATTGCATATCTAATTGATAGCTAATTGATCTAGGTCATTCAAAGGCCGAGTACAAAATGGCACGTAAACCCAATTGTATTGTGGGACATACTTAGGATGTGTTAGTGCCGATTCACTAAGGAATGGACAGCTGCCAGAGGGCTTTACCTCTCTGGCAGCTGTCCATTCCCGACTGTGGTAGGTGGAGGTGTGGTGTGCGATTCAGCGCATCATACACAGCTCCCTTGTTTTTGTACAAACTTTGCTGTACAGCGACACTGTATAGTAACTATCTGGGGATGGGTACATCCAAGGAGTAGCAGCAGAAAGAGCTTCGAACCAACAGTAAACAAATCTTCCACTACTGGTTTGATGCTCTTTCTGCTGTTTATTGTCTAGATCCAGGTTTCTGAATCCTAGGGTTCCGCAAGAAGTCCCCAGGGGTTCCGATGCAATCTACCCATCGACTGCAGACTGGTGATGGTTAGATTGCTGATACTCTATCAAGACGTGCTCCTACCCTGCATTCAGAGTGGTGCAGTTACCCACGGGCACACCCCTCCTGCCCATCCCAGGCATGAGATGGACGAGAGAGAGAAGGCTGGAGATTATCAGCATGCCAGAACAGGACTCTACCATAGCAGCTTCCCAGCACTACAAAGAATGCAATAGAAAATATAAGAGTACGTTTAGGGCTGCAAAAATAGACCACAAGAGACACATAGAGGAAGAGGAGAGTAAAAAGAATCCCATTTTTTTTTTAATATATCAATAGAAAAAAAGCAATGGAAGAGGATATTGGCCCCATAAAGGATGGTCAAGGGATGTTGGTTACAAGTGACAAGGTGAAGGCAACTGTATGAAATGCATTCTTCGTCTCAATTTTTTATATTAAAAAGGAGGAGTATTAAAAACAAGATGGTATTATTAGCAACACAGCAGGGAGTGTACCCGATGCATTAGGGTGTACACTCCAAAGCTCAAACACACATGCCTTTCTCTGCAGCCTCAGCTGTACTGGACAGTGAATGAATGGGAAGTGCTCTGTGCTGAGCGGCTTCCTGTTCATTCACAAAATGAAGCATGAAAACAGTTTATTATGCTTCAGTTATAAATGAACACAGTGAATGAGTGTGTTCGCTGTGTTCATTTAGAAAAGGAAGGGATGTTAAATGACATATTTACTAGCTCCTTCGCCCACTCTCCATTTTAAAATCTTTTACTTTAAGATTTTACCTCAGTGGAGTGAAAGGACTCCACTGAGGTAAAATCTTTTACTTTCTTGGCACCTATTGGGTATGTTACATTGTTGTTATACACAGGTAATACTATATACTTATATACTCATTATTTGCATCTTCCCCTTTATATTATTCTTATACTGCCCCGTAATCTCCCTGCCCATACCAACCTTCTAACCATGTGTGTGGTGACACCTATGGTACCATGTGATGGTGTGGTTAAGGATCCCTCTGGCCTGAACTTTTTTACCCTAAGTAATAGGGACCCTGGATTGTAGGGTTATGGCCTGGGCATTGTAGCCAGACCTCACAGGGTACCCTGATGAGTTAATTGAATGGTTCCTCTTTTAGTTGGTGTTGCTTTTAGCCTTTCCTGTAACTGTGAAGCCGATTTTGGCAACTCTTTGGCCCAGAGTGTTTGGTATGAGGGTATACACCCAACATTATTTAATAAATCAGCTTCTCTTTATATTTTATAACATTAGTTGTCACCATTGGCACTACGGCTGATGTTAAGTGACAACCCTTAATTCCGTTGGTTCACTACAAGTTCTGGGATGGGGACTTGTTCCCTACCCCTCCCCTCCTTGGTTTGGTTTATTTAAAATGTACCCATTTTAGTCACTTATTCTGTTTTTTAACATATATAAATTTACCTTTTGGGACATTTATTGTTCTACACCAGTGTATGGGATGGCCTTCCATCCAGGGCTGCCACTGGGGGCAGCTTAGCACTTGGTAGTTATATTAACCGCATGATTAATGTTTGATATAGATGTCATGCTCACCTACATACATTTAGAAATTATGTTTATCCAGTTAGCCAGTGTGTTATATATTTATTTATGTTATTTTAGGCTTATATCTGGTCACACTCATTATCAGCGCGAGGGAATGGGTCTGCATACTAAAGGCCACCACTGGGGACACTACCCCTGCCTATAATGAGTTATACATACAATTCATCGTTTATCACATAATAGAGCAACTAACTTGACGAATTATGCTATTTTAGCCAGATTGCATATGCACTTATATATGATTTATGTTTATTTTCTGGCCTCAACCCCAAATTTTTGTGCATGGGAGAGCAGAGATGCCGATGTTATAGTAAGCCCAGTGTACATTCCTTGCATACAGCTCCTCTGCCGTTTAGGCAGCGTCACGGGGGACCTCTGGGTATGATTGGACACCCCTGTGGGAAGGGGCGGGACGTGCATCACCGCTCTCCCATAAGAGACGTATCGTGCAGCAAGTAGGTACCGCTTCAGACTACGTCATACCACACAACGAAACTAGTAAGGTGGAGCCTACGCACAATACCTCCCTTTCGGATTTCTGAGTGGCTAGTGGAACGCAGGTGGTGAGCACGCCGCGACCCTTAGTGCTCGTTTACCTAGGTGTTTGTTTGTTTTCTGTACAATTACCAGCAGCTTTGCTAGTCTGGTGTTTTAGCGGCTTGATGTTGCAAAAAAACTTTTAAATAAATACTTTTTATTTTTAATACTACACCATGGGAGCCTATTTGTTTTCATTTTGAGGAACTTTTTTGGTGGCAAAAAAAAATTGTCCTCCCTTGGGAGAATTTCAGGGGGGCCGCAACCTTTCACTTTACACCTAAGCGCGGATTTTATTTACTTATTAATGTTGGTCTGCATAAATGCATATACCATATTCCATAACTCAGATAGTCATTTATACCAAAACACTATAGCAAGCTCAATTCATTTATCTATATCTCTATATATAAATTAAATTTTATTTACTAGAACCTTTCATATTGAGCTTAACTTATAATCATGATGCCTTCTGACACATGTGCATCCTTATATATATTTCCTAGACATGACTCTAATGGGCAAAGTTGAGACTGTAGGGATAAACATTCTCATCCAGACCACGCTGATCCTCCGGCTGTTCCCCTGTTGTGGCTTTTGTCTGCCCACCTCCTCCGCTCCCAAGCTGGATGCACTGTAGTGCCGCATATTTGATATCCAGCGATGGGCGATTCATCCCAGCCCACTGGTAAGTATGAGGTCTCTGTTCCAGACCTCTCTTACCAATTATTCCGCCTGCCCCCATTTATTAATAACATACATCTATTCATCTCAGCACTTGCAGATACAAGTGCATCCGCCCCTGAAGAAGCGAGCAGGGTCTCACGAAACGTGTAGGGCTTTATTGATGCTTGTTTTATGCCAGTACATGTTGGATATTATCATTGATGTCTGCATTATGTTTACATACTTCCCTGTTTATATGTATGTGCATTTTTATTCTCTTATTGTGTATGTGTATCTACTGACCTAGCAACTCTTAACATTTGTTGTTGCCGATTGATGTAAAACCTTTGCAATAAATCTATATTTACTTTCATTTGTGTTGTGAACATTGGCTATTATGCTGGGTAACGCACAATCATTGTTGTTGCCGCTCTGTTATAACATTTTGAAAACAAATAAATTGATTTTGTTTCATTGTTACCTGTAAACATTGGCCAAACCTCTCTCACCTCATTCAAAGTCCCAGGGCAAACTCTTTGTCTTTTTGTGAATCACAAATGTGGTGGCTGAAATTTTTAGGCTTTTTTTTTTCTTTATTTTTACTTGGTGATCCAGAAAGTAAGTCAGCTAAAGCGTCAGGAGGATTGAGACAAACCATTTAACACTTACAAGGGTGCTTACAATGGTCTGCTCTTATTCATTTAAATTCGCTGTTCATGCTTGAAGGGGTAGGAAATGCCACTTTTGAACTTGTGTCCACAGGCAAGCCTATAATATAGTTAGCAGGAGTTCACCTTAAGCCTGGGTTCACACTATAGTGAACACAGACTTCGCATGAGATTCGCACTTGCATTGCTGTGCCGATCACATGCAATGTCTATGCAATACGAGTTAAGCCATACACAGTTTGTATGGCTGAACTCGCATTAGAATTGAACAAAAAGGGGGGTGTGGCCGGAATGGTGAACTGAGCAGACGTGCTGTTTGAGCTCTGCTGAAGAAAAATCCGCAAATACATCCGTGACTGGGTGAAATCTGCTCCTTTCTGGTCCGGCAGCCCTTATATGCCTTCCAGAAGCTCTAGTGGCCCGAAACGGGGCAAGAAATTGAGATTTCCGGTGGATATAGAGGCTATAGTGAGTCCGGTTCCTGAGCCCCGGCCGACGCGCCTAACTAATATGGCGTCTCAGACTGACCATGTGGATGCTGCGGAGACCTCGCCTCCGGGTATTCCGGAGGTGATGGCGGCTATAATGACCTGTCAGGCGGCTGTGGCGGCATGCCAAACAACGCTCACCACGAAGCTTGAAGCCGTACAGCTAGATGTGGGGTTGCTGCGCCAAGACATCGATAAAATTCGCTCCAGGATGACGGTGGCGGAGCAGCGCGTGGGGGACGTGGAGGACGCGGTCACGGGCCACGAGGCTGCTATTAGGACCCTGGTCACTAAGGTCAGAGCGCTGGAATATCGTGCGGAGGACGCCGAGAACCGTAGCAGATGCAACAACATTAGAATTGTCGGTCTGCCGGAGGGGGTGGAGGGACGCAATCCTACGGCCTTTACCGAGGACATGCTCAGAAACCTGCTTCCTGAGGCCCAGCTCTCCCCACACTTTACGGTGGAGAGGGCCCATCGGGTGCCACCGAGACCGGGTCCGGAGGGAGCCCCCCCTCGCACGTTCATCCTCCGACTGATGAACTTCAGAGACAGGGACGAGCTGCTTCGGGCGGCCCGCCTGGCTGGCAGACTCCCGTACCGCAACGCTAATCTAATGATGTTTCCGGATTATACTATCGAGACGCAGCGGCAACGACGATCGTTCGATGGAGTGAAAGCGGCGCTTCGGCTGAAAGGCGTGAAGTACAGCATCCTTTTTCCGGCCAAGTTGCGGGTGGTGGATGGTGAGACCGTGCGGATCTTCAATAACCCCAAAGATGCTGGAGTATGGCTAGAATCCCTGCCTCCGTAGTGTCTGCCTCTCTTACCTGCCTGAATTGGTGTGCTACAGTCTTGCTAAACTGCTGTGTAAGGTGGGTGAATCGTTTACTTTAGTGACTTGGCCGAGGACTACTGATTTAAGTTTTGGCGCCATTGCGCCCTGTTATCCTGTCCATGAAGCCACTTGAAACTGCCTATATGTTAATGGCTGCCTATTGCTGGACTGTTTTACCACACTGGGCTGTTTACTCTGTGACTCTCTATTTCACCCAGATGACAGATCTCCCCATGTTGGGGATGAACTCCTCTGCTCTTCAGCATCTCGTGTCAGCAGTGGTTAAAAACTCTTTGTACGTTTCTTTTCTTAGCCTAGTTTTGTTTTTTTGCTGCTCAAGTTCTGATGTGGGGTAGATTCTGACCTCACGAGGCCCAAGCCTCCTACGACTTGTGACTGGTCGCTCTGTTTAAGTTCGGGGTATGATGTGCTCTTCTATGTTGGAGGGGTACGGGGTGGGGGGTGGGGGTTGGATGACAGTTGTCGTCCTGTGTTTGGGGGGATGGTTCGGGGGGAAGTTATGTTTTCCTGGGTTGGTCTTTCACTTTACATCTTTTTGTTGTGATGACATGCAATGGTGGTTGGTGTGTTCCTCTGAGGGGGTGCGTGGCCTCAAACCGGTCGGGAATCTGGCGGTTGAGCGAGCGCGGGGGGGGGGGGCGCGCGCCTCCGCAGAGGTTTACACATAGAGGGTATGATCCGTTATTTTTCTTACTTGAATGACCAATACTATGACTAATTTCACAATAATGTCCTGGAATGTTAGGGGTCTTAATTCTGCCGTCAAGCGGTCCTTGGTCTGCAAGTTTATTCAGCAACACAGCCCCAAGATTTGTATCTTGCAAGAGACCCACCTGGTGGGATCTAAGATCCTGGGACTGAGAAGGGCATGGGTAGGTGCACACTATCATGCCACATACTCAAATTATGCTAGGGGGGTGAGCATTCTAGTGCACCGCTCATTGCCGTTCCAGCTGCAGGCAGTCCGCACAGACCCAGGGGGTAGATACGTCCTGATGCATGCCCTTATAGCTGGTACTCGATATATTATTGTAGGAGTCTATTTGCCTCCCCCTGCGGATCTCACATTGCTCCATAGGGTGGTGCAGATTGCTACGCAATATGGGGTGGACAGGGTGCTCCTAGCGGGGGATTTTAATTTGGTCATGTCAGATATTCGAGACCGGCTCCGTCCATCCCCTGCTCCTGCCCTTGGGCTGTCTCACTGGGCATCTACTTTTACTCTAACGGATTTGTGGCGACATTTTCACCCCTCTGACACGCAGTTCACCTGTCTCTCCACGACCTATCGCACGCTATCTCGCATTGACATGGCGTTTGCCTCTTCTGGCCTGTTGGGGGAGGTCCGTTCTGCCGAGATCCTCTCCCGAGGTATTTCTGATCATGCCCCGCTGTTGGTCTCGGTTGGGGCGGCTCCTCCTGGGGGTCAGGGGGTCTGGCGACTTTCTAAGTACTGGGTGATGGATCCCGAGATTCAGGAGGACATGCCTGAGGAGCTGTGTGGTTTCTGGCTGCAGAATGAGGGTTCCTCGGGACCCTTGGTAGTATGGGACGCTTTTAAGGCCTGGCTTAGAGGGGTATACATCAAAAAGATTGCTGATAGAAAGAGGGAAGCTAGACGATCTCTTAAACGGCTGGAGGATCAGGCCCTGATGCAGGAGAGGGCTTATGTTCGGGCACCTGGATCGGACACTTATTATCCTTGGCAGAACACCCTTAGAGAGCTCTCTCTGTTAAGAATAGATCTTACTAAAAAATCCATGCTGGACAGTGCACAGAGGGTGTTTGAGTTCGGTGACAAAAACGGTAGGCTTTTGGCATGGCTGGCCAAGGGCCAATCTGCCACTACACACATAGGGAGGATTAGAGATACGGATGGTGCATTGTTGACTGCCCCGGAGGATATTGGCACTAGGTTTTTACGCTTCTATCAGGACCTGTATTCCTCCAAAGTGGCCTACACTGCTGATGACCTCACTGACTATTTGGACAGAGTCCCGTTCCCCACACTGGACCCTGATAAGAGTAGGGAGTTGGATAGAGATATATCGTTGGAGGAGGTACAAAAAGCCATGGGATGCATGCAATCGGGTAAGGCCCCCGGGTTGGACGGGGTCCCCATTGAGTTCTACACTGAATATCAGGAATTACTGGCCCCCAGAATAACTTCCCTTTTTCAGCAGTTCTCTACCTTAGGTTCCCTCCCGGACTCCATGTCTGAGGCGGTTGTTGTGTTGGTGCCCAAACCCGGAAAGGATCCAGAAGAGTGTGGCTCATATAGGCCCATTTCTTTGATCAACGCCGATGCCAAGATGTTGGCAAAGGTGTTGGCGATGAGACTGGTTACGGTACTGGAGGATTTAATCCACCTGGACCAGACCGGGTTCATGCCGGGGAGGGGCACGGATATTAACATCCGGAGATTGTTTCTCAATATGGATGCTCCTCATGATAATGGCGGTACCCGGGTCATAGCCTCTCTCGACGCCGAGAAGGCTTTTGACTCGGTGGAGTGGGGCTATCTCTGGGAAGTCTTAAGACGCTTTGGATTTGGCCCTCAATTTCTTAAATGGCTTGGTATGCTGTATGAGTCCCCTAGGGCAAGAATACGGACTAATGATGTCCTGTCTGATTTTTTTCTCCTCCGGAGGGGTACCAGACAGGGTTGCCCCTTGTCGCCTAGTCTGTTTGCCCTGGCCCTGGAACCATTGGCAATCCTGATTAGAGAGTCTGAGGCGGTTCAGGGGCTCAGGGTTGGCCCTCTGGAGGAGAAGATCTCCCTCTACGCGGATGATACACTGCTGTATCTGCATGATGCTGGCACCTCGCTGCAAGCGGCCTTGCAGATTTTTGATGTCTTTGGGAGTTTCTCCGGAATCGGGATCAACTGGTCTAAGTCGGTTCTGTTTCCGTTGGATCCCCGGGCCCGCGTTGAGGGAGCCCCGACCCCGCTTCTCTGGGTAGAGGAGTTTAAATATCTGGGGATTGTGGTGTCGAGGGACCTCCGGGACTTTCGTCGCCTCAATCTGCTGCCTATTGCAAGACGACTTAAGGAACACTGTGCCAGATGGAGGGAACTGCCCCTTAATCTTCTGGGTCGCATTAATGTGTTAAAAATGTTATTTTTACCCAGATTCACCTATGTGTTCAGGAATTGCCCGGTATGGCTCCCCATGTCATTTTTTAAGGACCTGGATGTTTGCATAGGCTCCTTTCTGTGGAGGGGGTCTTCTCCTAGGCTAGCCAGATCCACTCTGCAGCTACCGGTCCGCTGTGGCGGACTGGCGCTCCCCAACTTCCTGGTATATTTCTGGGCAGCGATTCTGGTTACTGTAAGGTGGTGGTTTGAGCAGTCCAGGATGAATGCGGCCACTTGTTTAGAGGCTGCCATACTGGGTTCGCTCAAAGAACTGGGGAATTTGATCTATAGGGGGAGTGCTGCATATCCTTCAGTACCGGCTCCTACCAAGACGACCCTTAGGGTGTGGACTGCGGCTAGGAAGAGATTCCTCAGACCACATTGCTACTCTCCTTTTAGCCCACTCTGGGGTAACCCCTCCCTCCCTCACTTTAGGACGATACTGGACCCGCAGTTGTGGGCTGGGTATGGGATAAAGGTATTAAGAGATATTATTCGGGGAGGGACTCTATTGACTTTTCAGGACTTGTCAGCTAGATATGGACTCCCGAATAGTATGCAGTTTAGATACTTTCAGCTGAGGCATGCAGCTAGAGCCCAATTTCCACAGACTGTTGACATGGATACTGACCCTATTGAAAGACTCCTTGCTCAAGAAAAACTTACAAAAACGCTCTCTACACTGTATCTGGCGCTCCTGGGGGGGAACTCCCCCAAGATGGAATCACTATGGGAGAAATGGCAGGCTGATATTCCTAGCCTGGATAGGGAGGCCTGGGGGGAGAGTTTTGAGGATGGAGCTAAGTTAATGATATCCTCTAGGGATAAGCTACTGCACACTAAATTTATGCATCGGGTGTACTACACACCTCAGAGGCTGCACCGGATATACCCTAACAGATCCCCTGACTGCCCTAAATGCCGATCTCCAGATGGCTCCTTTCTTCATATGTTCTGGTCTTGTCCCTTGGTGGGGGCATTCTGGGGTGAGATCTTTGAATGTATCAATATGCGCCTTTCCCTATCTATCCCGTTGTCACCCGAGCTTGCTTTACTGGGAATACATGATGATGACCAAAGACCTCGTTACACGAAATTGTTGGTGTCCATGCTACTATTTTATGCCAAAAGGGAAATTCTTCAGAAATGGTCCTCTTGCTCACCTCCTAAGATTGACGCTTGGGAATCTTCAGTCAATGCAATAATGCCATTTTACAAGTTGACTTATATTAGCAGGGGGTGTCCCCAGAAATTTGATCGGGTGTGGCTCCCTTGGACACAATTACTGTAGTCTAGTTTTATGGCGAGTGGAGGCTACCCACGGGCTGTTAACTAGGGTATTGGGGGTGGAACTGAGTTCAGTTATGGTGTTTGCTTGTTGTGACCAAGTGTATTGTATCTCCCTGATTACCCTTCTTTATTTGATGATGTATTACTTGTAATTATGCCTTGTATGTCTATTACTTGTTCTTGATGTCTTCTCAATAAAGACCAACCTTATTGTTAAAAAAAGAATTGAACAAAAAAAAAGGTGCAGGGACTCCTCCCAACCCCCCACGCACTGGAATTGGATTGCATGGGTGTTCACACGCATGTGATCGGCTTCCAGTCCAAATCCACAGTTCGCACTGCGATCTGTGAACCGATCTGAGGGTGTCATTAACATTGTATTGACACCCGCAGCAGTTTCGCAGAGGGCAGAGTGAACTGCCTGTGGGAGAGATGCGATGCGGGAACCGGCACTGGATTTGTGCTGGTTCCTGCATTGCTATAGTGTGAGCCCAGGCTCAATCTGTTAGTCAAGTCCATCCAAAATGCTGGTCTAACACTACCCCTCCCTAACAATGCTCATGTCCAAAGGTGTCTCCGTTGCTCCTCCATCTGGAGTTGAGACAACCCTAGACAGTAAGTGTGTTATTGAAATATTAAAATTTTTGTTTTTAGGTTTAATACGGTTTTAAGGTTTTAGTAAGTAATGCAAACCAGCAATAAATTTGTGTATTTTATATCCGCTTCAGCTTTAAATCAAGGTGTTCAGCTTATCCCCATCCAATTAAGAAGCCCAAAATGTGAAACATGGGTCTCATTATTATTACAATGATTTATGCATTTATATTCCAGGGTTTATAGCATGCATTTAGAATAATCTTCTTAAATCAGCTGCAAGTGAACAATGAAAATTTTATTCAGAAATTGACAATTTAGTTTACATACCATTGTCACAATAATTTCACTGTAAGATATGAAATAATGTCTTTGGTGATTTGTTACAGTAAACAAACCTGTAAACCACATACACCGCATTACAGCTCTCTTTAATGACTCACACTTATTCAAACATTTGGAAGTGGTCGGACTCATGTAAACTTCTAACAATAAAAACACTGATGGCCAGATGTTTTGAGGTCTTTCCAAAGTATTTTCCGGTCCCATGGCTTATGGTATTAACTATCAAAGGGTCATAATAGTACAGTAATGCACATTAAAACATTTGAAAGGCCACACATGGAAAAACATATTAGGCTAGGGTGATCTACACCCCTTAAAAAGGACTGCACTCACTTTCACTTTTCAGATCAGTTCTTCAGTATTGAACAATGATAAATGCAGCAAAAGACAAAATAAACCATAAAGCTATATGAACATTGGTATTATTAAAGAGCAATAGGATTGCCAGTGGATCTGATGACATGCTCATTTTAAGGACAAATATAATTAAAACAGTGTGGTCAAACGTGGGTCGAATATCATCTGGTTCGGCAGAATTTTCGATCCATGTATGGGCAGGGTGGTTTTACGGAGGTTGGTCTACTAATCAACTTTTGTACAATCACCCTGTTGGATTTATTAGTCCAAACAGGCACTTTTTTTTTTCATCCATGTTCGTAGGCAACCTTGGCACTCCAGCTGTGCTAAAACTACAAATCCCAACATGCCTTGGACTAGAGAGTCAATTTGAGCATTAGTGTAATAACATTCTAACACCAGTGTAGCACTTTTACTGCAATGTGGATTTGGTCACTAGTAGAGCAACATTAGCTTAAAAGAGAATTTAATGTCTCATCATGGGCCGTGCTGGCCATCTTTGAGAGGCCCACATCCTCATTTAGGTTATGTTCACACCAGTCACTACATTACAACACAGAGGCTGGTGTTTGGCCTGGCCAAGATTAGTGCAGTGATGATGCGTCGATCTCAGCGCAGTGCGCGGTTACCTTTTTTTTCCCCCCATTGATCTCGAAGAGAGTGTTTGACTATCGTCGTCGTCTGTTAAACTCTGCAACCAAAGTTAAAAGCAAAAGTATCATAGCATGTATACAGACCTGTCAGGCTGTAATGTTAGAATCTGGGTGGGAGGCAGTAAACTATGGCTCTGGACTCTGACCACCTATGTGAAATAGCCTCAACTCTACAAACAGCAGAGACTGGCACTTAATATTTGCTGGCACAATCTGATTTTCTTTAAATTCACTAAGGCTTTTCAACAAGTACTAGGAGAGGAGCGACCTACAAATAAAAATATTCTCTGTGTACAATGTTTCGGTAAAAAAGGGAAGGTCTACCAGTTTTCACAACGGTCTACCCAAGGTGGATGTGGACGGAATCCCAAATTACTATTAGGATATTTCTGAAAACATACAATTGTTGTAGCTGAAATAAAACTGGAGTGGTAATTTGGGTGCATTGATTTTGGACTCCTACACCATTTACACCCTCAAAAACTAAATGATAAAAGACCTGCAACATTAAATTATCAGAAAAAATGTAATATATTATACCGTATATACTCGAGTATAAGCCGACCCGAATATAAGCCGAGGCACCTAAATTTACCACAAAAAAATGGGAAAACTTATTGACTCGAGTATAAGCCTAGGGTGTCCATCTGCATGCCTCACTGTGCCCATGACTAGATTGACGTTTAACATAGGAGTCTATGGAAGGGGTGCCTGGCTTTGAAAAATCGTGGCTCCCCGGCCGTAGGTCCCCCAGACAACAAACTTTGTACACTTGTAGAGGAGAAATGTGTGCGAAGTTCCGGGTCCGGCCGGTACCGGGTCCCCAAAGTCCAGGATATCAGGCGCAAAAAGGTGACTTGAGTATAAGCCGAGGGGGGCATTTTCAGCACAAAAAAAAATGTGCTGGAAAACTCGGCTTATACTCAAGTATATACGGTACTTGAATATCTAATAGATAAACCCCATTAAACACAGCCTTTCAGTTCACCATAAACACAGCCCTAATTCATACCAGGAGCCTAATCTCTAAAGCTAACTGACAACCTGAAAGTCAAGCTGTTATTAGAGACACATAGGGGCTACCAATGCCTTCATACTGTAAATCCTTGTTTGTCTGTCTGTTATGTTGCTGTTCTCCCTTTGCTACTTTTAAAGTCACTCACCCTGAGCAAGCATGCAGATCAACAAAATCAGAAGTGGTGATCAAACCAGAAGTAACAGGGTCAGTATGACAGCCAGGAACAGAACATATGCAAAATACCCCTTTTGCTTATAAAGCAGAGGGGTTACAAAAACTGGTTCTACCTGGTTAATTTTTGTTAGACAGACATATTTCGCTCTAGAGTTTTCTCACTCCGACTATTTGATCGGCATGCTTCACCTGCCCCCTGTGCCTTATCATCTGGTACAATATTTCTGATTCCATTGAGATGACAAACTGGGAACTATGAAGGGAAATGTACGCAAGTATTGCTCCCGTAAAACACTAACTGCTAGTATATATGCTAAAACACCATCTAGTAAATATTTCATTACCCAAGGTGAGAATGTGGTTGCTTTGCCAGGTAAAATATAGAATTACTACGAGAAGGTAGTAAGCATTATTCAACAGATCGTAGACAATCAATAAACCAAAAAAAAAAAAAGGCATGAATATGTGCATCTACAGCTAGTACCAATATTTTGTTTTCTATAACACCATAAACTAAATAATAATGAAGTTGTCCACAGTAGGAATTTTATTTTTTTTATTTTCTAACCCCAACCCAAAAGTAATAGCTGCACTCTGGTTGGTACATTCACCTTAGTGTGCACGAATATGTAAAAGACCCAATATAAAGGCATACGGATGTGGAATACCATCCATTGTGACAATTAACAGAATCATTAAAAAGCTAGTTGTATTTTTCACATTCAGTACTAGAGTGTGTCCCTGTAATGTCACCATATCCCCAGCTCAGTTCCTAAAAATATATGCCCCGTTGCCCTACTCACTAGTACCGTAAAAGTACCACTACCCTCCAAAACCTTATTTTGGCACTATGGTGTCCCCATCCCTGGCTCAGTAAATATCAGAATACTGAGCAGCATCATGTCCCCTGGATATCATTCCTTCACCCACAACTATTTCTGTGCAAATACCACTATCCTCATTCTTATCCAAGCACCACAATGACCAATCCTACCCAGATCGTTCTCCAGGACAGGAAATGAAGGTAAATCTTTGCAATAGGATACAGACAGCAAAAAAAAAAGAATATATATCTGTTTGATTTTATCTAACCCCTACACTATTCCCAAACTAAAATAGAAAAAAAAAAAATTTTTTTTTTTACTTTAACATGATTCATTAATCATAGTACAGTGAAACCTTTCCTAGGAACAAGTGGTGTCATGAAGTCAAAAATGTCGGTATAATTTACAAAATATGGAAGATTTCAGCTGCATAGTTTAACTCTTCCAAACATATGGCTGCATTGACTTAGGTTGGCATAAATTGTGTAAAAATGCAGACCTCCTGCATTTTTATGCAACGTATCACACCTTACTGTATATCGTTGCAATTTGCTTCAATGCATAGGCTTGAATAAAGTGTCATATTGACACTCAATAAAGTTTAAAAAAAGAAAGAAAGAAAACCAGAAATAGCGTGATGTGTAGTAACAAAACATCACACTGCCCCTGTACAATGTACACCAGCGCCTATGTGTTTAAGGACACAGGTTTATTTGAAAGAGCCCTAAAGAACGATAAAAGGACAATGTTCAGGATGTTGTCTCATAATAGATATCTCAACTCACATAGCAAAACTGTCAAGCCAAAATAAATGCTTTTCATTTTAGAAAGTATGGAGGGTTAGAACCCCATCAGGTTTATATTGTGTCCCTGCTAGAGGGATTAATTTGTCTTGGTGATCACTATAGGAGGAGAATCTTCCAATGGAGACATTTTCTTCCTTTGACAACTTTTAGGGATAATTAAGGGTGTACCAAGGCATGATTTACTCCTAACTGCGCCCCGGGACCACCTGAAGAGGTGGTCCTGGGCATGGTTCACTTGTGGTCCAGAACGGTTTGCTTTAGTGCGAGTGCCAATCGTGTCTGAGTAAAGAACTATCCATAGATCACTGAGCACAAAAGCAGGGATCACTGTGGTCCAGTTGCCAGAGGCAATGATGCAAATGTGCTCAGGAATACTTCTTTACGGCCCAGTGTGATTGCAGACCAACAGGAGGGGGAACATTCAACTCGGGCACAGTTCGGTTCAACCATACCGATTGCGAGTACACCAGTAAATGGCACATTTCAGTTTATTTTGTGGCTATAGGACAGAAAGTAAACAGAAATTTCTTGGAAGGGACAAAGACGGCAAAAGAAATTCTATGCTCTACCTAAATTAAAGTTTTGGCTTTAGATATACTCCAATGCCTACGCACACGATCATTAACCAATGTTTAAATATGGTTGGAAGAAATTCCTCGTGATATTTTTACTTCTATAATAAAAAAGAAAATACATTTATAAAGTTTGCACTTCTTATAGAACACTTTTAAAAAAAAAAATCTAGATATACAGTATACTCAGGACATTAGGAACTCTTTGGTATTGGCTACTGAATATTGCATTTCTAATAACAGATGGCATATAACAAGTCTACATGATAAAAAAAAAAAAAGGACAGAAAAAAATCCAAAATGAGGAAAAAAAAGGCTATATTAAAAAAAAAAAAAAAAAAAAAAGAGCACAAAGTTTGTTTATACTCAAGATTTTGCATAGTTTTACAGGCAACTGTGTTTCATAGGAAAGTGCAAAGATAATTGGTATGTGGTACCCCTCAACCAATCAGAAATCATTCTCATTAGTCTGCTGGATGGCGATACTTTGTTGCCAAGGCCTACTGCACATCAAAAGTTTTCGCAGAAATCAAATAAAGCCTGAAGCAAGACGGGACATTGATTTTTACGTGCCTCATCTTACATTAAAGCTCTGCTTTTGCTAAAGAGAATTTGACATAATTGTTAATCAAGCTTATGGTTTTCTTCTCACTTCCTATTTGTGTGATAGGCTCACTGCTTTTCCTGGAAGCCTACACAGAATTTGAAGTAAAATTTCAGGTACCAACTGACATCAGTGAGATAAATATAACTAAGTGTATCTAAACCCATGAACAAAAATGTAATGTTGCAGCTTAGCAGTCCTTCAATAAAAGGAGGCTACATTCGTTTTCTTTCATGCTGTTTTACACTTGGTTATCTGACCAGTAAGTCTAATTTTTAAACTTCCTTTAAGGCGGAACTCAAGGCACAGATACTTACCCCGCTGGCACCAGCATCTAGTGCCCAGCTTCTTTCAGGTGCCAATCTTTGGCCATCTTGATTGTCCGACGTGGGAGTGACATCATCCCGCAACGATGTATGCGCAGCTCAGTGTATACTCTACAGGGGATTGCGAACAGGCAGGTAAGTGCATTTTATTGCAGGTCTCTTCTGCAATAAAAAGCCTGTCTGTTTGCAGTTTTTCACTTTAGTTCCACTTTAACATCAAGCTGTCCAGAAAAAGTGTCAGGGGTTTAAGACAAATCGATTTAACACTGACAGGAGTGCTTGCAATGGTCAGCTTTTAGCCAAAACTTGTATACCAAAAGGAAAAAAAAACAAAAAAGATAGTTGCCATAACTGCTTAAAGTGGTAGCAAAAACTATATATAATATAATATAATATAATATAATATAATATAACATTCAGCTCTTTACCGCCACCCCGTGGGCAACTTCTGCTATTGTTGTCTGATCTTTAGCATTGGTTCTGAGCATGCGTGTTTGTACTTTGGACTTTAGTCTGATTAGCCGACGTAGGACATTTGTTGCCGGAAAGTTTGTCTGTTCTCACAGCGAACATTTGTCTGATAAAAAAGCGAAAAAGTTTGTCCGATGGAGCGTACACACGGTCAGATTGTCCGATCAAACAGGTCCGTCGGACGTTTGTTGTCAAAAAGTTATATTGTGTGTATGGGCCTTTACACTACCCTCTCCCCAGACTGATAATGCTGCTGTCCAGATGTGTCCCTACTGCTTCTCCATCCAGAGTGAAGCCACCCCAAGACAGAAGCGTGTTACTGGCAGGATCACTGGGTGAAAATAAAGAGGTGACTACGCTCACTCACTGTACTGTATCTGTGGCGAAAGTGTTGTCACCCTAGGACAAGAATTGTGTTAGGACTACAGAATACACCCCCTCTTTATAACATAAGAGGTCTTCTGTAGCTCACAGGGGACCTGGGCAGAGCTGATAAGACCGCTGCAGAGAACACAGAAAATTACAAGCTCGCTAGATTTCTGGCAGGAACAACAGGTTATTTTTTCTTCACTTCTAATTATTGAAGGGATAAGTGGACACAACACTTCCAAATGGTATAGAACAGACCAAAAAGAAAAAAAAAAAAAAGTAAGTTCATTGTTAGGGTTTACATACACTTTAAGAAAATATACATTTCTGCTAGAAGGGATTGCTTTTTCTTGACAGAAGTTGAGTTGCACTTTAATATTCTACATTTTGGCAATGTTCTGTTAGCCATGGAGACTTTCACTACGATCTGCAGCAACACAATCAATACTCACTTCACACTGCTCAGCTCTCAGAATAACACACAGACAAACATGCACACAATGGATTTCCTGAGTGTGAAGGCTGGAGGTTCCCCACTTCTAGATCCCAAGCCGGACCTTCATCTTCTCATACACCACATAGCTGATACTGACAGCGGGGAGGACTTTCAGGAAGTTTGGAGCTATTCCTCTGTACAGACCCAAAAATCCTTCCTTGGCTATAATCTTGCGGAAGAGACCTCCCATGCTGAGTTGAGGCGCGCCTTCTATAGATGCTGCAAAAGATGGAAGGAAATTCTTAAATAAAAGCAATGAAAATGACGGAAAAACACTCTTATAGTTGCCTATTTAAAAAGGAGTCCTAATTCCCACCATAAAATGTTTTACTTCAGTGATTGGGCAACAATTTCCACATTCAGCCATGCAATTAAAACAATCAACACATATCCTTGACATGGCAACAAGATGATTGGCTTATAACTAGAGCTGCACCCCACAACTTTTCACACCTCACGCATGTTTTTTGGACAATGAACAGCTTATGACACCAAGGTGTTTGGATTAGGATGACCCTTGCGGGTACTCATTAGAACTGGTAAACTAAGTTGGATAAATGATGAAGTGTGTTCAACTGAATGTGATAAACTACTATTATCCAGGCAAAATGTAATAAATGAAACAAGTAGATTTTTATTTATTTTTTAAAAGGAAGGGAAGACGTGTTACTTTATTGAACTTCCCCCAACTGCTGAGCTGCTCTGTTCTCCTTGCTGAAGGCTCCAACATGAGGAAGCAAAGCCCTGCCACTTCTAAGATGGCTCCTTCCACATAGAGGCAGTGCAGAACAAGGCATGGCAGGTAGCAAGTAATGAGGGAAAGACAGCTGGATCGGCTCATGGATACCACAGGCAATACGGTGACCAGGCCTTTGCCCCCCTGCCTGCCTTTTATTGGGCACAACATCCAGAGATCAGTTTCTCTTTAATGTGCCAAAAAATGTCTCATGTGCCTTTAAATAGAATAAATCTATTGCGTGTACAAAACTTTGTGGAATCATTTTTTATTTTATTTTTTATGAAATTACCGTAATTATTCCTATAACATGATGAAACCGGCAATTACTCCACATTACTTTATAAATAGGTAAAGCTCTTAATGTATTTTTTGCAGATTATTATTTTATATTATTATGCCAGATAACACATCCATAATTTAACATTGAGTTGCCAGAGTGTAAAGCCTAGTTATGATTTTGGCACAATAGACATGCATACATAATTTTAAAGGTAAACTGCTGGAATGAATTGGCAAAGCTACAGTACATCCCGACATAGGGTAACAGGATTGTGATTTTCTGAATTGTGCTTACTTTCATCCCCCTATTAGAGAGATCTCCCACCCTTCCTGAACTTTTCATTGCAGCAAGCTGGTTGTAGGGGAAATACCCATAAAATTTAGGACTGACAAAATGATTGGCTGCAAAGTGGAGCATTGAAAGAGAAAGCGTGCCAGCTTGGCAACATGAAGAACAAAGATCTCTGGACTGGGAACATGAGCTTAAAGTGGTTGCAAACCCTTACATTTACCCAGTGAAGTGACTGGCCTCAGGTGATACACAGAGATGAAACAAATCCTCCAAAATAAGTTGTACCTGTTTATCAAAAGCCATCTTTCCCCTACATTCAAAGTGCTGGATTTACACAGGATCTCTCAGCTCTGAAAAGCAGGGGGCAGGCAGCTAAAGTTATCAGTGAGGAGAGCTCTGAAAGCTGATTGGAGGGAAAGGACACACACTCCTTCACACAGCACACAGGAACAGAGCTGAGGCTGTCAAACAGCTGGAGATCCCTCCCCTGTCACCAATTTTCTCTTGGTGTCAGGAAAACTTGTCTTAATGACTCATGCTGATAGGGGAACAAGACAGAGGACAGAAATGACACTTTGTGCTCTGGATTAAGACAAGCACACACACACACTATAGAGGGATATGCTTTGTTCATTTTTCACGTCAGAGGTTTACAACCACTTGAAGTGTAGTCCGTTGTTACATTTGCAACGTACCCATCAAGATATGTAGCCTACCTGCCCTATTCCCAGAGTTCAGCTTTAAAAGATAAACTCCAAGTAGATATCAAACACCAATTAAGGCAGGTACATATTAGTAAAACAATTTTAAATGCAACTAATGCAAGTACCTACAAACTGTCTGGATATTAGTCGTTTCTTAATCCACTGTACAGCAGCGCTGCCGAGTGGATTAAACCCTGGTTCACATTGATACGATTTGACATGTCAAATCGGCGGCATTTGACGGCAATGGCACAGTCCTAGTTGGTGCGACGCCGCATCTTTGGCGCTGCACCGATTTCAAAAAGTCGTTTCTGTACTACTTTTTGCGATTTTGGGCCGCGATTTACATTGACATCTGTGCAGAAACCTGCACAGATGTCTCTGAAATCGCGGCCGAAAATGGGACCGACAAGCGGGAGTGAAATCGTGCGAGTTCAGATGAACGTGCACGGCCTCCCTCCCGCAGCTCAGTGTGAACCTGGGCTAAAAGACAACAAAGCTCAAGATAGAAGTAAGCGTCAGTTCCAGTAACCAAATCAGGCCTGCAGCGCATGTATGCTGACAGTAGAGTGATTAACGTTATGGCTTTGCATTGTGGTGCTGCTCCCTCTCTGTCCAATCAGCAGGCTAGGATTGGCCTTTGACAAAGCTATGGTACTGCATTGAGGTTGAGGACCCGTTGTTTTGTGAGGCAGGGTTGCCTAGAGTACAAAGCAGCTGGAGAGGTAATGATTCTTTGGTATGTAGCGGTGCACTGCCGCAAATTTTCAAAGATCCACCACATCACCCTGCTGCCAGACCCCCATCCATCCATTCTGAATCAATGAGCAGTCATTTGCATTTGCTTTGCTGTAGTTTATTGCGGAGTACAACTTGGAAGGGGTAAGGAAGATATGAGATGCCCATAGCACTTAACACATTTGTAGAACTTTAACTGATAGGTTCAGTCCTGATAACGAGGCACAGTTAACGTTCACAGTCTATTTCTCTGCTTTCCTCCACTGCAGACTATTGCTCCTCCTCTTCTGCACTGACTCCTGCAGAGTATCACTCTTCTAGATTCCTCTCCACCTGTGCAAATCCTTTCCTGCAAACCGTTAGATTCCTGTTTTCTCACTCTCAGTATGAGGAGTCACTCTGAATAACTCCTCAGATTGCTGGTTGAATTTTAGTTGCTATTACTGTACTAGTTGATTGAAGTCATTCGAATGCTGGTACTGGGCCAGAGGCGTTGCAACACCTCCCCCCGACGGCCCAGTAATTTAGCAGCACGTGGTGACAGGTGGACTACTGCACCTAGCTAGTCCAAACTTGCAAATGCTGCATTCCCCGGTCACAGCGATCTGCACTATGCTCAAAGCCTTTTTCCTGAACTGCTGTGTTCCCCGGCCACAACAGTCTACACTATTCTCAGTAACTTTCTCCTGTTCCATTGCTCTGCTGTATTGTACACACCGACCTTCTCCATGCTCCCCGGTCCATGGAGGAAAACACTGTTCAGATGCACAGTTCAGCTTTTCCTCCTCTCCTTCCTCTCTAAGAATTCCTCCTCTGCGGCTGTGTGAGGGGTGAGCCTTCCCCGTGACTCCCCCACACGCGGCGCTCCCCAAGCTGGGGGACGCCCGGCAGCAACTACCTAATATTCCATCTTCCCTCTCTAGCAACTCCTGCCCAGCAACATGTGACCTCAGCTTATATGGGAGGCCTGCCCCCTGCCAATACCAAATGGTGATTGGCAGAGCTTCTTACATGAGCTGCCTGCCACTCAAACTTCAGGTCCAGCCTCTGTTCCAGAACAATTCTCCTGAAAGCAGGGGAGGCACCTCTGAGCCTGAGCACAAGTGGTCACACCCACTGCTACACTAAACACTCCCAGCCCCAGATCAAAACAAGCAGGCCTAGCCTAGAGCACAGGCCTGCCTAAATTTACCTACACAGATACCCTAAACATACAAAAATCGAATTCTAGCACCTATCAAAAAGGTAGAGGGTGCTACAGGTACATTAACAAGTTCTCATGTATTTCAATAATTAAAGTTAGGCCCCTTTCACACTGAGGCGTATTTCAGGAGTTTTAGCGCTAAAAATAGCGTATAAATAACGCCTGAAATAATCCTGGCCCAGCATTCTCAATGTGAAAGCCCGAGGGCTTTCACACTGAGGCGATGCGCTGGCGGGAGGAAAAATCTCCTGCAAGCCGCATCTTTTGAGCGGTGTGTATACCGCTCCTTTACTGCTCCTGCCCATTGAAAGCAATGGGAAACTGCGGTAATACCGCCCGCAATGCGCCTCTGCAGAGGTGCATTGCGGGCGGTATTAACCCTTTTTCGGCCGCTAGCGGGGGTTGAAACCTCACCACTAGCGACCGAATATCGCGGCAAAAACGACGGTATAGCGGCGCTAAAAATAGCGCCGCTATACCGCCAGCGCTCCTCTCCGCCCCAGTGTGAAAGGGGCCTCAGTCTTTTGGTGAAATTTCGATGATCACATTTTGATAAATCATAAAACAGACATAAAATGGGATGACCATATCAGGTCTTAGGACAATAACACTGTATTATAGGGAAGCCAATGAAGACAGTTATACACACTGTATTAATGCTTTCATAGATGAGGAGAATATCTTATCAAATATCAGAAATTAGGATATGTAATAGATGTTTTTTGCCAAAGCACTGTATTCTCCAAGAAAGTCCCAAAAATCCTGTTTGTGCAGTAATATGTTTCTGTTGCTAATGAGTTAATCATGGTGTGCAGTAACACAGATAGTTGCCAGGGCCACTATTCAATTTGGCTGTACATCAGGGTGATCAAATCAATCAGTTCTGCCCATTTGGCATTCAGATCACAGGCAGTTTAATGAGTGTTAGTGCCAATGGATGCTGTGCTTACACATACACTCATTGAATGAATTCTACAAGCCAAATCTCTGCACCCATGCCATGATTCAGCCTCCGCTCATTTCACAGGCACACACAATATGCAACTATCCTACGAAAAGAGAATAGTAGACACACACTAAAATATATATATTTTATATATATATATATACACACACACACACACACACCGTATATACTCGAGTATAAGCCGAGTTTTTAAGCACTTTTTTTGTGCTGAAAATGCCCCCCTCGGCTTATACTCGAGTCACCTTTTTGCGCCTGATCTCCCGGACTTTGGGGAGCCGGTACCGGCCGGCCGTAGGTCCCCTGGACGCCAAACATGGCACACATGTAGCCCCTTCCTCTACAAGTGTGCAAAGTTTCTTGTCCGGGGGACCTACGGTCGGGGAGCACCGATTTTTCAAAACCGGGCACCCCTTCCATAGACTCCTATGTTAAACGGTAATTTCTCTGGTGACTTTGGGGACCCGGTACCGGCCGGTCGTAGGTCCTCTGGACCCCAAACTTGGCACACATATAGCCCCACTCTTCCCCTACAAGTTTGCAAAGTTTCTTGTCCGGGGTACCTACGGCCGGGGAGCACTGATTTTTCAAAGCCAGGCACCCCTTCCATAGACTCCCATGTTAAACGTCAGTCTAGTCATGGACACAGTGAGGCATGGACACAGTGAGGCAAAGTGAGGCACACCCTAGGCTTATACTCGAGTCAATAAGTTTTCCCAGTTTTTGTGGTAAAATTAGGTGCCTCGGCTTATATTCGGGTCGGCTTATACTCGAGTATATACATTTTATTTATAAAAATATATATTATATATATATATATATATATATATATATATATATATATATATATATATATATATATATATATATTTTTTTTTTTTTGTGACAGCAGGCAGGTAAAATCACCAGGTTGCATCCAGGATGGAAGGTATATATGTCCTAGATTCAGGCTTTATGCTGATTTATACCACTAGGGGGAGTGCTGGGAGTCTTGCAGGGGAAGAGTTAATGAGCCCAGCTGAAGTAAGTGGGCTCATTAGGGCCTCTACAAGAACTCCCAGCATGCTAAGGGAGATGCTCCAATCTGGAACCAGATCTGTGTGGATAGTCTGGGGAGTGTTATCTCTGTGCGGTGAGCCAAAGCCTGTGTGGTTATTGCTAAGAACTTCTAAAAGCAGGGAGCTAGGGACTGGGACAGCACAAGGCTGTACCCAGTTGTTAGTTAGGGACACCAACGTGTGTAGTGAGCGGTCAAGTTGACCAGGATTTCTTTTCCTGTTTCTTTTGTTTTTTCTGTATTTTTTTTGTCTGTATATAGTTCAAATAAAACCACACCCTTTTGTTTTCTCCTACCACTGTCTGCTGTGCCTGTTTTTGTGTGGTGAACCCATCCAGGGGGTCTCACACACCCGCTGCTGAGTTAACCCCCTCACTAAATAAATATATATATATATATATATATATATATATATATATCTCACACAAAAGCCCCTATTTTGGTAAAGTTTGCAAAATCGGATAAATTGTATCTTTTACCTTGAGCTTGCATTCTTGTCCTGATGAGAGCTAATGGATAACTGGCCAGTTGGCCACAGGTACTGGAAGCAGTGCCACATCCCAGCAGGACCAGGACTCCGGGGTTGGCAGAATCTGTAGCATATTTTTGCAGCCAAGCATTCTTCAGAGTCTGCAGGAGGCAAACAGGGATGGAAGTTGTTATTTCTGGTAGAAGCCAACCAGCTAAAAAAAGTTTCGAAGAGAAAGATATATATATATATATATATATATATATATATATATATATATATATATATATATATATATATATATATATATATTTCGATACAATGTGGATCAGGGATTCCCTGTTCTTCATTTGTATCTCAGAGACACCAGGAAAGCAACAGGGTTCTAACAGACAGCCGATGTCTCTACAAAGAGAGCCTGTCACAGTAATAAACTCCTCTCCTGCACATACTGACTACAATGATACCCGCTGTGCCTCATGTGACAGGTCACACTGCCAACCTGGGCAGAGATTTTCCAGCTCAAAAGGACAAAAATCTGAAGCCTAGTAAACGGGGCCGAGAATCTCGTCAGGAAAAAACGTGTCGTTTTTCCTGACGAGATTCTTGACAAGAATCTTGTCCCGGCCGAGTGTACACGTACATTTCAAAAGAAACGCCGTTCTTTTGAATGGCACGAACGCGGTGACGTCATTGACTACGACCAGCGTGCGCTCATCACATTAGATACCGCCGCCATCTTGCTACACCCTACCAAGCCTATGAAGCTACCGCGCATGCGTCAAAGTCATTTCGAGCATGTGCGGGTTTCCACAACGACAGGTAAGTATACACACGCTCGGGTTTCTCGCGGGGAAACAGGCCGACAAGAATCCCGACGAGAAAATAGAGAGCAGGTTCTCCATTTTTCACGTCGAGATTCTGGGCAGCTTTCTTGACGAGAAACCTGAAAGCCTCGTACACACGGCCGGTTTTCTCGGCAAGAAAGCTTTCACAGCAGTTTTCTTGTTGTTTGACGAGAAAACCGGCCGTGTGTACGAGGCCTAAGAGCCATCAGAGAGATCTTCACTGGGGCAGTTTACTCCGCACTTAAAATTGGTTGTAAACCCTTTTTAACAACTTTATTCTACAGGTAAGCCTATATTAAGGCTTACCTGTAGCTACCCAGGATATCTCCTAAACCTGCACGGTTTAGGAGATATCCCCTGCATGTGCCAATGTCATCGGCACATGCGCACTGGGGCAAACTGAAGCAATGGCACCTATGTGCTGTTGGTTCCGTCTTCGTGCCATTACCGGTGGCTCCCACGCGCGAGTGACGTCATCGCGGCTCCGGCCAATAACAGCGCCTGGAGCCGCGATACCCGGAAGTAACTCCGGGACGGCATGTCGGCGGCCGGAGGGGGAGACGAGGACTGATGCAGGGGCTTCGATCTGAGGTAAGTAATACACAATCAGCTAGTATGCTATGCATACTAGCTGATTATGCCTTCGTCTTGCAGGGTTTTTTTTTTTGGGGGGGGGGGGTTTGGACGAGGGTTTACTTCCTGTTTTTACAAACAGTAATAATGTCTGTGGCACCCATTGGGATTGATTTACTAAAACCCAAGGGTGCAAAATCTGGTGCAGCTCTGCATAGAAACCAATCATCTTCCAGGTTTTATTGTCAAAGCTTAAATGAACAAGCTGAAATTAGAAGCCGATTGGCTATTCTGCACAGCTTCACCAGATTCTGAGTGCTCCAGTTTTAGTAAATCTCCCCCCTAGTCTTGCCAGAGAGGAAGCATGCAAATTCCCAAACAAATGTCACTTCCAATGGGGGCACTAGTTGTTACCTGGGGGTCCCCAAGGAATCCTCCTTACTTCCTGTTTGGCTACGGGACAGGAAATTAGGGAAAATCTCCCTAGTGGGACACAGATGGCAAAATGAAAAAAAAATTAAATAAAATTGCCTATAGTTCTACTTTAGAGCTATAGTAAACCTATTTTATTATTTTAATTTTTTTTCTAGTCACTTACTGAGAATGTAACTTCTACATATTTGAATCCTTGCCTATCTTCAGGGACTAGAGCTGGGCCTCCTTATACTGTGTGCATCAATAGAAACACACGGCTCCATAGCCTAGGATAGAAAGAGTCTCCCTTACTCTTCTTCCCTTACTTCTCCTCTTTGTTCTCTAAGGGGACTGGCTGGAAACTGCACTGTCCAGTTAACTCATTCCTGTGAAGACTGCAAATTTAGGGAAGCAGCACCGACAGAACAGGAGCCAGCAGCATTGAAAGTTGTGAACTGCAAGTGCTGGGCAGTGTTCATTTTTTTGTCAAATTTCGATCTAGTTTTAGTTATAATCTTTTTAGTTTTAGTGGTATTTTAGCCTTTTGACTAAAATGCCATTTTAGTCATCTGAATTGTTTTAGTTGTATTTTAGTAGACTAAAATCTAATGGGTTTAGTTAAATTTGAATGCATTATTTCTTTAGAATTACCAAAAACATTATAAATAAACCCCTGGAGTAAAAATCTAATAACATGTTTATTATTTATGGTATTAAGGTTTGAACAAGCACTACACAAAGATTTAGCCATTGTAATATATAACATCTTTGTAAATAAAACCAAGTTTCATAACACAACAAAAATATTGCTTTTTTGACAAACAGACGTATGACTTGAAAAAAAAAAAAAATATATATATATATATATATATATATATATATATATATATATATATATATATATATATATATATATATAAAAAAAAATGCAATGGCATTACAGTTATTACCTGAATTCATTACCAACATTAAATATTATGAAAAAATAAATAAATAAGAAAAGCATTTTTCTTATTTTTTTCTCTTTCTTTCAGCAGCTTAGTAGATGCCCCTACTTATACTTATGTGGTAGTGCAGTGTTAATTTTGACGTTGAATTTTTATTTAGTTTTAGTCAAAGTCTTTTGACTAAAATGCCATTTTAGTTTTAGTCGTATTTTAATTGACTCAAATATTATTAAATTTAGTCGAAAAAATTAACACTGGTGCTGGGGTAAGGATTTAAATAGTTTATAGGGGAATTTTTTTTGTTTTAATTTTACTGGTGCTGGGGTAAGGATTTAAATAGTTTATAGGGGAATTTTTTTTGTTTTAATTTTATTGTGTGTTAAAGTATTTGTGAACACTCTTCTTTAAAAGGCTATTGTAATACATGCTGAACATGCAGAACAACAGGTCTCAAAAAAATTACTCAGAACCCCCAAACATTATATATTTATTATATATATTTTTTAGCAGAGATCCTAGGGAATAAAATGGTGACCGTTGCAACTTTTTATGTCACATGGTATTTGCACAGCGATTTTTCAAATGCATTTTTTTGGAGGGAATTTGTTTCATGAAAAAAAAAAAAAAAAAATCTGTAAAAAAGGTTAGCCCAATTTTTTTGTATAAATGTGAAAGATAATGTTATGCCAAGTAAATAGATACCCAACATGTCATGCTTTAAAATTGCGCACATTCGTGGAATGGCGCCAAAAACGTAAAAATCTCCATAGCAATGCTTTAATTTTTTTTTTTGAAGGTTACCTATTTATAGTTACAGAGTTAGGTCTTGGGCTAGAATTGTTACTCCCGCTCTAACAACTGCGGCGATACCTCACATGTGTGGTTTGAATGCCGTTTACATATGTGGGCGCGATGTGCGCGTGCGTGACCCCACATCTCTCCTCCAGGCAGGAAAGACCGAAATCAAAAAGAAAAAATTAAATAAATGATCTCGGCCTTTTCAGCCAAATCCCCGGCAATGTTTACTTTGTAATGTCGTGCCCGGGCCTCAATGCCGGGGACCATCTGTCCCTTGGAAATCTCTATGCTCAACTTCCGGCGCCGGTGGATTCCTTCTCAGTTAGAAGCACCGGAGGGTGGCGAGAGGTGAGGGTGGGGGGAAATTTAAGCCTTATGTAGACTTTGAAAGGAGTTGAACCACTTCAACTCCTTCCATTCAAGTCTATGGTACCAGTAGTATATTAAAAGTTAAGAATAGGCGTTTGTGGTGCGGTTTTAACGTGGGAAAAAATGCATGTTAACCTCTTTGCAAACGCGCATAGGGTGTTTGGCGGGGCTTTTTTAATGCTCATTAAACGCTCATAAACCACACCTATTAACGCGCTCGCATTAACACGATATTTGCACTTGGTAAGTGTCAGTATTGAGCAAGTGTGAACAAGCCCTTAGAAAAGATGGTCGCCTTAAAATTTCATTTGGCAAGTAGGTTATATTGTTTCCAATGGTATAGTTCTCAAAAAAAAAAAAAAGAGAAGGAAGAACATGCTGCATTTTTCCTTCACTGGACTGTACTGAAACGCAGTAAAACGCATCAAAAATGCACCAGTCGGCACTGGAAAGCATCAAAAACACACCGGACCCCAGTACAGTGACGAAAAAAAAACGAAAAAGAAAAAAAAAAAAGCACCTTGAATGCATCCAGAAACGCATCAAAAACACGCATGCAGAAGTACACCCGGAACGGATGTGGAGTGCGTTTTTGTGGTGTGAACCAGCCTTTAATGTGTTTACACACACACACACACAAATATATTTACTCAAATTTTTGGTAATATACACTTAAGCCAAGAACCGCTGAGGATTTAATACTACCTTAAATTGTCACTAAACCAACATCATAAAAAACGATCAATAAATAGGGTATTACATGCTGTTCATACTCACTTAGTCATTATGAGATTCGTTTTCAGTATTCCAGAAAAAATCTGGTTGATCCTGCTTCTCTCCATCTCCACTTTCTGCTCATGTCCCCAACTCAGCTAGCGGTTTTGCATCTGTAGTGGCAACTCTGCACATGCTCAGTTTTCAGTGAGATTTTATGCTGAGCATTTCCTGCCTATCTGAGCAGCCCATGTGACTACAGAATCACACATGTGGGCAGTAGTGTATTTAGGTTTGGCGCTGCCCTAGGCCTGACTAAACTCATGCACCCCCTAATTTAAATGACCCACCTCTTCCTGTCAAGGCCACACCCCTTTCAGTTTAAGACCCGCCCTGAAATGTTCAAGCGGGGGCACTAGTTCTTAGGGCCTGGGGGGGGCAATGGATTCCCTTAATTTGCATAGATTTCCTCTCACTTCCTGTTTGGCTATGGTGCAGGAAGTGAAGGAAAATCTCTGCAATGGGACAGGGATGGTAAAAAATAAACTGACAGGGGCTATAACCCTCCCTTACTCTATCCAAAATGAAAAAAAAAAAAAAAAAAAAAAGTGTTGCCTATAGTTCTACTTTAAGCACATATTTCTGATAATTTTATGGAGAGGACTAAGAAGATATAACCAAGCCAATAGTGCAGCAGAAAACATAGCATAGTGAGGAAGTTTTGGGGTCCAGGCTGATAGGATAGTGAAAATTAGAAGCAGCTTGCGCTACACTAACAGTGTAGCACAAGCCAGCGGGGACTCTGTGTGCTGCCCCCCTGAAAAGTGCTGCCCTAGGCCTGGGCCTTGGCCAAGATACAGCGTTGCATGTGGGTGTATACACAGTGGAACAGTAAATGACAGCCCACTCATCCTCCATGCCCACTAACTAGCCAAACGCAATGGGGGTGGGATAATACATGTAGATTAATGGTGACTTCACCTCTCTCTTATTCTAAGACACAGGCTGGAGGGGCGTGACACAGCCCGTGACTGGCAGAAATTCACCCACACCATGTTATTTCCACAAAATAATAAAAGATTTGATTTCAAGTATATTTTAGTGTGGTGACAATTTAAAACAGTTTATTGATATTATAACTTTTTACTCTGTATTCCGAAGGCTGTTGAAATGTGGCCAGCAGCAGAGGACTAGAAGCTCCTCCTGCTTATGTTTCCCTGCAGACAGGCTGGGGAAGAGCTGGGTTATGTTACAGCTGTATCGTGCAAAAGTTTATTTATTTATGCAACTTAAAAAGGTGAAACTAATATATGAGATAGTTCAAGCCGTGATTTGTCATAATTGTGACGATTATGGCTTACAGCTCATAAAAAACAAAACAAATCCACAATCTCTGAAAATTGGAATATTGTGAAAAGGTGCAATATTCTAGGCTCAAAGCGTCCCACTCTAATCGGCTAATTAAACCATAACAACTGCAAAGGGTTCCTGAGCCTGAGGTCTCTCAGTCTGGTTCAGTAGGAAGCACAATCATGGGAAAGACTGCTGACCTGACAGTTGTGCAGAAAACCATCATTGACACCCTCCATAAGGAGGGAAAGCCTCAAAAGGTAATTGCAAAAGAAGTTTGATGTTCCCAAAGTGCTGCATCAAAACACATTAATAGAAAGTTATGTGGAAGGGAAAAGTGTGGAAGAAAAAAGGTGCACAAGCAGCAGGGATGACCGCAGCCTGGAGAGGATTGTCAGGAAAAGGCCATTCAAAAGTGTTGGACTTTCACAAGGAGTGGACTGAGGCTGGAGCCAGTGCATCAAGAGCCACCACACACAGACGAATCCTGGACATGGGCTTCAAATGTCATATTCTGCTTGTCAAGCCGCTCCTGAACAACAAACAACGTCAGAAGCATCCTACCTGGGATAAAGAAAAAACAGACCTGGTCTGTTGCTCAGTGGTCCAAAGTCCTCTTTTCTGATGAGAGCAAATTTTGCATCTCATTTGGAAACCAAGGACCCAGAGTATGGAGGAAGAAAGGAGAGGCACACACTGTAAGATGCTTGAAGTCCAGTGTGAAGTTTCCACAGTTTGTGTTGATTTGGGGAGCCATGTCATCTGCTGGTGTTGGTCCACTGTGCTTCATCTGTCCAGGGTCAACGCAGCCATCTACCAGGAGATTTTGGAGCACTCCATGCTTCCTTCCACAGACGAGCTCTATGGGGATGCTGACTTCATTTTCCAGCAGGACTTGGCACCTGCCCACACTGCCAAAAGCACCAAAACCTGGTTCAATGACCGTGGGATTACTGTGCTTGATTGGCCAGCAAACTCGCCTGACCTGAACCCCATAGAGAATCTATGGGGCATTGCCAAGAGAAAGATGAGACATGAGACCGAACAATGCAGAAGAGCTGAAGGCCGCTATTGAAGCATCCTGGTCTTCCATAACACCTCAGCAGTGCCACAGGCTGATGGCTTCCGTGCCACGCCGCATTGAGGCAGTAATTGCTGCAAAAGGGGCCCAAACCAAGTACTGAGTACATATGCATGCTTATACTTTTCAGAGGTCCGATATTGTTCTATGTACAATCCTTGTTTTATTGATTGCATGTAATATTCTAATTTTCTGAGATGGTGGATTTGGGGTTTTCATGAGCTGTAATGCCATAATCACCACAATTATGACAAATCACGGCTTGAACTATCTTGCTTTGCATGTAATGAGTCTATCTCATATATTCGTTTCACCTTTTAAGTTGCATTAGTGAAATAAATGAACTTTTGCATGATATTCAAATTTGAGTTTCACCTGTATATGATTAAAAAGGCTATTTTTTTTAAATAAATTATAGTGCCATCCTCCACATACAGAAATAGAAGGGACAATGTATATTAAACAGTGTTTGGTATCACTTTAAGCTCAGAAGCGGTCTGAAGTTGTGTAATCATTACATAGAATAAAATTATTAAAAACAGGAGACATATCAGGATTTAAAAAAGATTAATTAAACAATAATAAATATATAAAAGAACAAAGATTACCTCATAGATGGCAAGGTCGATGCCTGCATAGGGAATGATTCCCAGGATATTGGGAATATATCCTTTATAAAAAGCCCGGACACCTTCCTTTTTTAGAATCTTCTTAGCACAGTCAAACATTCCATCATATTGTCCGGTCTTCGATACAGCTAAACGAGTCTTCATGACCTGGAAAACAACCAACCTTCAGCTAAAAACACAATGCAAAAGTCATTCACTTATTCCAAATGTATTTTAGAAACCGGGCCTGTCCTGCTAGGTGGATTCACCGAGACTATATGGCACCCAGGACTGCTGTTATCACACCCCCTCCCCCCCACCATCAAATTATACAGTATATTTCACATATGTTATGAGGGCTAAAATACTGAATATCCCACAGTGCCCACTCAATTTTCAGGGTCAATTCTCAGCATGCCACGCACCATTATTGATGCCATTTATCTTTCCAGCAGATAAACCGTGCAGTGCTCAGCAGTGATATCCATAAACAGATCCATGCTGCCCTCGCTCAGTGGGACTATTGAACGGTACATCCTTAGCCTTCGTGGGCACAGATTTTATGAAACCGTGTGAGCGCATTACATATAAAAACTGCAGCTAAACCAGACTATATCCTGCACATGCCCCACCAGCAATGAAGAAGCCTGAAGACTGGCACTCAGAAGAATATATATATATATATATATATATATATACATATACACACACACACACACACACACACACAGCGGCAGGGCGGCCCGGCTGCACGAAATCACGTACCTGTATGATTTTTTTGCACGCGGTGTAGGGGGCGCACGTGCACCTGCCGGAGCGCCGCTCCCGCTGTGATTGGGCACAGCTGGAACCAAATCAGAAAGTTTGTTGGCCACGATCCCATAAACAAGGCAAACCGCTGATCTGTCGGAGCAAAACACGATCTCTCTCTCTCTCTCTCTCTCTCGTATCCACTCCCCCACACAGTTACAAAGCACCTTCCCAGGGACACACCTAATCCTTTGATCTCCCTTGTGTTAACCCCTTCCCTGCCAGTGTCATTTATACTGTGACAGTGCCTTTTTTTTTTTTTTTTTTTTTTTAGCACTGATCACTATATTGGTGTCACTGGTCCCCAAAAGTGTCACTTGGTGTCCAATTTGTTTGCCGCAATCCCACTAATAATCATTGATCGCCGTTACTAGTAAAAACAATAAAAATAAATAAAAAGAAGTCCCTAAATATATCCTATAGTTTGTAGGCATCATCCCGTTATAACCACTTGACGTCTAGCTGCGTATGGGAAAGTCACTGGTCGTCAAGTGGTTAAAATTACCTGAGAGTGAGCGAGTAACTTGTATAGCGCTACAAATGCAAACTAAAATCGCCTCAAGGCGCTTTTTCCATTCAGTGTCGTCCTGATCCTTCAGAAGAGGTGGGTCTTAAGTTTTTTCCTGAAGGCCCGATGGTTTTCTTCCATGCGGATATCCGTGGGAAGAGCGTTCCATAGCCGTGGTCCTTGGACTGCAAATCTTCGTTCTCCCTTTGATTTGTAGCGGGACTTGGGGATGTGGAGGAGGTTTTGGTTAGTTGATCGGAGAATGCGATTGGGTGAGAAGAGTTTTATTTTCTCGCATAAAATATTGAGGAGCGTTTCCTTGTGTGCACTTGTGGGTGAGGCAGAGGGTCTTGAAGGTGACCCGATCCTTTACGGTTAGTCAATGAAGGGTCCTCAGGGATAGGGTGATGGATTCCCAGGGTTTTTTCCCCGTTACCAGTCTGGCTGCCATGTTCTGGACGACTTGTAGGTGCGCCATCTGGTATTTAGGTAGTCCTATGTAGGAGGGAGTTTGCGTAGTCCAGTCGGGAATTGATGATTGTTCCAACTACTACTGCTATGTCCTCTTCTGGGATGAAGGGGATGAGTCTACGCAGCAGGTGGAGAAGGTGGTAAGATCCACTGACTACTGATCCTATTTGTGCATCCATCGACATCCGAGTCAAAAATGACTCCGAGACTTTTGACTTTGGTGCTTGGGGTGATGGTCTGTCCAAGGATGGTGGGTGGTACCCATGAAGTCTTAGCTTTTGTATTTCGGTTTGCGTGGAGAAGAAGAAGAAGTTCTGTTTTGGATCCATTGAGGGAGCGCTCAGTCATCCAATCATCGATCAGTGTGAGCCATTTTTCTAGTCCGTGATATTGTTTTTTTTTCGGTGATGCGAAAGTAGAGTTTAGTGTCATCAGCATATGAGTGGTAGCACAGGTCCTGTTTGCTGATGATTTTGAAGAGTGGGCGGAGGTAGATGTTGAAGAGCACGGGTGACAGGGGTGATCCTTGAGGGACTCCGCAAGAAATTGCGCAAGTTTCAGAGGTGAAGGCTCCTAGTTTCACTGTCTGGGAACGATTATCTAGGAAGGATGCGAACCAGGGTAGATCTGAGTCTGTGATTCCTGCTACTTCTTTAAGGCGAATAAGTAGAGTTTTGTGATCTACTGTGTCGAACACTGCACTGAGGTCCAGCAGGACCAGGAGACATGATTCTCCGTCATCTGCTGCTTCGAGGGTGTCATCCCATATTTTGAGAAGTGCTGTTTCTGTGCCATGGCCTGGGCGGAAGCCTGATTGTAGTGGGTCCAAGAGTTTGTGAGTGTCCAAATGGAGTTGTAGCTGTTGTACTACTGCTTTCTCCATAATCTTGGAGATGGTGTTGAGGCTTGTTACCGGTCTGCGGTAGTTTGGGTCTTTGGGGTCGAGGTTGGGTTTCTTTAGGAGGGGTTTGATTATTCCTTGCGAGAGATCGGAACAATACCTTCTTTGAACGATTTACGAGATGTGTTATGGTAGGTGCTAAAATGTCGGCACATTCTTTCAGGAGTTTTGTAGAAATTATGTCATTTGGTGATGTGTCATCTCGGAGGCTTCTGATGATGTATTTGGTGGTGTCGATGGTGATCGGGACCAGCGAAAATTTATTCGATTGTATAATGTTCATATTGATTTTCATCTGTTTGCTTTGGCTGAGTGAGGTTGGTTGTTTTTTTCTGTTGAATTATTTCACGAATGTTTTCGATTTTGTCGATAAAAAAATCCGATAGCTCATTACAGAACTCTTGGGTTTCGTTTGCTGGACATAATAAAGGCAAGCATTTTTCACCAGTGAAAGATTCTTAAAGAATTACCACCAGGTTGCAGATTAGGAAACTGGCAGTTATTAAGACCAGCTCTGAGTTGGTGTACAGAATATCTGTGCTGTAAAGCTGTCGTGTGTAACAGCTTCCTGCACAGGGCTCTATCTCTGGCCCTATTCAGGGGGTCGCGGATACAGGTGATGTAATTTTCCAAATATGGCAGATTAGGGGAAAAAACAAGCTCACAAGGTAAGCAGACCGGATGAGAACTAGTCCCCATGGTCGCAGTGCCTCTTGGGTGGGTAGAGCCTGATGTGGAACTGAGAAACTAGTTCCACAACAGGGGAATGCTTGCTTTTGAAGGCAGTGGGCCAATGCGAAAGCTGCTCTTGGACTGAATAGCTACTATAGGTACACCAACTGCCGTAAGTTGTCAATTGAAAGCAAGTCTAATCTGATGGAGAACTGGCTTCTTAGTTCTTCATCAGGCTCTGTCCACCCCACTAAAATACTTCTTGGCCATGCACTGGTCAGTGCGATGGTAAAGGGGGGGCGCACTGAGGAAGGAGTGTCCAGTATGCACCTACGACACCCTTTATAAAACCACCCCTCTCATCCCCAGTGTTGTACTTTATTATGTGCAGTGCTATAGCCTCCTAATCTCCTCCTTGTGCAATGTGGTATAGCAAAATCAAGTGCAAAAGTGAAACAAATATACACAAAGCGATTTGTGGAGATACACATATATAATGGTGGGGCAGGTAATAACAAAAACATGACAAAAAATGCCTTATTTTTTATATGCCCTTTGAATTAGTGCTTCCAGCAACAAGTTAATAAAAGTGGTGCACGCCAACTTTTGCATTTTTTGCGCCATGCCAGATTTAAGCACATTTACTCTGACATGCACCAAACTTTTGGTACAAAACTAAGGTAATCAATATTCTGCTGGGATCAACCTAAAAAAATTCTCCCCTCCTTCCTGCACTTCGCTGACCACCCATACACATACCCCTTGCCTATCCTTGCTGATCTCTGCTGTCTGTCCCTGTCCCTCCTCACTACAGTATTTACGACACTCGGGTAATGGTGAATATTTAAGAATGATATTTAAATTGGGACATTGGTGCAAGTACTTTATTATTTTGGTGTACACATTTGTAGAAGCTGTCACATAGCACTTTTCTTAAGATTTGGTGCAGCTGGTGCAACAAAGCACAAAACTTATGTAAATGGCATTGTTGATTTAGCACATGAAAAATGCATGTAGATTTCCAATAAAAAAAATAAAAATAAAAAAATAAATCATGCAATTTGCATTGTTCATTCCTGTGCTTAAAGTGGAACTAAACCCTCCTATCGTTTTTAGCTGTGGAAGCTGCATCTAGGCCTCTGTTTGATCTTCAACTGCCATAATGCTACACATGTGATCATGACACCAGCCATTTGATGATTTGACAGCTTCTGTGAGAGCAAAACCAATGTGACCGGAACGTACTGGGAACATAAAGTTTTTTTTAAAACTGTTAAATCAATGGGTTTAGATCCGCTTTATGTCTGTGTTCAGTGCTTCTTCCAAATTCAAAATCTGTGACAACTGTGCCATCTTGGCATCTCTGTCAAGAATACTCTTGGTGATCTCTCTCAACAACAACGGAAAACGGAAAATTTTTCTGGAAAAATGGAGAAGAATGTATAAGATCATGCAAAGCTTTACTCACTACCTTGGGTGGGTGGAGCAAAACTGAACATCAAGAGTAATTTTGGTGGATTTGCACATAATAGTATCATTGTCAAAAAGCTGGAAGAAGCACTGCACACAGACACAAGGACTGTATTTGGAATAGATGTTATTTAACCACTTGTCCACCGCCCACTGTCAATTGACGGCGGGCGGAGGATACTCTCGTTCTGGGAGGACGTCATATGACGTCCTCCCTTTAAAACGAGCTAGAAGGCGCGCGCTCGCCGCCAGCGGCGCGCGCGCCCGCCGCGTTCACAAGGCCCCGGTGCGTGAGCCCGCGATTGCCGCCGGGCACCCGCGATTGCCCGGGAAACGAGCAGGAAAGTGGGTCTCTGTGTGTAAACACAGAGATCCACGTCCTGTGAGGGAGAGGAGGCTGATGGTGTGTCCCTTGTACATAGGGACAACCATCAGTCACCTCCCCCAGTCAGTCCCCTCCCCCCACAGTAAGAACACATTGAGGGAACATATTTAACCCCTTCCCGCCCCCTAGTGGTTAACCCCTTCCCTGCCAATCACATTTATACAGTAATCAATGCATTTTTATAGCAGGGATCGCTGTATAAACGTGAATGGTCCCAAAAATGTGTCAAGTGTCCGATGTGTCCGCCGCAATATCGCAGTCACAATAAAAAAATCGCAGATCGCCGCCATTACTAATAAAAAAATAAAAATGCTATAAATCTATCCCCTATTTTGTACACGCTATAACTTTTGTGCAAACCAATCAATACGCGCTTATTGCGATTTTTTTTTTTACCAAAAATATGTAGAAGAATACGTATCGGCCTAAACTGAGGAAAATTTTATTTAAAAAAAAAAAAAAATGGGTATTTATTATAGCAAAAAGTAAAAAATAGTGTTTTTTTTTCCAAACTGGACGCTCTTCTTTTGTTTATAGCGCAAAAAATAAAAACCGCAGTGGTGATCAAATACCACCAAAAGAAAGCTCTATTTGTGGGAAAAAAAAGGACACAAATTTTGTTTGGGAGCCACGTCGCACGACCGCGCAATTGTCATTCAAAGTGTGACAGCGCTGAAAGCTGAAAAATGGCTTGGGCAGGAAGGGGGTTTTCGTGCACAGTAGGGAGGTGGTTAATATTATTCAGGCCTGAACGACCACAACATACAGGGATATACAATTTAATACTGACATATAATCACACACATAGGTTGGACTTGATAGACTGGTGTCTTTTTCCAACCTCACCCTGAAGCGCTGGCAATCTTGTTTTAGGGCACAATTTGCCAAAGTAGAGTGAAGAAGAATCCATATGCTCCTCCTGCCCCCTAAACAGAGTGCAATACCAACTGGTATTTCAACACAGTAACCCAAACACAGAGATCTCACTGCATAAGTTCTTATCAGCCATAGAAAATAGGCAAGTTACCTGACCAGTATCCCACTAAAACAACCACCAGTATTGTGTAGGTTGACCATTTTTTGACTTTTAGATTGTAAGCTCTGACGAGCAGGGCCCTGCGATTCCTCCTGTATTGAATTGTAACTGTACTGTCTGCCCTCATGTTGTAAAGCGCTGCACAAACTGTTGGCTCTATATAAATCCAGTATAATAATAGTAATAACAATTTAAATTCATTAGATAAAGATAGATTCCAGTACCTCCATAGGATATATCGAAGTCTGTGCTGTTGCTCCAGCCAAAGACCCAGCTATAAATCTCTCTGCCGTACCCAACTTCCCACTTTCAGAGGTAAATAGCTTTTTGTACTGAAAGAAAAAGAAAAACAAAAAGCATATTTTATGTACATTTTACATACTGCAAAAAACATAACCCTACAAAATGATTTATTGTTTTACCCCCTTTATGACCACGTAACACATATCTGCCGCGTTCAGGAAGATGGCTTTATTCCTGGGAGCTTCAGATATTTGCTCCTGTGTTTGTGCTGGAAGCATGTTTGGTTTGCATGCTTCCAGCACTGAGACTGAGACACCCGGTCTCATTCTAACAGTTCGGAGCTGGCTCCTGATCATGTGATTACCAAGATTCGCCAATAACAGTGACCACTACTGTAAAGACCCGTCCAAGGGTCGGTTCTCCTCCATAAAAAAATAAATAAAAAAATATTGCATCTTTTCCTCTTCATTAGAGAAGCAGGTAAAAAACAAAAATAAAATGTCTGGGAAAAAAAAAAAGGGAAGGAAGGAAGGAAGGAGGGAAGGAAGGAAGGAAGGAAGGAAGGAAGGAAGGAAGGAAGGAAGGAAGGAAGGAAGGAAGGAAGGAAGGAAGGAAGGAAGATAAAAGCGGTTGTAAAGAAAAAAAAAAAAAAACACAACAACAACAACAACAGGTCTATTCAGTGCTTACCTGCTCTGTGCAAAGGAATTGCACAAAGCGGCTTAAACCTCCTTTTCTTGGGTTTCCCGCTGGTGCACCTGGCTCCTCCTCGCTGTCCAGTGCCCCCATGGGAAGCGGCATCCCATGGGGGCACTCGAGCCTCACACCCAAGCCCTGCTACCAAGTCCATTGACACACACTCAGCCCCGCTCAATACAAATGCACGCCACACTTTTAAGATATTTGTAAAACATTTTGGAAACCATTCATAATTTTCCTTCCACTTCACGATTTTGTACTACTTTGTAAAACAATAAAATACATTTAGTTTTTTGTTGGAACATGACAAAATGTGGAAATTTTCAAGGGGTATGAATACTTTTTCAAGGCACTGTAATCCATCTGGATACACAAAGTAGTTGCGAGGTTATGTACAGTTGTACTCACACATGCCAAAGTTGTAAAATTGGGTTTGGGTCGTAAATGTTTCTTTTAAACTTGGTCATGAAGATGTTAATCTATGGTAAGCAGTAATTTATTGAATGCCAATTCATTTAGCTTTTGGTGAGAGTTGCTATAAAAATGATGGTATTAGGTTATTCGGAACTAGTTACAAAGTAACAATAGCAACACTGACACCTTCAGGAGGAAAACTGTATTGAACATTCAAGAGGTATTGCAATATGCTACTTTTTAAAGTGCATGTCCAGGCATTACCATGGGATTGGATTTTAGGCGATAGCCTTTATTGGCCAACTTAAAGCTAATAGCCCTCAGATCATCCATGGTGTAGTCTCACCGGCATCTCCTCCTGTATGCCGGTCCTCAGCCATCTTCTGCGGATGGTGCAGGATGATGTTACTCCTGCACATGCAAAGGAGGTCATCATTCCAGGACACAGGGACTGTGCCAATGCTGTAAGCCCATCTGTGCATACGCAGCTCAGTTTACATAGTCGGAAAAGACAGCAAGCTGGCAGGTAGGTGCGTTTTAATTAAAAATGTGCCTGCCTGCTCGCTGTTTGTTACAGCAGAACTTTAGTTCTCGTTTAAGCTGTTAAACATGCACGTTTTTGGGACAGGTTGTGTCCAGGTCTAAAGCAGGCACTAACCGAAACGCAAAATTCTTGTCACTTCCTGTGACCTGAACTAGAAACACAAAATAATATAATCTACCTTCCGTACACTACAAATTCCCCCATGTAATGGAGAGGAAGACATTGTTTGTAGTCCAGCCTCAGTGGCACCCACGGCTATGTCCATAGATACACTGGAGGAGCATTAAGCGTAGCCACACTAGGACCGGAAATGCGTTTTTAAGGACATGGAAAAAAACAAAGTTTTTCCTCTACGTGATTCTTCTCAAGCCTGCCTTGCATACACACCATCATGAAAAAAAATTCTCGAGCAAAGCGCAGTGACGTACGACGGCACTATAAAGGGGAAGTTGCATTCAGGTGGCGCCACCCTTTGGGCTGCTTTTGCTGATTTAGTGTTACCGCGTGTTAGTAAAAGTTTGGTGTTAGCCGATTCGCGCATTTCAGTCTCCGTGCTTTTCAGTCCGTTACAGCGTGATGAATGTGCCATCTCCATTACAAACGCTAGTCTTACCAGAACGAGCGCTCCCGTCTCATAACTTGCTTCTGAGCATGCGCGTTTTTTCCCCGTCATTAAAATCGTACACACGGCCGTTTTTCACGACGAGAAAAACGACAACGAGAAAAATGCTCTGGAGCCCACACACACACAATCGTTTTTAATGACCCAATTTAAAAAATGCAATTTTTCTCGTCATGAAAAACGGTTGTGTCGCAGGATTACCAAGTAATAAAAAATAAATAAATAAAAACACCACCACCTTAAAAAAAGAGCATGCAGCCACCGCATTTAAGGATGCTGCAGCTATAGGGAAAGGGGGAGCGCACTGCGCATGCTTGGGTTTTGAACAAGTAAATACTTTCTCCTGTGATGCCAAGGGTACAATCATTGTGTGGCACATCCCTGATACATGGCAGGACAGGGTTGATCATTTACAATGGGAGTTTTTTTGTCCAGGCTTTGGAGTTGCTTATCACTATGGCATTTAAACTAAGCAAAATGTTTCTAAGCTGCACAGCATTTTTTATAACCTACTTTGGCACCCAACCTGAATAGTCAAAATTATTCAAAAGGTGAACTGAGCCTTTTCAATGCCATCCTGCCATACTACTTTTGTTGTCATTCTACACTGCCCAGGTTGGAGGAGGGCTACAAAGAGTTCTGCTCTATACTGTGTATACATTCAGCCTTACCTGTTCATATGCATAGAATTTCATGGCTGTCTCTGGGGCAATTTTAATGACATTAACTCCATTCCCCCGCCAGAGGGATCGCACACCTCCTTCCTTCACCATCTGCTTCAGACCAGCCAACATGTTTGAGTTTCCTTTGGTCCCATGTACCTGGCAAAATTATATATAGAGTTCTTCTTAAAAATGACACGACATTACAATGTACTTCACAACATTTCTGCATACAGTATTTACACAGTTAGTCTGGTTGAAAAGTCCATCTAGTTTAACAGATAAAGGAAAAAAAAAAAAAAAGATACAATCCTGTACCCACAGTAAAACCCAACTAGAAAATGCATTTCCTGCAGAAAATGCGTGGGAATGCTGAATAGCTAAATCGCTAAAACTAACTGGATGAATAGCTTAAATTCGTAAGAAAAAGCTGAAGAAGTGAGAATAGTTGGAAAAGTAGGAATGGTTTTAAAATAAACATGAATTTCCGTAAAAAAAAAAAAGTTTACCACCACTAATGTATGAAAGATGTGGAATATTTAAAAGGTTTTTTGAAAAGCTGACACTAAACTGAATTTTTTCAAAAATGATTTATTTATTTTTGTTAATTTTTTGGTATTCGTTTTTTGATTTCCGTACGTTTTTTGGAACTAGACAAAAATACCTATGTTTTGATGTATAAATTGTGTATGACAAGTAGATCTTGTGGGCATAAGAGCAATTTATAGAGAAGGAACCAAGATAATTTTTTTAAGGCTCTGTGCTCCAAGCTGTGACATCACCCACTCTAAGCAGCCCAATACACACTCTGTTTAATTGATAACATTTTCTGAAATGATCACTAAAAACTTAAAACAGCTTTTTCACAAAAACTGTAAAAGATATTAAACTGAAAAGATCTATCCGGATAGCTGAATATTTTGTGAACATTTTAAAGTTTGTTTGGCATCTGTAGGTGAAAGTATGAAGGAGCTGAAACTTTTGGGAGCGGAAGAAGATTTTAAGGATTTGAAGCATGCTCTCATTGACTTCAATGTTAAAAAAAAAAAAAAAAGTGTTAAGGCTTAATATTTTAAAAAGTATAAATAGTACAAAAAAAAAAAATTGAAGAAGTCCCATCATTAGCTGAACATTTTAAAAGTTGAATGGTTTTAATAGCTGAAAGTATGCAGAAGTTACGCAGAGCCAAAAAACGTACAGAATAATAAAATTAAAATAAAAGATAAATAAAATAAAAAAAATAGTGGGACTGCTGAAGCATTCCCACTAATAAAAAAAACGAATAACAATACTGGGAATGCTTGGAGAGCATTCCCACCAATAAAGCACTATCCAGCACGATCCAATGAGCTCCAGCAGGGGAAAAAGTTCCTTCCTGATCCCGAAAGAGGCAATTGGGTATTCTCTGGATCAACTTTACCTATGAATATTATATCTTTATCTATACTGTACATCCTAAATACTAGAAAGAAGCCATTATTACATTTTTCCAAAATATCCCCAAAACCTTATGAAGACCATATTTTTCTGACCCACACTCAGATAGGGGGGATCTGATAACCAATTTATAGGGGACTGTGAGTTATGCCACGTACACACGATCGGAAATTCCGACAACAAAATCGTATATTTTTTTTCAGATGGAATGTTGGCTCAATCTTGTGTTGCATACACACGGTCAAACAAATTTTGTCTGAAATTGCGAACGTCAAGAACGCGGTGACGTACAACACTACGACGAGCCGAGAAAAATGAAGTTCAATGATTCCGAGCATGCGTCAAATTGAATCCGAGCATGCGTAGGATTTTTGTGTGTCGGAATTGCATACAGACGATCGGAATTACCGCCAAGAACTTTTGTTGTCGGAAAATTTGAGAACCAGCTCTCAAATTTTTATTGTCGGAAATTCCGACAGCAAATTTCCGATGGAGCCTACACACGGAATTTCCGACAAAAAGCTCACATCGAACATTTGTTTTCGGAATTTCCGATCGTGTGTACGCGGCATAAGAGGACATTTTATTCCAGTGAATTTAGGTAGCTTTATGGCTAGAACAACAGTTTGAAACATAAGAATGCAGGGGGATCTACAAGACTTGTTACGCACCAGAGCATAGCTGGCTTGTTGTGTACAGCATATCCCAAAAAGGATAAAAATTATTACTGTACATTTCTTATCATTTATCTAAAAAATGCCATAAATCCTAAAAAGCTTTAAATAGAACAAGAACGGACTGAAATACCTGCATCATGACTTTTAAGCGGTCAAGAGGGGCAGTTCCTGTACGGGACACGGCTCCCGCCATTGCTCCGGACAAAAGCTGTTTCCACCACTGACCAGTCTTCTTCTCCTCTTCTGTAAACTCGTCCGGAATAGTGAGACTGTCACCAATATCCAGGACCTGAAAACATTAACAAAGAATGAAAATCAGCTCTTCACAATAGTTTATACGATTCAGAATACAGACATTGAGATATTACATTTAAATTTGAGAAAAGGATGGATGCTCTCATTGCTGTGGTCCTGAAAATACTACCTGCCTGGCTTTTATGCTGAACCTCAGGCTTCATTACTTTTTAAGTCACTGGCCCACAAAATATATATAAAAATATAGTGTAGCGCTATATCATTTGTTATTTTCATATAATTTTTTATATAAATCTTTTTGACTTTGAGTGTTAGCAGCAACACCAGTTTAGATTGGTTTAGCGCAGTAATTTCCCTCCATTTTTCACATATTTACTCCAGAAAATATATGCAGATCAGGAGTGTCAGGGGAAAAAAAAAAAAAGAAGGAACTCTGTAGGTATGTTCCAAGACAGTAAGCCAGAAATTACAACATTAAAAAGAAGTTGTAAAGTTTTGTGGTTTTTCAATTTAATGCATTCTTTGCATTAAAAAGTGAAAAACCTTCTGTGCTGCAGCTGCCCCCCAGAGCCCCCCCTTTTTTTTTACCTTAACACGTTTGTTCCAGAGGAGAGCACAAGCCCAGCAGCTTGAGTCCTCATTGGATAGATTGATAGCAGCAAGGGCCATTGGCTCCCGCTGCTGTCAATCAAATCTAGTGACACGGGAGCAGGGGGACGGGGCAGAGTCCTGCTGTCTGTGTCAATAGACGCAGCCGCAGGACTCAGGAGCGCTCCCGCACGAGTACCCCCCATGGAATGCGGCTCGCTGTGGGGGCACTCGATGCGGAGAAGGAGCCCTGCTGAGGGAACCCCAAAAAAAGAGGATCGGGGCAGCTCTGTGCAAAACCCTTGCAAGAATAACTTGTTTTTTTTTTTGTTTTTTTTTCATTAACAACCAACAACCTTTACAATCACTTAAACCCCCAAAAAACAAACATGTATTATATTGCAGCTTCACCATTCTTATATGGGAAGGCTGCTTTTTAGGTTTTATTTTATATCTCATGATCTGGCCAGTAAGTCTGTTTTTCAAAAGAACAAGCTCTCCTGCAGTTGTACCAGTTACACTGACGAGACAAACCATTTAACAATGACAGGGGGTGCTTACAATGATCCCAATGTATTTATGCAAAACCTTCATCTAAAAAAAGAAAACAATTTGCTGCAACTGCTTATGAGTTATTAGCCGGAGTTTGGCTTCAATTTGTTAGTGTATTTAAATCTGCTAGTAAATCCAATACTCCTCTAGACTGACAATGCTGCTGTTCAAAAGGGGGCCCTGTGCTCCTTTATTCAAAGTGGAGGCACCCGAATACCTGAGGTGTTACTGGCCAGATGATCAGGTAAAAACCAGAAGGGATGCCAACTATTCACTATAAAATAAAGAGCCTTGCAGAGAGGAAACCGTGCCTCTCTGGTTATCAAAAAAAAAAAACAAATAAAAAAAAAAAAAAAACAGATGAAGCCACAAAATCTAATGGATTGGTAAGCTGCAATATATTACATTTTTGGTTCTGGGTTTAATACCGGTTTAAAAGGACAACTACTAACATCAAGGAAGGTAAAAATGGCAAAGTTTCTTTAAGCACAGCACACAAAATTAATATTTGGCAATCTAAAGCATTTCAGGAAATAGGTTTGTGGGCAAAAAAAGGCTTTTTTCACAACGCTACACTGACTTTGGTAGTAAGGCTGAAATAAGAAAACTGTACATACATAGAAACAATTCTGAACACATTTAAAAAGGTAACTACGCCATAGGATCAAGCCAGGTTATTTAAAGCGGAAGTAAACCCAACGATTTAATAGTTTAAAAAAACAGTTACATTCCCGGCATGCCGGGAATGTAACTAACTGTCACATTGGTTGTGCTCTCAACCAAACTGTCAAACCATCCAATGGCTGGTGTCATAACTGATCACATGTGCAGCATCATGGCAGTTGAAGATTAAACAGAGACCAAGATGGCAGCTTCCTTGGCTGAAAATGATGGGAGGGTTTACTTCCACTTTAAGCATTGTTCCAAATTTTAATAATATGGACATGAAAAACCTGAGCCAAAATGTACCAAATCGATGGGACCAACAGGGTCATACAATGACTGCAAAATCCATACATGTATTGTCCATGGTTTTTCCTGATCTACCTCCTAAACCTGTATCCACTACAATGGGCACCTACCTGCTTCCGATCTGCTCATCAGTGCTGTCTACAGCCGCACATTTACAAGGTTGAGAACACTCACGCCAAGTACATCAAATGTCTCCTCCACCTCGGGACTCTATCTGCGAGAGGCCATGTGCTCTTTTTACAAGAAAAGGTATCCTATCCAATTTTCAAAACCTCAACCATTTTGGTCACCATCACTACCATGGCACACATATTTTCTATCAATAGAGGAGAGACTTTAATTAAAGTGGTTTTAAAGGCTCAAGGTTTCTTACCTTCATGCATTCTAGGCCCCCCTAACACTTACCTGAGCCCCCTCTCGATCCAGCAATGTGCACAAGAGCCTCCGCTCGCCAGGGACTCTCTCTCTCCTCATTGGATGACCGTATGCCTGGAGTGGAGCCCCTAGGAACGCCGTACATGCTCGTTTGTTGAGAAGCCTGTACAATTACAGTGTCTTAAGTGCACACTTGTTACCTGGCCATTAAAGTTTTTATACTAATGTACTTCACTATGAGAGCGCTCTTTTCATGTATTTATTTCTGAGCACTACTGGGACCATTTGGATGCAGCAAGCTTGGAGGGATCCCTTAAATTCCCCATGTGCATATTGACAACCTATCATCTAGTGCAGTGGTTCCCAACCTTTTTGGCACCGGGGACCGGCTGCGTGGAAGAAAATTGTGCCAAGGCCCGGCGAGGGGGGGGGGGGATGTACGCACATACCATGGGGTAGGCGATTTTTTGCGGGCAATTTATCGGGGCAATAGCTGGTTTTCTGCTGTTGGCGTTTCATACATCACAGCACCATGGTTGTTATGGTGTCAGAATGATTGAAGCGCACTATTGCTTATATTACATTGTAATATAAAATTAAATAGTTCAACTCACCATAATGCAGAAATAGTGGGAGCCCTGAGTGTGTCACTTGCCACGTTGCCTGCCATGTGGCCTGCCACCAGATGCAGCTCGTCACTTTCCACGTCGTCTGCCACCAGATGAGAAATGGCACTTGGCACACTGCCTGCCACCAGATGAGGAATGCCACTTGCCACATCACCTGCCAGTGCCACCAGATGAGGAATGCCACTTGCCACACCACCTGCCAGTGCCACCAGATGAGGATTGTCACTGCATTGGTGGCACTGGTTCAGTGGTCGTTCTTGAGTGAGGGAAAGAGTAGAGATGCGGGGCGGGTGGTGAGAGATGATGTCATCTCTCTGCTCCCCGCCGTACCTCCAACATTCCGCACGCTGTGAGGGCAGAAGAGCGGTGATGCTAGGCGGGCGGAGAGAGAGGATGTCTCTGCTCGCCAGCCCGCTTCTCTCATCCGCCTGCCTGCCTCTGATCCACCGGGCTCTCTCACCCGTCCGCCCACCTTACAATGTCATGCCGCCCGCCACGGCCCGGCTGCAGAGACACTACGGCCCAGTAGTGGGCCGCGGCCCGGTGGTTGATGACCCCTGATCTAGTGGTCACTGCGGTCTGGTAAGCCTTTTTGTGTACTGTCTGGCTCGGGGAGCACGCTGCCCCTACCGCTGTCATTCGGTGGAGTTTTACAGCTTTTCGGATCACTGTGGAAAGCACTTTGTTGTCTGTGGAATTACTTATATGGACTTGTTTGCACTTCTTTTATGTCACATTTAACACATTTGTAATTAGGGGAGTATGAAATTTTTGTTATTAAAGGCTTTTTTTTTTTTTTTTTTAAATATCACTTTTATTAAAACTGCACAACCTGAGCACACCTTTTGAAGTAGAACATTTGTAGGAGACCAATAAGTACAAGCTGCTCAGAGAATTGATTTATTGTCCTCATTCATCTAAAGCCAGCTTCTCTAGGACAGTGCAAAGAATATTCCCACCTGTCCCTCATTCTGATATCTACAATGAAATGTTTTCACCCAAGCCATACGCACTTGCTAGGGCCCACTGATTAGAAGCCAGTTAACTTACTACCATGTTTTTGGGTTGTGGATTTAAAGTGGGACCCTCAAGGGCATCAAGACAAACATTAGGAGAGCATAAATGACTACATTAGAGAAGACCTTTGTTTTATAATCAAACTTACTGTGGAATGTTTCCAGTAACGGATAATTTCATCAATGTTATCTGCAGGATTAAAGAGAAAGTGGTCCCGCCACTCATTCCAGTCTACTGTCAGGGTGCCATCTGCATCCATACTGCCAAGTGGAAAAAAAGAAGAATCAAACCTGTTTAATCCGATTTTTTTTAAAATTTGCAAAAAGAAAGAGCTCTGTTATCTGCTGTTAAACTATCCATATAATATAACTCAATGTAGGAAAAAAAAAAAAATTATATAATAATAATAATAATAAAGAACAAAAAACAAAAACAATCACTCTCTGGGGCACAACTATGGACTTCATATATTCAATTCCCTCTTTCAAACCTGAGCTTGTTTTATTGGAGGTATGATGTACATATAAAAAAAAAAAAAAAAAAAAGACACATTCAGTTTAAAATATTAAAATAGAAATAAAAAAAGGCAAATACACATATACCGGTATATATATATATATATATATATAATATATGTGTGTGTGTGTGTGTATGTGTGTGTATGTATATATATATATATATATATATATATATATATATATATATATATATATATATATATATATATATATATATATATATATATATATATATATATAGTGACAGCAGGAAGGTAAAGTCACCTGGTTGCATCCAGGGGGGTAGATATATTTCTCCCAGATTCAGGCTTTATGCCGACTTATACAACTAGGGAGGGAGTTGATGAAGCCCAGCTGAGGCTAGTGGGCTCATGGATGACTCATACCTCTAGGGAGAGGGCTGGGCGTCGTGCAGGCAGGGAGTTGATGAGACCAGCTGAAGCTTGTCAGCTCGTTTAAGGCCTCTATAAAAACTCCCAGCTTCATTAGGTGTTTGCTCATGCCTGGACCCAGACCTGTGTGGACTGTCTAGGGAGAGTGAACCCCTGTGCGGTGAGACAAAGCCTGTGTGGCTATTTGTTTGGACATTTACTAAACCAGGGACTTAGGGACTAGGACAGCACCAGGCTGATCCCAGTTGTTAGTTAGGGAAACCTGCATGTTTAGTCAGAGGTCAAGTTGACCAGGATTTATTTTGTTTATGTTTCTTTTTGCTTTGCTGTGTTTTTTGTCACTGTAAATAGAGAAATAAACCGCACCTTTTGATCTTGAAAACCACAACCTCCGTCTGCTGGGCCTGTTTTGTGTGGGGAGCCCATCCAGGGGGTCACACACACCCGCTACCGAGCTAACCCCCTCACAGTTGGTGGAGAACCAGTGGCAGTTTTTTTTTAAGCCAGCATGGAGGAGATACTGAAACAGCTGGCTCTAGCAAATGCCAATCAACAGCAGACAAATGCAGGTTTGCAAAGGAGCCTTGCAGCCCAGCAACAAGCCCAGCAGCAATCTGAGGCCCGCTTCATAGACCTGTTACAGAAGCAAGAGCAGAGACTACAACAAATGGAAACAGTAGTGCAGCAACGTCCGCAGACCAGTGAGGAAAACCTTCCCACTAATACCGCGTCCTTTGGGGTGAGTCGTTTATTGACAAAAATGACTGGAGAGGATGATCCAGAGGTATATTTGACCACATTTGAAAGGACTGCTGAAAGAGAAAAGTGGCCTGAGGAGCAGTGGGCTGGACTGGTGGCTCCTCTGTTAACTGGTGAATCGCAGAAGGCTTACTATGACCTAGAGCAGGGGTCTCCAAACTTTTCAACACGAGGGCCACATTGTAGATTTTACAAGTATTCGGGGGCCGAAAAAAAATCAGTTATGTACAAATGAATGAATCGTCATTCCCATCATCAGTGTCCCCAGCAGAGTTTTCCCCATTATCAGTGTCCCCTGCAGAGTTTTCCCCATTATCAGTGTCCTTGGCAGAGTTTTCCCCATCAGTGTCCCCAGCAGAGTTTCCCCCCCATCGGTGTCCCCAGCAGAATTTTCCCTCCCATCGGTGTCCTCAGCAGAATTCCCCCTCCCATCGGTGTCCCCAGCAGAATTCCCCCTCCCATCGGTGTCCCCAGCAGAATTTTCCCCATCGGTGTCCCGGGGAGAATTCCCCCCCCCCCCCCATCGGTGTCCCCAGCAGAATTTTCCCCATCGGTGTCCCCAGCAGAATTTTCCCCATCGGTGTCCCCAGCAAATTTTTCCCCATCGGTGTCCCCAGCAAATTTTTCCCCATCTGTGTCCCCAGAAAATTCCCCAGGGTTCAGGGGTGAGCTATGTACAGAGTTCAGGGTTAAGGGGTGCGCTACATGCAGAAGGTGAGTTGGGTGCAGAGGGTGAGGTGGGTGCAGGGTGCAGAGGGTGAGGTGGGTGCAGAGGGAGGGTGCAGAGGGTGAGGTGGGCGCAGGGTGCAGAGGGTGAGGTGGGCGCAGAGGGAGGGTGCAGGGTGCGGAGGGTGAGGTGGGTGCAGGGTGTGGAGGGTGAGGTGGGTGCAGAGGGTGAGGTGGGTGCAGGGTGCAGAGGGTAAGGTGGGCGCAGGGTGCAGAGGGAGGGTTTAGCAGCAGAGGGTGGGCGCAGGGTGCAGAGGGAGGGTGCAAGGTGCAGAGGGTGAGGTGGATGCAGAGTGCAGAGGGAGGGTGCAGAGGGTGGGTGCAGGGTGCAGAAGGGGGGAGGTGGGTGCAGGGTGCAGAGGGTGGGTGCAGGGTGCAGAGGGTGAGGTGGGTGCAGGGTGCAGAGGGTGAGGTGGGCGCAGGGTGCAGAGGCTGGGTGCAGGGTGCAGAGGGAGGGTGCAGAGGGTGAGGTGGGTACCGGGTGCAGAGGGTGAGGTGGGCGCAGGGTGCAGAGGGAGAGGTTGATGTAGAGTGCACTGCTCTCCCCCCCCCCAGCCCCCAGATTCCAATACAGTCAGAGCTCCACACTCCACTCCAAGGCAAGACTCTCCTCCCACAAAGCTTCCCCCCCATTCCAGTGCAAAGTTTTCCTCATTTTACTTACAGTATTTTCTCCTCCGATCTCCGTGCAGCAGTTCCACAGGCATCTTCCTGTTGGCAGATTCCCCGCCCCCTTCCTCCTCTGCTCTAACTCTGACTCCAAGTGCTCTCATAGAGCGTGTGTACAGTACACAAGGATGGTCAGAGCGGCTGCGGGGAGAGGAGCGCGCTGTCACTTGGAAATGCACAAGCAGAGCTTGTGTATTTCCAAGTGACAGTAGCGCGCAGCCAGCATGCAACCAGCACCAGAGGTGGCCGAACTCCGGCGGTCAGCATGGGGCGGGCAGCGCAGGGCCAAAGACGTGTGGCAGAGCCTGGATAAGCTGCGGGCCGGACAAATCACACCCGCGGGCCGGATGTGGCCCGCGGGCCGGGGTTTGGAGACCCCTGACCTAGAGCCTGACCAAGCAAAAGACTATGTGATGCTAAAAGCTGAAATATTGGCAAGGCTGGGTGTCACCCTGGCTGTCCGGGCTCAGCGTGTGCATAACTGGACTTTCCAGCTTGGAAAACCCCCAGGTCTCAAATGTATGATCTCATTCACCTGAGCAGGAAGTGGCTACAGCCAGAGACTTTGTCCGCACCAGAGATTGTGGAACGTGTTGTAATGGATCGGTTTTTGAGAGCTCTTCCTACTGCCATCCAAAAGTGGGTAAGCCATGGAGATCCAGAGACGGCCGGTGGTCTTGTGGATCGTGTAGAGAAATACTTGGCTACAGAGAACCTGACGGCCTCTTCCAGAGACTCTCAGACTTTCCACCCTAAGACCAGACCATCCCCAGGGGCGGATAAGAGGATTCCAAGGGGTGAGGGTGGAGAGAGTGAGAGGGTGGGAGCTCTACCCAAAGTTTGGCGAGAACAGCCTGGGAAGTCAGGGGCTCAAGAGGCAGCCAAAAGGATTGTTTGCTACCGCTGCCGGCAAGCGGGACATATTGCAGCAAATTGCCCGGTTGTGGAGGAACCCATGCAATGTGACTTTCTGACGGACAGACGTCAGTCGCTGTGTGCGACAGTCGCATGCACTGCCATTCGGGGAACGGAGAAACATTTATGCAAAATGTGTATTAATGGTAGAAATGTTGTGGTATTGCTGGATTCAGGTAGCCTTGTGACCCTGATAAAGGCTGAATTAGTTAAAACAGAGGTCTCTGGGAATAGCAAGGTAGCTGTTATTTGTGTGCATGGGGACACCCGAGAGTATCCAGTGACTACAGTGTGTTTCGAGACCCCCAAAGGTACCCTCTCTCATCCAGTGGGGTTAGTATCTCAATTACCGCATGATGCCATTGTGGGAAGGGATTTTCCGAAGTTCTGGGAACTGTGGGATGATCCTGAGCCCCCCACTGGTGCCCCTATGTACCAGGAATGTGATAGCCAGAACTCCTCTGAGAGTGGTGAGGACTCTCCAGAATTTCCCTTGTCAGTATTGGCAGGGGAGACTCAAGAAACTGGAGAGGAGCCCACCTCCTCAGACGAAAACCTACCGTCTGTGGAGTTTTCTGATCTGGGAGGTTCACAGGGAAAATTCTGCCACAGAACAGTTAAAAGACCCCGCCCTAATAAAGGCACGGGAAAACGTAGTGGAAATAGATGGCGAGTTAGTGAACCCAGATAATACCTGCACTTACCCATACTTCAGCGTAGAGAAGGACCTACTGTATCGGGTGGCAAAAAGGGCAGAAGAAACCGTTGAGCAGCTTGTGGTGCCCAAACCTTACAGGAAGTTGGTGTTGGAGTTGGCCCATGGGCACATTCTTGGAGGTCATCTGGGGACAGAGAAAACCCGAGAGAGGGTATTACAGAGATTCTATTGGCCTGGGGTGATGAAGGACATAGAAAATTATTGTTCCTCCTGCCCTGTGTGTCAGAGGTCGGCCCCGATGCCACATTTCCGTAGCCCGCTGGTCCCTCTACCCATCATTGAGGTCCCGTTTGAGAGAATCGCAATGGATTTGGTAGGTCCTATAATCAAGTCCGCTAGGGGGCACCAGTACATATTGGTTATAATGGACTATGCCACCCGTTATCCAGAAGCGATCCCTCTCAGAAATACCTCGGCCAAAACCATAGCCAAAGAGCTATCTCTTGTTTTTAGCCGGGTGGGTATTTGTAAAGAACTGCTTACGGACCAAGGTACACCCTTTATGTCCCGGGTTATGAAAGAGCTGTGTAAATTGTTCAAAGTGACGCAATTGCGTACATCTGTGTATCACCCCCAAACCGATGGGCTGGTTGAAAGATTCAACAAAACCCTAAAACAAATGTTGAAGAAAGTGGTGGATAGAGATGGAAAGGATTGGGACTGTCTACTTCCTTATCTGATGTTTGCTATTAGGGAGGTGCCCCAATCCTCTACGGGATTCTCCCCCTTTGAGTTACTGTATGGGAGACACCCAAGAGGGCTGTTGGATATTGCCAAGGAAACTTGGGAAAGTGAGAGTTCTCCCCACAGGAGTGTGATTGAGCATGTCGCCCTGATGCAAGATCGAATTGCACAGGTAATGCCCATCGTGAAGGAACATTTGGCCCAAGCGCAGTTGGCACAGCAGAGAGTGTACAACCGTGGAGCCAAGACCCGTACCTTTTCCCCGGGGGATAGGATATTGGTACTTGTCCCTACGGTTGAAAGTAAATTCCTGGCCAAATGGCAAGGCCCCTACGAGATAATGGAAAAAGTGAGCGAAGTGAATTACAAGGTCAGACAACCAGGAAGGCGAAAACCCGAACAGATATATCACGTTAATCTGTTGAAAGCCTGGAGGGATAGAGAGTCCCTAGTCGCAGAAACTTGGTCACCAGCTCAAACTGGTTTCGTGATTCCGGAGGTTGGAATAGCAGCCACCTTGTCACAACCCCAACAACAGGAGGTTAAGGAGTTTGTGCTTCGCAACAAGGAGGTGTTCTCTGAGCTGCCGGGACAAACATCTGGGGTAGATCATGATATTATTACCCCACCCGGTGAAAGGGTGAAGTTAAAACCCTATCGGATCCCAGAGGCCCGACGGGAGGCAATACGGGAGGAAGTACAGAAAATGCTGAACTTAGGGGTGATAGAGGAGTCCCAAAGTGATTGGTCTAGTCCCATTGTGTTGGTGCCTAAACCGGATGGGAGCTGGCGATTTTGTAACGATTTTCGTCAGTTGAACAAAGTTACAAAATTTGACACCTACCCCATGCCACGTATAGATGAGTTGATCGACCGGCTGGGAACAGCCCGATACATGACGACTCTTGACCTCACAAAAGGGTATTGGCAAATTCCCCTGGCCAAGTCGGCCAAAGAGAAAACCGCATTTGTAACCCCAGACGGGGCGTTCCAATATAAGAGAATGCCGTTCGGGTTACAGAATGCGCCGGCCACATTCCAGCGGAAAATGGACCAGATACTGAGGCCCCATCGGAAGTATGCTGCGGCTTACCTGGATGACGTAATTGTCCATAGCACAGATTGGGCCTCACATCTGCCAAAAGTGCAAGCAGTCCTAGACTATCCGGGAAGCGGGGTTTACGGCTAACCCCAAGAAGTGTACCATTGGGCAGGAGGAGGCCAAATATCTTGGGTACACCATTGGCAGGGGAGTGATAAAACCCCAACTCAACAAAGTCGAGGCCATCCAGAGTTGGCCACGTCCCAACAGCAAGAAGCAGGTACGGGCCTTTCTGGGAATCGCGGGTTATTATCGGCGCTTCATTCCCCACTTTGCTTCTAAGGCTGTGCCCCTAACCAACCTGACGAAAGGGAAAGGGTCGGTCATGATTAAATGGACCCCCGAGGCTGAGGCAGCGTTCCAATTCTTGAAACAAGCCTTATGTAGCCAGCCAGTGTTGTACTCACCCGACTTCTCTAAAGACTTTGTCGTACAAAGTGATGCGTCAGATGTGGGGTTAGGAGCAGTATTGTCCCAGGTCTGGAACGGGGAAGAGCACCCAGTCATTTACCTCAGCAGGAAGTTGAAGTCCCATGAGGTAAATTACGCCATGGTTGAAAAGGAGTGTTTAGCGGTGAAGTGGGCTCTAGATTCCCTTCGGTACTATCTGCTAGGTAGGCACTTTGACATGGTTACGGATCACGCTCCGTTAAAGTGGATGGCTCAAAACAAGGAGACAAATAGAGTGAATAGGTGGTTCCTGGCCCTACAGGAATTCAACTTCACAGTAAAGCATCGCCCTGGCGTTCAAATGGGGAATGTGGATGCTTTGTCTCGAGTACATGAATGCCTGATTGCTGGTGTTCCAACCCCAAGGTTAAAACAAGAGGGGGGGGTATGTGACAGCAGGAAGGTAAAGTCACCTGGTTGCATCCAGGGGGGTAGATATATTTCTCCCAGATTCAGGCTTTATGCCGACTTATACAACTAGGGAGGGAGTTGATGAAGCCCAGCTGAGGCTAGTGGGCTCATGGATGACTCATACCTCTAGGGAGAGTGCTGGGCGTCGTGCAGGCAGGGAGTTGATGAGACCAGCTGAAGCTTGTCAGCTCGTTTAAGGCCTCTATAAAAACTCCCAGATTCATTAGGTGTTTGCTCATGCCTGGAACCAGACCTGTGTGGACTGTCTAGGGAGAGTGAACCCCTGTGCGGTGAGACAAAGCCTGTGTGGCTATTTGTTTGGACATTTACCAAACCAGGGACTTAGGGACTAGGACAGCACCAGGCTGATCCCAGTTGTTAGTTAGGGAAACCTGCATGTTTAGTCAGAGGTCAAGTTGACCAGGATTTATTTTGTTTATGTTTCTTTTTGCTTTGCTGTGTTTTTTGTCACTGTAAATAGAGAAATAAACCGCACCTTTTGATCTTGAAAACCACAACCTCCGTCTGCTGGGCCTGTTTTGTGTGGGGAGCCCATCCAGGGGGTCACACACACCCGCTACCGAGCTAACCCCCTCACAATATATATATAAATATTTATTACACGCACACACACACATCTTTTTATAATTGATCACATAACCTCAGTTCTTGTCTGCATAAGTAGCTTAGAGAGCTGAGGGAGGAGAAACAGCAGCACAATGATCTTCCAAGTTATTGGCTGTGCAGGGGAAGCATGTGAGGACAGGTCCATAGTTGCAAACATTGTAAAAAAAATTATAGGGACACTTTTTTGCATGTAGGTGGAGCCTTGTTATAATTAGGGGGTGGGGCATGCTGAAGCGGGAAAATGGGCGTGGCTTAGCGGTGTGTGGTTAGAGTCGGAGATGGAGAGAGAGAGGGAGAGAGAGAGGGAGAGGGAGAGGGAGAGGGAGAGAGAGAGAGAGGGATCCTACACCACAATAGAAATATGTGTATTCCAGAAATGTAAACAAACCGCAGATAAAGATACTCCAAACACCTGGTGTTAGGGCTTCAATCATCCCGGGCACCATGGTTGTTATGGTGTCAGGATGATTGAAGCACATTATTTATTTTATCATATTGTAATATAAAATGAAATTGTTCAACTCACCATAATGCCGAATCAGTGGGAGCCCTGAGTGTGTCACTTGCCACTGTCACCAGATGCCATAAGGTGCTCCCAGCGGAGACCCTCCATACATCAGGTGTCCCCAGCGGAGACCCTCCATACATCAGGTGTCCCCAGCGGAGACCCTCCATACATCAGGTGTCCCCAGCGGAGACCCTCCATACATCAGGTGTCCCCAGCGGAGACCCTCCATACATCAGGAGTGCCTGCAGCAGAGTTTCCGCCGCCATTACCGTACATTATTAGTAACAGGCCGAGGTAATCAAGATAGAGGCGGAGCCGGCTGAGTGGCTACAATAAAAATTAAGCTGCGGCGCTGCCCACCCCTTTCCACAACAGGTCACAAACAGACTGGCAGCGGGGCGGGCAGTGCCGCAGCTCAATTTCTATTGTCAGCCACCCGGCCGGCTCCGCCTCTAGTTCTTGGTCTTTGGTAAAATGGTGGCCGGCGGAGACATTGTCTCCACCGGCCGCGGATCTCTAGAGGAGGCGGCGGGGAGCCATGAAGAAAAATAAATAAATAAATAAAATGTATTTATTTATTTGGGGAAAAAAGAATTTCCCCGGAAATGCTAAAATCAGGAAAAAGGTCCAAAAGTGTGGTCACTGTCCTGCCACTAGGAAGACTGGGGAAATGCTTGTTTACATCAGCATTTCCCGTTCTTCCTAACCATGACACGATCGCGGGTATGCCCGGACATCGAGTCCGCGGGACCCGCGGTCGGAGTCACGGAGCTCACGGCGGGGGCGTCCAACGTCTTAAAGGGGACGTGTATATACGTCCTTTTGCCTGCCCGTGCCATTCTGCCGACGTATATATGCGTGCAGCGGTCGGTAAGCAGTTAAGAGCATTGGGCGGAAGTGACGTGGAGACGGGTGGGGGCCATCTTCCCCTTACTCGTCTCCATACCCAGGCAGGGACAGGACCAGGACCAGATCACCTCCGCCGGCGGCTCCGCTAAAAACGGCAGAGGGCACCGGAGAGTGGCGGGAGGGGGTGGCCCCTCTGCCACCGCTGACAAAAGAGATCTTGCGGCGTATCTGCCGCAGAGGCCACTTTTATCCAAAAGAGGACCGCCCGCTGAAGAAGAGGTTATAGCTGCTACCATAACCACGGTATTCCTCTTCAAAGTAGCGACGTATTCCTGCGGCGGGTGGTCCAAAAGTGGTTAAAACTCTTTATTTATAGCACTCACGTTTTACATATGTATCGCCGCTCGATTGCCGATTTCATATTGTAAGATATCTTATATTCTTTCCTGGGATTTTCCATATTGCTTGTGGGCATGTGAAGCCCACAAGCACTATCTTCCAGGATATGGTGCAGCTGAGCGACCAGAATGCACTCGCGCATGCGCAGTATGTACGGCTTGCAGCACCGCACACTTCTGACGTTGCCATTACAATGGGCGGCAGCGGCGGAAGTTCCCGCCCCGTTGTGATGTCAACGAAGCCCTCGGTGCTGCCCACTGACTCCTGGGAAATGATGACACACATCTCCCAGGAGCACTAGCGAGCACGGGTGCCGAGGGAAAGGACGTCAGGAGCCAGGGAGAGGAAGAGGCAGGTTACAAGGCACCCCTTAGCAACAGCCAGGAAAGAGTAAGTAAAAAAAAAAAAAAAAAAAAATTCCCAAATGTTGTTGCTTAGGTTTATTGCTGCTGAATATTGCAAAGTAAATGTTATGGGTAGAACTCCGCTTTAAAGTGGAAGTAAACCCTGTTTGTGAATGTGTACTTACAGGTAAGCCTATAATAAAAGGCCTAATGTAGGTACAGTGAATATCTCCTAAACCTGTACGATTTAGGACATATTCACATTGTATGCAGCCAGTGACATCACTGGCGCATGTGCTCTGAAGGGACAGCATACCACAATCCCTTCAGAGCGCTGTGGCGCAGTTCCTAACTCCCGCGCGCATGCGAACCAAGAATGAAGACTGGGCGAAGACGGAAACCCTGTTTGCCACTGGTCTATGGTCTATTTAACGGACCTCAGAGGGGTCCAAAAGGGAGGCAAAAAGAGAATTTAACTGTTATGCCCCGTACACACGATCGTTTTTACTGTCATTTTTTAAACCGACGTTTTTCTCCTCGTTTTTTTTCATGTTTCCTCTCAAGCCTGCCTTGCGTACACACCATCATTAAAAAAAACGATCAAGCAAAGCGCAGTGACGTACAGCACGTACGACGGCACTATAAAGGGGAAGTTCCGTTCGAATGGCGCCACCCTTCATGTTAGTAAAGTTTGTTGAGCGACGATTCGCGCTTTTCAGTCCGTTACTGTGTAATGAATGTGCTATCTCCATTACGAACGCTAGTTTTACCAGAACGAGCGCTCCCGTCTCATACTTGATTCTGAGCATGCGCGTTTTTTTTCACGTCCTGAAAGCATACACACTATCGTTTTTCACGTCGTTAAAAAAAACGACATGAAAAACGACGTGAAAAAAAGAGAGCATGTCCGGAATTTTTAATGGCCGTTTTTCACGTCGTTAAAAATGCTCTGGAGCCTACACACGATCATTTTTAATGGCCATTTTTTTAAAATGGCATTTTTAACGGCATGAAAAACGATCGTGTGTATAAGCCCCTTATTGTTTATCCACCTACATATCCTACTTCATATTGTCCTTCCATCGCGAACCTCTTCAACTCCTCCCATGTCTGCTGAGCACTACTCCAGAACACCTAGCACTGCCCCTTCACAGAATGACCATAGCACAACAAGTTCCTAGTTCTAAAGCAGAACTTCACCTAAAACGATCATTCTCCTCTCCTCTGCCAGTTTTGGATTTTTTTTTTGAGTGAGTACCTATTTCTGGTAGGTGCCCACTCCCTCTTTTGCCTTGTTTGCTTAGGTTAGCAGAGCTGAAGAACACACATTATACAGGTTCTGGGGCTAATTTGATGCAGGTAAGCCACTAAGTGAAATTACCACCTTAATCAGCCACAGAACCTGTGTAATTAATATGTTTGGTTTAAAAAAAAAAAAAAAAAAAGGGATGAGGTAGCAACCCTAATTGAAGGGCAAAAGCTTTTGCTGGTTTTTGATGTGCATTGCCCTTAAATGTGCACCTTGTTGCAAAGGCTAGTTATAAATTGGTGCAATTGCCATCTTTTTGTATAGCTTGTCTGCTGGATTTGGCATGAGGGCACATTGGACGCCTTCAGCTGCTCCTGCGTTCTTGCTGGGCTTCTAATGTGCCCCTGTGCCTTTAAGGAGTGGGCTTTCTCTAGGCCAGTGATGGCGAACCTTGGCACCCCAGATGTTTTGGAACTACATTTCCCATGATGCTCATGCACTCTGCAGTGTAGTTGAGCATCATGGGAAATGTAGTTTCAAAACATCTGGGGTGCCAAGGTTCGCCATCACTGCTCTAGGCAAACCTGCCTTAATCAATCCACTGCTATACATGCTCCTAAATAGGAGACTCTCAAAAACAGAGTTAGGACTGCAGAATACAGGAGGAGCCTTGGCGAGGGACTACAACTGTCACATATATTTGCAAATGTGTGCAACTACGTCCTTTTTTTTTTGCACACTGCATTCCAAAAAGAAGCTACTCCTACAGACTTTTGAGCTCTCATTTTTTTCTGCATGGAAACTCCCCTCCATATTAGTCAATGTGTCCATGCACACTATGGGTTTTTCTAGGAGTTTACAGGCATATGCTCTTACAGGCAGAAAAAACACCAGACCAAACTTGCGTTTTTGAGAGGAGATTTCGAGCAGAAAAAGAAGCCCAAGTACCCAAAAACATACAAGAGCATGAAAAGGCTCAAAGAAGCTCGAAAACACACAAAGGAAAGAAAAAAAAAATTTCAAAATGCTTATGCTCAAAAGAGCTTAAAGAAGCTCAATAGAAACGTGCAAAAGAGCCCAAAAAAGTACAAGGGAATAACGTCCTTACAGGATGTCTCCAATTTACAAGCCGACCTCAATGCTCTGTCTAATTAGGCAACTAAGTGGCAAATGAGGTTTAATGTGGTAAATATAAAGTTATGCACTTGGGTTTTACTTCCTCTTTTGCTCGCTGCAAAGCCTGCAAATGCAAAGCATAATGGGCTAGTATGCATCGCATACTAGCCCATTATGTGCCACTTACCTGTAAAAGAATCGAGCAATGTCCCCACAGTAGGCAGCATCCATCTTCTGGCCCCTCTTCTTTCCGTGCCATGGACTCCGGCTCTGTGATTCGCCGGAGCCGCGTGACGTCACTCCTGCGCATGCGCACGGGAGCCGCGATTAACGGCACAGGCTATGGAAGAAACGGCACTTAGTTTCATTTCTTCCCTGCGCATGCGCCGTTGGTATTTTCGGCGGACTACAAGTGAAATATCTCCTAAAACGGCGCACGTTTAGGAGATATTTCCACTACCTTTAGGTAAGCCTTATTCTAGGCTTACCTATAGGTAGAAGTCCAAAAAGTGGGTTTACAACCCCTTTAATAACACCATGCAATGCCAAGCTGCGGTTTCCAAAACGAGCAGAGTCCTTTCTTGTATTAAGAGAGGTATGGACTCCAGAGAGAGAGAGATATCATTTTCCCCCGGTACAAATCATTAGTAAGACCTCATCTGGAATATGCAGTTCAGTTTTGGGCACCAGTTCTCAAAAAGGATATCGGGGAACTGGAGAAAGTGCAGAGAAGGGCAACCAAACTGATAAAAGGCATGGAGAAGCTCAGCTATGAGGAAAGATTAGAGGAACTGAATTTATTCTCTCTGGAGAAGAGGAGATTTGGGGGGATATGATCAACTTGTACAAATACATGTCTCCAGAACAGGACATGAAAAAGGAAACCTCCCCAACAGTACATAGACAGAGAACATAAACCCAACAGAGGGTATAACCCTTCCCTACTCAATCCACAAAAAAATTAAATTTCATGTTACAGATGCCATTAGTATTATTGAAAGGGCTACCTGGAAGTTGCCTGGAACGTTCTTACCTTTTGAGGATTTTCTCAGCATGATCTGCTGAAATGTTGATACCTAAAGTCTTAAGGGAATTTAAGATTTCAGATGCTTCAATCTTTCCTGGAATGAGAAAGGTGAAAAGATGAGTGGATGAAAAGGTTATCCGTGTAAATTAAAAAATATGCTCCAAGATTATTGCAAATGAAAAGCACAATTTTTTTTTTCCAAGTGACGTATACAAAATACTCCCCAATCCTCTCTTTGTAGTGTGAACAGGGCCGCTTATAGAAATCACAGGGCCCCGTACAGCCTACCTGACGGGGCCCCCGTGCACAAATTTCCAAACAAAAATCCCCCCTCCTAGCACAACCCCTCTAAATTACCCCCCTGCCCCCCCCCCCCTAATCTCTCCTCCCAGCACATATCCCTCCATTCTTCCTCCTCACACATATCGCCCTTCCCAAATCCCCATTACATTTGCCAATGCCAACACAGCCAGGAAGAGGTGTGCTGTGTTTTTGTTCTCCCCTCCTGTCAGAAGAATGCTGGTCTTTATAGTACATGAGACCGGATCGCTCTTACTGTAGATTGCATTGCACTGTACACACACACAGCGCCCCCATCTCCTCCAAAGGCTGCTCAACGCTCACCTCCCGGCAGCAACAAATGTGGATAGGGGGCGGTGTGTGTACAGTGCCATGCGAATCTACAGTAAGAGCGATCTGGTTTCATGTACTGTAAAGACCAGCGCTCTTCTGACAGGAGGGGAGAACAAAACACAGCACACCTCCCACTGGCACTTCTCTCACCGCTCCAGGCTGCCGTCTCCTCATCCCAGCTGTGAATGCGGGCGGGGAGGGGGCGGGGGAAGGAGCTCAGCTGCGGCCGGCCAGGGGGGGCATAACAACCCACCCCGGCATCCCCTAAATCCAGCCCTGTGTCTCTCACCTAGCAGCTGAAAGCCGGCGGGAGCAAGATGGACAGAAACCGGCTTTGAGTTGCTGGGTGAGAGACACTGTCATTCATTATTCTCTGCTCCACTGATCCTCCTGCTGTCCGGGCCCCCTACAGGAGGGCTGATGGTCCCCCCCCTATCAGCGGCCCTGAGTGCGACTGTTAGCAGAAGACAAATTAACCCAATTCAACTGATGATAGTGACAATATAACAACTTCATGTACTGGGGAAATCTCTGCTATGTAGACTTATAATTAAAATTTGCTGAATCTACTAAAAGGGATTGTTTACACCTGCAGCATTCTACTGCACCTCTAAAAAGCAATCTGCGATAGACTGCTTTTTTGACAGACAATGGGGATTTTAATGTGGTTGTGATGTCAAAGGCAAGACCTCAGAAAGCTTTCAAGACTGCACACAGAATAAGCAAACATCTAAATGGATATAAAAGTTGGAGCAATCGGTAACGGAGGAGTTTTACGTACAGTGTCCGCAGTAGCTTAAGCATCCAGCTGGTCATACATGTTCAGCAAGTGGACAGACTACAGATACCTATTGACTGAGCAGGGCTTTTTTTCAGCGGGAACGCAGTTCTGGCACCTCTAGTACTGAATATATGTAATGGCAATGGGTACTGGGGTATTCTGACAGGAATCTATTTTTGTGTGGGGGTCTATTGTTGCTGGTTGGGCAATTGTTGAGGGAGAGGTCTATTTTTGCTGGTTGGGCAATTGTTAAGGGAAAGGTCTATTGTTGCTGGCTGCTGCAGGGTCTATTGATGCTGGCTGCTGGGAAATCTGTTATTGTTGCTGGGGTGGTGTATAATGTTGCATTGGGGCTCTATATTGTTGCTGGGGTGGTATATTGTTGCTAGGGGGGGGGGGTATATTGTTGCTGGGGTGGGGGAATTGATATTGCTGGGAGAATTGATATTGCTGGGGTGGGGTCTATTTTTGCTGGCTGCAGAGGATTTAATTTTATTGCTTTTCTTGTTATCATTAATAAATACCATACAAAGCACCACAAAATAAAATTTGGTTCTGTATTCTCTAAAAGGCTGGTACTGGGAGGCAGGTAGGGGGTGGAACCAAGGGACAATGCTCGAGGGGTGGGTAGGGGGCAGAGGCAAGTAGTGACTCAGAAGGGGGGAGTTTCTGCACCTATTCTCAGAGAAAAAAAGCCCTGACTCTGAGAAGTTATAGAATAGGAACACAGATTGCATTTACATTATATGTATAGTTCATCACTGCAAATCCCTACCTATGGCAAAGGTACTGAGTATTGTATTTGTAGAACAGAGGTGATTTTTTATTTTTTTTGTAATCTCCATCCTGGGTATACTTTTCCTGTACATATGGAAATAAACACAGATCTCCAGAACTGGGCTGTGTGCGACTATAGATACACAGAGCGTGGCTTGGCCCCACCCTCTGCTCCTGATGTCAATGTCCAGGATGCTGCTGTGTCCTCTTTGAGAAGAGAAAGAGGGGGAGAAGAGCTGCTGCAAACAGGCACATGCTGGATCGAGATCGGCTCAGATAAGTTTTTAAAGGCCCCATGCACACGAGACGCCGGTGCAAACTCTGCTGAACACATGTTTTTTAAAGGCTAAAACCGGCGTTTAAAAAACGCCCGTTTTGCCACGATTTTAGCGGCGTTTTACCGCGTTTGCGCCTATAGGCGTTTAGTTAAGAAACATCATAAGACCCAAAAACAGTATTATTTAACCATTTCAGCCATTTTGGGAGACCAGCAGCTGAGAGAGCAGCAGTGTACTTGTATTTAGCGTATCACTTGCCACATCATCTGCCACAAGCTGTGGATTGTCCACTTGCCACGTCACCTGATACGTCACCTGGCCACAAGTTGTGGATTGTCCACCTGCCACGTCACCTGCCACAAGTTGTGGATTGTCCACTTACCATGTCACCTGCCACGTCACCTGGCCACATCACCTGCCATAATTTGTGGATTGTCCACCTGCCACATCACCTGCCACAAGTTGTGGATTGTCCACTTGCCACGTCACCTGTCACAATTTGTGGATTGTCCACTTGCCACATCATCTGCCACAAGCTGTGGATTGTCCACTTGCCACGTCACCTGGCCACAAGTTGTGGATTGTCCACCTGCCACAAGTTGTGGATTGTCCACTTACCATGTCACCTGCCACGTCACCTGGCCACATCACCTGCCATAATTTGTGGATTGTCCACCTGCCACATCACCTGCCACAAGTTGTGGATTGTCCACTTGCCACGTCACCTGTCACAATTTGTGGATTGTCCACTTGCCACGTCACCTGCCACAATTTGTGGATTGTCCATCTGCCACGTCACCTGGCCACGTCACCTGCCACAAGTTGTGGATTGTCCACCTGCCACGTCACCTGGCCACGTCACCTGCCACAAGTTGTGGATTGTCCACTTACCATGTCACCTGCCACGTCACCTGGCCACATCACCTGCCATAATTTGTGGATTGTCCACCTGCCACAAGTTGTGGATTGTCCACCTGCCACATCACCTGCCACAAGTTGTGGATTGTCCACTTGCCACGTCACCTGTCACAATTTGTGGATTGTCCACTTGCCACGTCACCTGCCACAATTTGTGGATTGTCCATCTGCCACGTCACCTGGCCACGTCACCTGCCACAAGTTGTGGATTGTCCACCTGCCACGTCACAAGTTGTGGATTGTCCACTTACCATGTCACCTGCCACGTCACCTGGCCACATCACCTGCCATAATTTGTGGATTGTCCACCTGCCACATCACCTGCCACAAGTTGTGGATTGTCCACTTGCCACGTCACCTGTCACAATTTGTGGATTGTCCACTTGCCACATCATCTGCCACAAGCTGTGGATTGTCCACTTGCCACGTCACCTGGCCACAAGTTGTGGATTGTCCACCTGCCACAAGTTGTGGATTGTCCACTTACCATGTCACCTGCCACGTCACCTGGCCACATCACCTGCCATAATTTGTGGATTGTCCACCTGCCACATCACCTGCCACAAGTTGTGGATTGTCCACTTGCCACGTCACCTGTCACAATTTGTGGATTGTCCACTTGCCACGTCACCTGCCACAATTTGTGGATTGTCCATCTGCCACGTCACCTGGCCACGTCACCTGCCACAAGTTGTGGATTGTCCACCTGCCACGTCACCTGGCCACGTCACCTGCCACAAGTTGTGGATTGTCCACTTACCATGTCACCTGCCACGTCACCTGGCCACATCACCTGCCATAATTTGTGGATTGTCCACCTGCCACAAGTTGTGGATTGTCCACTTGCCACGTCACCTGTCACAATTTGTGGATTGTCCACTTGCCACGTCACCTGCCACAATTTGTGTATTGTCCACTTGCCACGTCACCTGCCACGTCACCTGGCCACAATTTGTGGATTGTCCACTTGCCACGTCACCTGCCACAATTTGTGGATTGTCCACCTGCCACATCACCTGCCACGTCAGCTGGCCACGTCAGCTGGCACAAGTTGTGGAGTGTCCACTTACCACGTCACCTGCCACAATTTGTGGATTGTCCACTTGCCACGTCACCTGCCACGTCACCTGGCCACATCACCTGCCATAATTTGCGGATTGTCCACCTGCCACAAGTTGTGGATTGTCCACCTGCCACGTCACCTGGCCATGTCAGCTGGCCACAAGTTGTGTATTGTCCACTTGCCACGTCACCTGCCACAATTTGTGGATTGTCCACCTGCCACGTCACCTGGCCACATCACCTGCCATAATTTGCGGATTGTCCACCTGCCACAAGTTGTGGATTGTCCACCTGCCACGTCACCTGGCCATGTCAGCTGGCCACAAGTTGTGTATTGTCCACTTGCCACGTCACCTGCCACAATTTGTGGATTGTCCACCTGCCACGTCACCTGGCCACATCACCTGCCATAATTTGTGGATTGTCCACCTGCCACGTCACCTGCCACAAGTTGTGGATTGTCCACCTGCCACGTCAGCTGGCCACGTCACCTGGCACAAGTTGTGGATTGTCCACCTGCCACGTCACCTGGCCACGTCACCTGGCCACATCACCTGCCATAATTTGTGGATTGTCCACCTGCCACAAGTTGTGGATTGTCCACTTGCCACGTCACCTGCCACAATTTGTGGATTGTCCACCTGCCACAAGTTGTGTATTGTCCACTTGCCACGTCACCTGCCACGTCACCTGGCCACAATTTGTGGATTGTCCACTTGCCACGTCACCTGCCACAATTTGTGGATTGTCCACCTGCCACGTCACCTGGCCACATCACCTGCCATAATTTGTGGATTGTCCACCTGCCACGTCACCTGCCACAAGTTGTGGATTGTCCACCTGCCACGTCACCTGCCACAAGTTGTGTATTGTCCACTTGCCACGTCACCTGTCACGTCACCTGGCCACAATTTGTGGATTGTCCACCTGCCACGTCACCTGGCCATATCACCTGGCCACGTCACCTGCCATAATTTGTGGATTGTCCACCTGCCACGTCACCTGGCACAAGTTGTGGATTGTCCACTTGCCACAAGTTGTGGATTGTAACCTGCCACAAATTGTGGATTGTCCACTTGCCACATCACCTGTCCACGTCACCTGCCACAATTTGTGGATTTTCCACCTGCCACATCACCTGGCCACGTCACCTGCCACAAGTTGTGGATTGTCCACCTGCCACATCAGCTGGCCACGTCACCTGGCACAAGTTGTGGAGTGTCCACTTACCACGTCACCTGGCCACAAGTTGTGTATTGTCCACTTGCCACGTCACCTGCCACAAGTTGTGGATTGTCCACCTGCCACATCAGCTGGCCACGTCACCTGGCACAAGTTGTGGATTGTCCACCTGCCACGTCACCTGGCCACAAGTTGTGTATTGTCCACTTGCCACGTCACCTGCCACAATTTGTGGATTGTCCACCTGCCACTTCACCTGGCCACATCACCTGCCATAATTTGTGGATTGTCCACCTGCCACGTCACCTGCCACAAGTTGTGGATTGTCCACTTGCCACGTCACCTGCCACAATTTGTGGATTGTCCACCTGCCACGTCACCTGGCCACGTCACCTGCCACAAGTTGTGTATTGTCCACTTGCCACGTCACCTGCCACGTCACCTGGCCACAATTTGTGGATTGTCCACCTGCCACGTCACCTGGCCACATCACCTGGCCACAACACCTGCCATAATTTGTGGATTGTCCACCTGCCACGTCACCTGGCCACGTCACCTGGCACAAGTTGTGGATTGTCCACTTGCCACGTCACCTGCCACAAGTTGTGGATTGTAACCTGCCACAAGTTGTGGATTGTCCACTTGCCACGTCACCTGCCACAATTTGTGGATTTTCCACCTGCCACATCACCTGGCCACGTCACCTGCCACAAGTTGTGGATTGTCCACCTGCCACAATTTGTGGATTGTCCACCTGCCACATCACCTGGCCACGTTACCTGCCACAAGTTGTGGATTGTCCACTTACCATGTCACCTGCCACAATTTGTGGATTGTCCACCTGCCACGTCACCTGCCACGTCAGCTGGCCACGTCACCTGGCACAAGTTGTGGAGTGTCCACTTACCACGTCACCTGCCACAATTTGTGGATTGTCCACCTGCCACGTCACCTGGCCACAAGTTGTGTATTGTCCACTTGCCACGTCACCTGCCACAATTTGTGGATTGTCCACCTGCCACATCACCTGGCCACGTTACCTGCCACAAGTTGTGGATTGTCCACTTACCACGTCACCTGCCACAATTTGTGGATTGTCCACCTGCCACGTCACCTGGCCACAAGTTGTGTATTGTCCACTTGCCACGTCACCTGCCACAATTTGTGGATTGTCCACCTGCCACATCACCTGGCCACGTCACCTGCCACAATTTGTGGATTGTCCACCTGCCACATCACCTGGCCACGTTACCTGCCACAAGTTGTGGATTGTCCACTTGCCACGTCACCTGCCACAAGTTGTGGATTGTCTACAGTGCAATGCAAGCAATTCGTTTTTTTTTTTTTTTTTTTTTATGGTTTTTCATCATTTGCCATCATTTTTGAGATTTCTAATGTAAAAAAATAGGTCCACCTTTAAAAACGCTTATAAACGCAAACGCGTCAAAACGCCGGTACCGCGTTTAGCCGCGTTTGGCATCTGAAACGTGGAAAACTTTTGCGTCTGAACCATTTTTTTGCTTCTGGAAAAACGAGGTTAAACGCAACTGCTTGTAAACGCCAAAAACGAGAGTGTGTGCATGGACACATAGGATAACATTGAATGTGTTCAGGAGCAGTTGAAAAAAGCGTCCAACTGCCTCTGAACGCGCGTTTAACAGCAAATAACAGCATCTCGAGTGCATGGGGCCTAAGGGGGGGCTTAGGGAGAACTTTAAAAAGGTTTATCTTAATGCAGAGAATGCATTAGGGGTAAAACCATTTTGCCTTTAAAATCACACTAACATACAAAAACCACAGCTTTCCTTACTCAATTAAAAAAAAAAAAGAGAAGATTTGGCTGGAATTGTATAAGGGTGCAGACGAAGGAAGACTTTATTTCCTTACCATCACTGTTTTTGTCCAAGCTTGTAAAAGCAATTTTCATTTTCTTCTCATGTTCTTCTAGATATTTCATGAACTCTGTAAAGTCAAGTGTTCCATCTTTATTAACGTCACCAGCTGCAACAATTTTCTGAAAAAAAAAGGTAACAAAAAAGACAAACCATTATTATTTTAAATTATATTGAACAGGCCAAACAAAGCAACAGCTCTGCTTACCTTGACACTACCCAGCACCATATACTTAACTTTCCTTTGTTCTCCAACTGATCTATTCAGCTTCTAAGAACTATAAGAAATACTAGGTACTTTTGGGTGAATGACTCACGCCATGCATCTGTACTGGGAAATCAACAAGCTCCATCACCGACACATAGTCACCCCATAGTCCTATATAAACGACAACTAATAGCCTATGCAGGGGGGGGGGGGGGGGGGGGGGGCTTCTCCTGATCCCGCAGCAGAATGGAGTGGTGGAAGGAAGGGTAAGCATTTACTGCATGGGAGGGAAAGATCAAAATGAGCCTGTGGCTTTGCCATAGTGAAAAGCACAGGTTTACTGTAAGGCCACATTCACACTGGATGTCTAGTCTGTGTAGACCTTGTGCGTCCAACCCCACCATTTTTATTAATTTTTTCGCCCAGGAGGCACAGGTGCAGCGTTCAGACCTGCCAACTGTCAAATCCTATGAGGCTAAAATATTCTGCAAATGAACAGGGCTGAATAATATACGGAGTAACACTTGTGTTCAGAACCCTATGCATTCATGGACATGCCCAGAAGAAAGAAATTCTATGTTCAGGGTATTTTCCCTGCATGCATAGGGCCCTAAATGGGGAGTACCACTTCGCATCCAGGCACACAATATTTCAACCTGCCATAGACATTGGGAGGCTGAAAGAAAGAAGAAAGAAGAAGAAAGAAGAAGAAAGAAAGAAGAAAGAAGTTTGAGCGGGCTTGTCACGGGGAAATGTGCGGGAAAACGTTCTCTGCAGGTGTGAGGAGGTTATAAATAACCCTGCCTGACCCGCTCTCAGTTCCCCCTGAGGCGGCGTAAGTTTGAGCTCCACTGCATCCCCTCAGCTCGTCGTGGGACATGAAGTCTTTAGTGAGGAGAGTGCTTGAGAGAGCTGAGGCTGAAGGGGGGAATGAATGGCTTCAGCGGTGTTTAGCGCTGACTGAGGAGAACACTTCTCCTGTGTCAGCGCCGCCAGGAGCAGCATCCTATGCAGAGCGGGTCTGAGCGAGGAGTCAGGTCCCTCACAGCCCGACGCTGTATATACACAGCGGTCACCACCCCGCGGCTTGCAGTGAAGGGTATCTGAGACAGCAATTGGGGGTGGTGAGCAGTCCCAGTCAGCAGCAGAGAGGGAGGTCAAGGTTCCAGAACTTCAGAGCGCCAGTTGGAGGGGGGAAGAGAAATAGACGGGTATTATCCCCATCTCCTATCCGAAGCAAGGGGGGTAGAGGCAGGACCCGCCACTCGCCATCACCGCGGCCCCCCCTCACCTGGAGGAAATGTAATTTCCAATCCTAGCAGATGCTACTCCTGCTTCTCCTCATAGAGATGTAATGTCTCTCGCTTCTGCTGGGTTACAGCCCAGGCAGTCACCTCAGGTCAGAGATGTGGCATCACTTGCATCCAGGCCGTCTAGGCTGGATACAGTGAGGGCCCCCGTGTGTCTTTCCTCCCATACAGGTCCAGAAATTAACCAGGTCTCCCAAGGAATCCACATACCAGTTGTATGCAGTTCTCCAGGGTCAAATCATGCTGGCGAGTCTGTGCAGAATGAATTGATAAATCAGTTACATTTTCATTCAACTTAGTCAGAGAAATAAGTATCTATTAACCAGTCTGCACCTGCATCTTCTTCTCCAGCTAATGTATGGTCAGGTAACCCAGTAGCTAGTGTTAATCCTGTACATTGTTCTAATATTCCTATGAGTATGTCTGCTTCTGTTTCTGAGACATCTCACAAGGAAGCACCTCCTTGAAACATGTCTCCTTTAGGATTCCATTTGTCTACATCTATCAAAGAGAAAATTTGGAAAGGTGAATTCTTAGATTTACTATCCTTGCTGCCAATTTCAAAAGATTTTCTCACAAAATCAGAAAAAAAAGGTCTGAGGACGGTACTGAAGATAGGTCCAGATCCTTTTTTAATTGGTCGCAGGCCTTTTGCATTTTTTCCGCAATAATGGGTGAAAAGCACCCAGAAAGATGCACTGGTCTTTTTCAGCACTTAGAACACATTCTGGAAGCATATAAGAGTTTGGGTGGTATGGGTTGGTTCAATTACGACGAATCCTTCCGCAAAAAAAAAAAATATATATCGCAATTTATCCAACGCTTAAATGGGGTAATAAGGACGTAGGGTTGTGGTTGAACCTTATTCCTCAAAAACCTGTTTTCACAAGACAACAGCCCCAGTCAACTTTGAACACAAATCTGTCAACTTCTGTATATAAGAAAGGTACATGTTTTGCATTTAATGAGTCTCAATGCAAAATGGTTGAATTCATGTTGTTATCGCCATGAATGTTCCTTTTGTTTTGGCAGCCACCCGGTCTCAAAATGTTTTAAAAGAGCCTCAAGCAGCCAGGCTAACAGGGATCATTCAAAAAGCCTGCACGCCAGTGAGGCTTCACGCAATGCGTCCATGGCTAATGCTGTACCCCGACAGGGAGAAAGCTCAAATTACTACTTGATGGATTTTCTATAGGTTTTAAATTACCTATTTTTACAGGTTCAGGTTGCCAGTTAACAAAAAATTTTAAGTCAGTATCAATTCACACTAATGTAGCGAGGGAAAAATTAATAAAATAAATTTTAGCTAATAGAATTGCTGGTCCTTTTATTCCCCCCCCCCCCCCCCCCACATTCGTTAATTTCTCCGTTGGTTCTAGTACCTAAAAAAGAGCCTAATAGCTACCGGCTAATTCATCATCTCTCTTTCCCTTCAGGTCACTCCCTAAATGATGAAATTGACCCTGTATCTGCTTCAGTAAAATATACCACCTTTGATGACGCCATGCAAGTCATCAAAACCTTTGGTCATGGTGCACTGCTTGCAAAAGCAGATATACAATCAGCCTTTAGATTACTACCCATTGCTCCTGAATCTTATAATTCCCTGAGTTTCTATTTTGAAGATTGTTTTTTTCTATGATAAATGCCTGCCAATGGGCTGTTCATTGTCGTGCTATTACTTTGAAATTTTTGCCTCTTTTCTTCAATGGGTTTTATTTTTTGAATCTGGTCATACGGGAATAGTTCACTACCTAGATGACTTTCTTTTCATTGGTCCTCCTGATTCTGTGGTTTGTTCATTAATTCTTAAACTATTTTTTCATATTTCAGAATATTTTGGTATTCCCTTAGCTACAGAAAATACTATTTGGACTTCCCCAATTATTGAATTTTTGGGAATAAAAAAAATCGATACATTATTATTTCAATTTGAGCTTCCTGCATTAAAAATTTGCAGACTCCAATCTCAAATTTCTTTCTTCCTGCGCAGAAAAGAGATCTTGTTGAAAGAACTTCAATCCTTTTTAGGTCTGTTGGCTTTTGCCACTCAGATCATGCCCATGGGTAGGATATTTTCCAGAAGGTTATCTTTGGCCATGTCCGGTTTTAAATCTCCTTTTTCCCATATTAGGCTTACTAGTGATCTGAAAGATGATTTGATCGTATGGTCTCAATTTTTACAAGATTATAACGGCAGATCTTTTCCCCCCCCCCCCCCCCCCCCCCAGGAGGATTTTGTATTCGCAGCAGATCTGGAATTATTCACAGATGCTGCAGATTCTCTTGGCTTTTCGGCCATTTTTCGTTCACACTGGTGTTCCGGTTCATGGCCCCCACATTGGATTTTCAGCAAGATTACAAAAAATATAGTCTTGTTGGAACTCTTCCCGGTCGTGGTGGCTTTGGAGTTATGGGGCGATCAGTTTGCTAACAAGCGAATCATCATTAATACAGATAATAGAGGAGTTGTATTTGCGTTAAACTGTCTTTCCTCAAAATCTTTATTAGTAATAAAGTTATTGAGATATTTAGTCCTCCTATGTTTAAGATTAAACATTTGGATTAAGGCAAAATATTTACCAGGTAAGCTCAATGTCACTGCTGATGCCTTATCTCGATTCCAGATGGCACGTTTCAGACAGCTGTTGCCTCAGGCAGACCGGGTGGACTCCGTTGCCCAAGTCATCTTTGGGATCTGATCTAAATCCAGTTTTTTCGGCTAATAAAAATTTGATTGCTCCAAAAACATGGACTGATTACTCAGTTGCATGGAACAAATGGTTGATTTTCAATTCTGAGCTGGGCTCTCCTGGTTCGCCTCCCTCTGAAGATTCAATCTTGGCTTTTCTTTGCTCATTAATACAGTCAGAGTTTTCTTTTAGTCATATAAACAAGATTTTAGCAGGGGTTTCCTTTTTCTTTAAACTACATAATTTCCCAGCTTGCAACAGCTTCTTCTTACTTAGGCAAGCATTAATAGGTTTAAGGAAGGTTAGTTTTGCTCCAGATCTTCGTAGACCAATTACATTGGATTTATTATCTAGACTGTGTTTGTCTACTTCCGTTGTTTGCATTTCTGATTATGAGGCTTTATTGTTTCACGCAGCGTTCGTTTTAATGTTTTTAGCTGCATTTCGTATTTCAGAAATGCTACCGAGTAACAAACACAGTCTAGGGGGTCTCCTTTCATCAGATGTTTCTTTGTTTGATGACAAGGTTCTTATCTTTATTAAAAGATCAAAAACAGATCGATTAGGTAAAGGCTGTTGGCTTAATCTATTCGCTTATGGCGACTCCATCCTGTGTCCTGTGGTAATCCTTAAACAATATTTTTCCATTATACCGGTTTCCGGTCATCAATTTTTGTCCATAAGGATTTATCTCCTATGACAAAATTTCAGTTTTCTGCTATATTAAAAAAATTTTTTCATAATTTAGGTCTCTCCAATTTTAAATTCTCTTCCCATTCTTTCAGGATTGGAGCCGCCACTGAGGCGGCTAGATTAGGCCTTAATGATTCAGTGATTAGGAGTTTAGGTAGATGGGAGTCTAGTAGATTTAACGTTTACATGCGACCTAACTTGTCTCTTTAATTTAGAGGTGACAAATCTTACATTTGGATAGTTGGCCATTCATATATTCACTGGGCTAAAAAAAAAAGAGCTTCTCAACGTTGCTACGGTTCCAATCTATCATTACCTCCAGATAAGTTTGTTATTCTTTGGAAAGGCATTCGAGGGCTGCAATGGACTAATCTTTTCTTACATCTTTCTGATTTATTTAAATTCTTGGCCTTGTCCATCCATTATAATTTTACACCTTGGAGGTAACGATGTTGGTAGACTTAAAACTTTAGATTTGATGTTTTTTGATGAAACATGATTTGCACCATTTGAAATGATCTTTTCCAAATACTGTTATATTTGCTGAAATGGTCTCGCGTTTGCCTTGGTTATACGCTGATGGCGGCAAGCCGCTTGAAAATATTAAATGGAGAATTAACCATTTGATGGGAAAAAAATTGCCAGTAATCGGGGGGGGGGGGGGTCTCTTTCCGTCACGTGGATCTGGAAGGGGGTTTTCCCCGGACTATATAGACAGAATGGTGTTCACCTGTCGGATGTCGGTTTGGACATTTTTAACCTAGGTCTTCAAAACTGCATCGAACAGGCCACGGTGCTGGGGTAGCCGTTTTTGCTTACAACAAATCCGGCTGATTGGGGCTTTGGTTTATTAATTGATTTTTTACAGCTCGAGTCCTATGACTGAGCGGATTTAGAATTTATTTGAATGTTTTATTATACTCTGAATTAATTATTTTAATAAAAAAGAATTTAATTTATTATTTAATACCAATAAAAGGTGCCGCGGCCATTTAAAACACCAACTGGTTGTAGTGTATATTTCTTTATTAGTGATAGAAGGTGCGACCTACAGTCCCATGTGCATGTTCCCAAAAGGTAAAACATTGCAAAAATGTGCAAACTATGCTCCAACTGAAAAAATGATATATATATATATATATATATATAAAAATAAATAAATAATCACATGCACTTTAGTAATGAACATAGCATTACAGATAGAAAGTTGACATCTAAACAGTCATTGTTTGGTGGACTGACGTCTTCCCTAGTTGGGTGTTCATATACCCACCAAGAAAGAATTTGGGTTTTGCAATTGATGGACCTTCTGATACAAGTTCCCTGGTTAACATGACATAAAACTTACCCCAAATTATATTGCAGATTAGGAAACTGAAGTACTTATCTGCATACCAGAAAAGTCACTCCAAGTACTAAATTAAGAGGGTCCTTTTGACAGCCACAAAACATAAAATTTAAAAAGGTAGCTAGGTCAGCCTCCATATTTATTAAAGTAGAAACAAAGAAAAAAAAGTTCTTTCATTTTGTAGAGCGTAATGGTGCCCATAGACTAGATCATTTGAAAATTTGTAATTTGGACAGTTTGTTTGCTTTGTCCAGTTAAGGAGCCCCCCCCAAAAAAAAAAAAAATAATAATATCAAAAGGAAAAGTTTGAAAAACTTCTGCCGAAAAGCGCCCGTTAAAATTTTGAACTGTTGGTACTGCGCATATGTGACCCAGAAGCAAAAAACAAGATTAATTTATGTCCATTTATTGTTCCAAATTTGGTCATTACATGGTTGCAATATCATTTGCGCTCACAAACATGTGTTTGTTTTTCCAAAACACGTTCGAATGATTTTTTAATGGCAACGATTTTGCCATCATGTAATGACCAAAGTTTATTAGATAAATTGTTGAATGGACATAAATAAATCATTTTTTTTGGTTCGTTTTGTCACATATACCTAGTGCAAACAGTTGGGCAGGGAACACCTTAATCTTTTAATTTATCATTCGTTCTGCAGAATTTTCCAACCCGTTTCTTCGATTTTTCGGTTCTGAAAAGTTAAAACCGATTTTCTATTTGCACCTGAATGAAAAATGAATGAATGGTCCAAATGACAGATTTTCAAACGATTTTTCAGCTAGTGTATGGCCAGCATTAGGGAGGGTTTAGAACCCTTGTTCGATTGGTTTGCTATCTGTGTCTCATTGGAGGAGATTTCCCTTCACTTTCTGTCACATAGCCAAAGACAAGACATCCTTCCAAAGTGAAGGAATCCCTGGTAGTCACCAGGACTAGTATCCCCACTGGAAGATTTCCCCATTACTGTTCTGGAGACCACTCAAAATTGTGGATATTCCTTCACTTTCGGTAATGGTCACCAGAACAAATAAAGGAGGAATAATCTCCCTAATGGGGTCCAGGCAGCAATAAAAACCCGACACGAGTCTCTATTTAAAAATGGAAAAAGTTATACTTTAAAAAAAGTTTTCTTTGGTTGCAGATTTGTGGCATATGACGTACAGCCGAAAGACCCCCATCAAAGTGCACAGAGCATAGGCCCAGTCCATCTCCCTCCGCTACTCTTTCCAAAAGCTCCTTGCTGCAAAAATCGCAACTTAGACTTGCTCTGTATTGCTGAAGTGGCTGGGGTCATTGCTTTGTAAGACTGAGCATTTGGAACACTGTTCAGAAGCTTAATTGAGAAACACAATGTAACATTATTGTTGCATTGGTTCCATACAAACGCAGACCAAAGAGGAGACCTTTAGGCTACATGCACACGGGCAGTTTGGTCCGTCGGCATCAAATCGTGGTGTTTTTACTTTCCCTGAGGGGCACAGGTGCAGCATCCAGCCCTGCTGCCGAAAACCCAACAGAATCGATGACAGGATTAAACACTCGGTGGCTGGACGCAATACCAAGCAGTCCTCATTTTTAGCTGGGGTTCAAAAGCGTGTGCCGCACAGAGGGTCAGGGGGTGCGTGCCACACAGTGTCAGGGAGCATTTCACCTTAATGCATTCTATGCATTAAGGTAAAAAAAAAACTTATTTGATGCAGCTCCGCCCCCTTTTTCTTACCCGAGCCCATCCGATCCAGCGATGTGCACGAGCACAGTGGCTCCTGAAGTTGTCTCTCTCCTCATTGGACAGATTGAAAGCAGCGGCAGCGATTGGCTCCCACTGCCGTCAATCAAATCTGGGGATGTGGGGGCCGAGTCACTCAATGGACGCAGCAGCGGGACTCAGAAGTGAGCCCGCACAAGTGCCCCCAGACTAAAATAGCTTTCATCTACAACTTACAAAAGAAATAAACCCAAGAATTAACCACTACTAGTCCATACTGACCACTAAACCTAAGCCCTGATGAAGGGGGGCTTGTGCATACCCACTGGAATATGTTGGATGGCAGCTGTTGATAAACTATTTTATTGTGACATTTCTAAAGTATACCTGCACTGATCTCTATGGCTGAGCACATTTTTCCTTTCATTTTGCATATATTGCGTGTGCCGCACAGCACGCTGGGGGTGCAGGGAGCGTGAGCCGCGCAGCACGCAGGGTAGGTGTGTGCCGTACAGCACGCAGGGGGCCAGGGAGCGTGTGCCGCACAGCCATTATTTTTATGCTGATGTTTTGGGTTTCTGTTTTTTCACTTATTAGCTACTAACATTTCATCTTTTTTGCTTTGTTAATTTTTTTAGTGTTGCATTAAAAATGCTTTTGAGAGCTGAACCGATTTATTAGAGCAGAAACTACTGAAACAAGTACAGTAGAATGTATTTTAAAAATTGTACCCAAGTGTGCGCCTTATCAGTTTTTGAATGACTCACTGCATGACAAAGTGCACATTCATGAAGCCAACGCGCTGACTGGTATCAAACACTAGGCCAGAGGGGTTTAGTTTTCAAGTTTTATTGTAGTCATTCATACAAGAAGCCATTCCAGGGATAGGTGTACAATCCGTTTACTCACCACATAGAAACAGAGTACCATAGCTAACAGTATTGGAAGAAGATTTGTTTATTTAAAAGGTGTGTGAGGCAGGTCACTGCTTGCAAATCTATAAAAGGCGATTTCTTGACATAGGTATTAACGGTAAGCAGGAATATTACAATGCGGTCTGCACATATTTTTACATGGGAAAAAAACGATCCCCAATACACTACCTATTATTTCAGTCTGGTATAAAAAAAATAAAAAAATTAAATTTAAAAAAAAAAAAAAAAAAAAGGAAAAAAGAGAAGAGCTACTTAGGGAACTGGTCTCCATTGTTACCTGACGGAACATTCTTTCCACCATCAGGTTTATGCAACAAAGTGAACAAAAATTATGTTCAAAATGCAGTAACTATTAGTTTGCCTTCACACCTATAGTATGTGTTGCAGTAAAAACAGAATTTTAGTGTGGGTTTACAATAAAAAAAAAAATTTAATAAAAAAATAATATCAAACAGTCATACTCAACTAGGTGGATGCAGCATTGGCCCAATGCTGCATCTGTCCCCTGCTGCCTCCAAGGCCAAGAGCCGAGCAATCAAAAACCACAGATCGCTGGGTCTCATTTTTTCAGTAAGCAGAGTGCAGTTATCTCTGCTCTGCACCCTGCAGCACTCACTGGAGTGCCAGGCATGACTGGTTCAGGCTCTCAACAGCACACTGAGCTGCTTGTCAGGTATCTGGGCAGATCCCGACATCATTGTTGGGATTCCTGCAGAGCCTGGACTGGCCCTGTGATGTCAGCCGACAGCAAACTTTAGCCCGCTGTCAGCTGGTCCTGGGTCAGAGGAGCACAGAAAAGTGCACTCCAGACCCACAGGAGAAATATGGCCAATTTTTTTTTCCATATTTCATAAACACGCAACAGTGCAATTCATTTAAAATACAGTTGTGCTCAAAAGTTTGCATACCCTGGCAGAAATTTTAAAAATGTTGGCATTTATATTGAAAATATGACTAAGGTAATCATGCCAAAAAAACTGTGTTTTATTTAAGGATAGCAATCACATGAAGCCATTTGGATCCTTTTTACATCATAATGATAACAGAAATCACCCAAATGGCCCTGATAAAAAGTTTACATACCCTGGAATGTTTGGCCTTGGTACAGACACAGAACGTGGCACACACACAGGTTAAAATGGCTATTAAAAGGTTCATTTTTTAAATCGCAATTAGTGTCTGTGTATAAATAGTCAATGAGTTTGTTAGCTCTCACAAGGATGCACTAAGCAGGCTAGATACCAAGCCATGGGAAACAGAAAAGAACAGTCAAAAGAACAGCGTAACAAGGTAATGAAACTTTACAAAGATGGAAAAGGATATAAAAAGATATCCAAAGCCAGTCAGTACGGTTAAATAATTTAATAAGTGGAACATTTGGGGATCTCTTGATACCAAGCCAAGGTCAAGTAGATCAAGAAAGATTTCAGCCACAACTGCCACGGGAATTGTTTGGGATACAAAGAAAAACCCACAGGTAACCTCAGGAGAAATACAGGCTGCGCTGGAAAAGGATGGTGTAGTTTGTTTTTAAGGAGCACAATACGATGACACTTGAACAAAAAAGAGCTGCATGGTCGCCAGAAAGAAGCCTTTACTGCACAAGTTCCACAAAAAAGCCTGGTTACAATATGCCCAACAACACCTTGACATGCCCCATTGGGCTTTTTTGTTAAGGTGACCAGATTTTTTAAATGAAATCCGGGGACATACATACATATTTTTTTTACTAGTAATGGCGGCAATCAGTAACTCTCTGCCCAACGCCGCCCGCCTCACAGCCTGGCAAGTCTTACTCTCCAGGCCCCAGCAACTACTGGGTGGGGAGCGGAGGAAGATTACTCTGCCAGGGAAGGCAAGGAGATAAGCAGGCAGGCGGCTGGCACTTGAGCCAAGGCAGAAGAACATGCGAGCGGAGCTGGATGGGCATGCACCCGAAACTGAAGAAATATTCCCTCGGCTCCGACCAGCACATGATCATCAGAAAGGGGCACAGATAATGGAAACAAATACACGCCCCTAAGCTAGTAGGAGCGGCGGAACAGGGAGGGGGGGGTGTAATTTTTAATTCTGCACTGACTGTCTTTAAAATTGCCCCAGCCCCTGTTCAAATTCAATCCGCGGACAAAACTGGGGACAGACTTGATCCGGGGACAGTGTCCTCAATCCGGGGACTGTCCCTGGAAACCGGGGATGTCTGGTCACCCTATTTTTTGTGGCATTGGCGCAGTAAAGGCTTCCGTCTGGCAGCTCAACCATGCAGCTCCTTTTTGTTCAAGTATCGTTCAATTGTGCTCCTTAAAAACAACCACGTCGTCTTTTTGGAGAACAGCCTTGTATTTCTCCTGAGGTTATCTGTGTGTTTTTCCATTTGTATCCTGGGCAATTCTTCAGCCAGTTGTAATAAAAAATGAATAGGAACTGGCGCCAATGTGCAATGGTGATAATCAATTAAACAAGTGCTGCTCCAAAATTAGTGGTACTAATACAGAAATGAATAAAGTGAAAAGGGAGCAAAAAGTTGAACCAATGCAATATGTGTCAAAAAATTTAATAAAATCAGAAAAGTCCATGGTAAACAGATAAATAAACACAGTCCATATAAATATTAAATGAAAACAATATTGCAATCGGGTCTTCTAACATCCAACACCGTGCTCCCTATAAAGTGCAGCGTGCATTACAGATAAGTGCTTCATCCGAAGTGCCAAACAAATGTGCTCACCAGATTTCCAAGACCATCAAATGACCATCAGGCATGTAGGAGAAACTATACTCCGGATCTTTTCCTCTCAGTCAGCCAATCACAGGCTATGATCAATCCTTAACCGAACTTCCTCGGAAATCTGGTGAGCACATTTGTTTGGCACTTTGGGTGAAGCACTTCTCTGTAATGCACGCTGCACTTTATAGGGAGCACGGTTCCGCCAGTTGTGGCTACAATCTTTCTTGGTCTACCTGACCTTGGGTTGGTATCAAAAGAGCCCAGAATTTTCCACTTCTTAATTAATGATTAATCAGTACTGACTGGCATATTCAAGGCTTTGGATATCTTTTTATATCCTTTTCCATCTTTATAAAGTTCCATTACTTTGTTACGCAGGTCTTTTGACTGTTCTTTTCTGCTTCCCATGACTCAGTGTCTAGCCTGCTTAGTGCATCCATGTGAGAGCAAAAAACTCATTGACTATTTATACACAGACACTAATTGTGATCTAAAAAGCCACAAATGTGGGAAATTAACCTTTAATAGCCATGTGTGTGCCACCTTCTGTGCCTGTACCAAGGCCAAACATTCCAGGGTATGTAAACTTTTTTCCACTTTAAGACAGCCATACACGGTGAAAATTGACACAGTCAGCGTCGACAGGGGAAATTCTCCTGCTGAGCCATTGTATTCTCCCAGCAGGGCGGAGGAGGAAGCAATCCCCGCCAGGAGAAGACAGCGATTATTGCTAGTGGTAATAGCGAAAATCACATTAGATCCAACAGGCTGGTTGTGCCCAAGTTGAAGCCATCGATCAACTTGGTATATTTAGCATACCCATACATGGTTTGAATTTCGGCCTGATGAAGATTCCTGCTGAACTAGCCAACATTCAAACTGTCTGTGGCCAGCCTTAGCCTCTGTTTGATCTGCATGTACCATGGTGCTATACATGTGATCTGCTAGAACACCAGCCTCGTGATGACTTGACAGTTCAGTTGAGAGCACAAGCAACTGTCACAGTTATCATTCACAACATGCTTGCAACAATGGGTTTAGTTCCGCTTTAAAAGGGAACCTGCCAGAATATATCGGAGCTCCTATTGCCGATTTGTTTTTAAAGGTCTAGGACAGTGATGGCGAACCTTGGCACTCCAGATGTTTTGGAACTGCATTTCCCATGATGCTCGTGCACTCTGCAGTATAGATGAGCATCATGGGAAATGTAGTTCCAAAACCTCTGGGGTGACAAGGTTCGCCATCACTGGTCCAGGCTCTGTAGTGCCCATTTTTATTTCACTATTTGGAGGACAATGACCAGAAGCAATTTATATTGGGTGCCCCAACAACTATAGTGACCTATTTCAGGATATGCTTAGGCAATGTATGAATATGGGTTCTAATTTATCAAGAAACCTTTCCTTACAAACTGCTTAAAGATATGAAGGCTTTGCTCCACTATATAACGACATACGCACTTCTTTACGCAATACACGTCCCTTGATAAGTTCAGTAACGTGAACAAAGTCACATCCATGTGCCCCTCCTCACCACTCCCTGTGGATATTGATTCTGCAGGACAATAAAGGAACTGATGACAAGAAGAGATAGAAACAGCTGAGGCTAGGCTAGGGTAGGGTACAATAACTAGGAGTAAAAGCAAAAGTTCAATGGGGAAAGCACATTTATTAAACATAAATTCGGGCCTCACAGCAAAGGGAAGAGTGCGTTTACAGAAAAGGTTCCATTCACATTAGCGCGTCTCCAAAGTCGCATTATTTCCAGTGCAACTTCGGAGCGTGACCCTACATTCTATGGATCAAAGTCGCACCAAAGTAGTGCAGACACCTTTTCAAAGTCGCTGCGACTTTAATGCCACGTACACACGGCCGTTTTTAACGTTATCGAAAAAAAACTACGTTTTTCTCGACGCGATTCTTCTCAAGCCTGCCTTGCATACACACGATCGTGAAAAAAAATGCCCGAGCAAAGCGCGGTGACGTACAAAATGTACGACCGCACTATAACGGGGAAGTTCCATTCGGATGGCGCCACCCTTTGGGCTGCTTTTGCTGATCCTCGTGTTATTAAAGTTTGGTGAGAGACAATTCGCGCTTTTCAGCCTTGTGCTCTTCAGTCCGTTACAGCGTGACGAATGTGATATCTCCATTACGAATGCTAGTTTTACCAGAACGAGCGCTCCCGTCTCATCACTTGCTTCTGAGCATGCGCGTTTTTTTTCACGTCGTTAAAGCCTACACACGGTCATGACGAGAAAAACTACGCCGTGAAAAACGACGAGAAAAATTAGAGCATGTTCCAAATTTTTCACGTCATGAAAAATGCTCTGAAGCCCACACACGATCGTTTATAACCACCTCCCTACTGGGCACTAAAACCCCCTTCCTGCCCAAGCCATTTTTCAGCTTTCAGCGCTCTCACACTTTGAATGACAATTGCGCGGTCGTGCGACGTGGCTCCCAAACAAAATTTGCGTCCTTTTTTTCCCACAAATAGAGCTTTCTTTTGGTGGTATTTAATCACCTCTGCGGTTTTTATTTTTTGCACTATAAACAAAAGAAGAGCGTCCAGTTTGGAAAAAAAAACACAATATTTTTTACTTTTTGCTATAATAAATACCCATTTTTTTTTCAATTAAAATTTTCCTCAGTTTAGGCCGATACGTATTCTTCTACATATTTTTGGTATAAAAAAAAAATAAAAAATAATCGCAATAAGCGCGTATTGATTGGTTTGCGCAAAAGTTATAGCGTCTACAAAATAGGGGATAGTTTTATAGCATTTTTTTTTTTTTGTTATTAGTAATGGCGGCGATCTGCGATTTTTATTGTAACTGCGATATTGTGGCGGACACATCGGACACTTTTGACACATTTTTGGGACCATTCACATTTATACAGCGATCCCTGCTATAAAAATGCATTGATTACTGTATAAATGTGACTGGCAGGGAAGGGGTTAACCACTAGGGGGCGGGAAGGGGTTAAATATGTTCCCTCAATGTGTTCTAACTGTGGGGGGAGGGGACTGACTGGGGGAGGTGACCGATGGTTGTCCCTATGTACAAGGGACACACCATCAGTCTCCTCTCCCTCACAGGACGTGGATCTGTGTGTTTACACACACAGATCCACTTTCCTGCTCGGTTCCCGGGCAATCGCGGGTGCCCGGCGGCAATCGCGGCCGCCGGGCACGCGCACCGGGTCCTTGGTAACGCGGCGGGCGCACGATCCCCCTCCTTCTGAGGGACGTTCAGGAACGTCCACTCAGAAGGAGAGAGCACCCACCCGGCCGTATATGTACAGTGGCCGGGTGGGAAGTAGTTAATGACCATTTTAAAAATATGGCATTTTTCTCATCATGAAAAACGGTCGTGTGTACGCGGCATAAGTCACAGTGATTTGAACAGTTGCCATTGAAAAGAAATGGTGTGCGATTTGTCATGAAACTTTGATGTCCAAAGTCAAATCGCACAAGACTTTAAGGCCCATTCACACCATAAATAAATAACCCAATAAAAAAAAAAAAAAAAAGTCTTCATACATTTTGGATAAAATGTATTCCACTACATGTCTTTGATAAAAAAAATACCAATAAATGTTTTTTGATTGGTTTGAGTGAAAGTTATAGCGACTACAAAACTATGGTGTATATATACTGGAATTTCAAATTTTTTACTACTTTTATACTACTAATGACAGCGATCAGAGGCTTACAATGTGACTGCGATAGTGCAGTGGGCAATCTGACAGGGGGGGGAGTGACTAACTGCCACTAACATTAAGCCCTGGTTCACACTGGTGCGTTTTGACATGCGATTTGGCATGTCAAAACAGCGGCATTTGCCGCAAATTGCCGGCAATGGCAGCGTCCTAATCAGTGCGACGCCGCATCTGCGGCGCTGCACCGATTTCAAAAAGTCGTTTCTGTACTACTTTTTGCGATTTCGGACCGCGATTTACATTGACATCTGTGCAGAAACCTGCACAGATGTCTCTGTAATCGCGGCCGAAATCGTGACTTACATGCGGGAATGAAATCGTGCGAGTTCAGCTGAATTCGCACGGCTTCACTCTCACAGCCCAGTGTGAACCTGGGCTTATACAGTGATCAAGTGATACAGTGAAGGGATTAACATCCAAGACAATTAAGGGGTTATTGTGCCCAACTATGTGTAACGTGTGTAAAGTATGCCGCTTTTACTACTAGATCCCTACATTTCTTATCCCTGCTTTGCAGGGATGAGAAACTGACAGATCGCTCCCTCTGTACAGAGCTCTGTGATTGCACACAGTCGGTCAGCTGGTCCCAGCTGTGAATCACTGGCAATCACAGCAGGCGCCGGGTAGGGGGCGCACGCCAAACCTGGAAGTAGGCAGCTCACCCGCAGTACATTGCCGGTGAGCAGGCGCCAAGTGGTTAAAGTGATTCACCTTTTCAGAAAAAATGAACACCTTCCCCACCCCCCCCCCCCGGTACCCGCCGGACTTCCCTCCCTAGGTAATGAGCTGTCAGTGCACATGCAGCAGGTGTAGTGATCCATTTGTTGTCAAAAAGCTGTCAAAATGTGGATATTTATACAAAAATTCTAATTAAGAAGGATTTAAAAAAATAAAAATAAAAATCCCCACTCTTTTTCCTCTTCTTTCTGAGACGGATCAGCATAATTCTCTGCGCTTGCTCTGACCAATCAGAATCTCTCTGATCCGTCCCGGGAGTCCTGTAGAAAGAAGAGGAAGAGCAGCAGGGAATTTAATACCCCTAGACAACTACACTGTCGGCATGAGCACTGACAGCTCACCACCCTTGGGGGTAAGTATGGTGGGAACCAGGGGGTTCGTTCTCTTTTTTTATCCTGTATATAGGGCTCATGCCCATGGGCATATTGGTGAAGGTTTTGGTGCCCGAGGACCACAGATGTTGCATACAGCTGGCTGTATGAATGAATTACAGGATACAACTGTACGAGGGTATATACAGTTCTAAACATAAACATGCACCCCTGGACCCAGACAGTCCACGCCCATCTGCGTGTTTATACCCGCATACAGCTGTACCCTGTAATGCATTTGTACACAACACCCAGGCTGCATTTTATATGCCGCCATACGCCTGTGTGCATGAGGCCATAAGGTCACAATGGCAGCAGGTAACCATAAGTACTGGGGCCATACACAATGCAAATTTGTCTGGTTCCTGATGGGAAATGAAAGGAGTCAGATGGAAAATTGTCATTTGAAGTGGTTGCATCCAATTAGATGCAGCTGCTGTTCAGGTATTTTGCCAGCTGGCGGGGCTAGCTGTTATAATACAATAGGCACCGTGGGAGGTTTGCGTTGTATAGTGTGGATGGGCAAATGGGTAATCCCCATTTGAATAATAAAAAAATAAAAAAAATTTGCCTTAAAGTGGTTCTAAAGCCTTAAACTTTTTCACCTGAATGCAGTCTATGCATTAAAGGTGAACAACCTTCTATGCTGCAAAACCCTCCCCTTATGCTTACCGAAGCCCAATCCGATCCAGCGATGTGCACAAGAGCAGTGGCTCTCGCCGCCATCTCCCTCCTTCCTGGGCAAGATTGATAGCGGCAGGAACCATTGGCTCCCACTCCTGTCAATCAAATGCTTTGCCGAGGGAGAGGGGCCGAGCCGCCCGCTCTGTGTCAATAGATGCAGACAGGGGGCTTGGGAGAAAGCAGGCATGGGGGCCCCAATGGAAAGTGGCTTTCCATGGGGGCATTTGCCGAAGAGGAGGAGCCTAGAGCACTGCCTGATTGCATTCAAATTGAAACTCTTAAAATCGGTTCCACCCGCAAATTTTTTATTTTTTTTTAAGTCAGCAGCTACAAAACAATGTAGCTGCTGACTTTTAATAAGGACACTTACCTTTTCAGGGAGGCCGCGTCCCGTCGCCACCATTCTAACTAAGGGGAACTGGCAGTGGAGCCATGCGGCTTCACTGCCCGTTTCGTACTGCGCATGCGTGAGTCACTTTGTGAATGGCCAGCTGTCTTTGGCGCCGCGGACAGGATGGATCGGAAGTACTTCATAAAAAAGGTACTATAGAAGA